>PVIH01002402.1:10574-191206 GCA_004025045.1 Sigmodon hispidus | reverse complement strand
TATTAGCTCAACTATGTTCATAGCAGCATTATTTGTAATAGCAAGAACCTGGAAACAACCTAGATGTCCCTCAACTGAAGAATGGATTAACAAACTGTGGTACATCTACACAATGGAATACTACTCAGCAGTAAGAAAAAAATGATATTCTAAAATTCACAGGCAAATGGATGGATTTGGAGAATATCCTCCTGAGCGAGGTATCACAATCCCAGAAAGATAAGCAGGGGATGTACTCACTCATTAGTGGTCTCTAAACAAACAAACAAGAAAAAAAGCCAAGCATGCCCAAGCTGCAAACCACAACCACTGGACAGCTTGGTATCAGAAACACCTTGGACTGACCATTCGTACCCCACACCAACTATAGGAACACCTGACTCACTCTTGAGGGAGGATGGTCAAAACTGGATTTGGCCAGAGTGGAGACTGATCCAAACATTATTGGGTCAGTGGGACCATAGGAATGTCTACTCCCTGCCCAGGGAGGGGATGGGGAGTTGCGGAGAAGAAAAATGACCTGATGTGGTGGGAGGGGGAAGGGACCTTGAACAAGGATATACAGTGATGGGAAAAAAAAAAAAACTCAGAGGGAAAGCTGAACACAAAGTAAATATATGTGTAGCAATCTTATTTGCATTATCACCCTTGATAAGTCATGCTTATGATTTTTATCCTCTTTATAGTTATTGTTAACTTTTCAGCATTTTAAATTCATTTTACTGTTTTTTTGATAAATACAAAATAAATAAAGAAGAAAAAAAAAGGCAAAAAAAAAAAGAAAGAAAATCAATATACCCAGACCATATGCCAGGGAGGCCTGAAAGCATCTCCTTTTGTTCTCTATTACTTTATTTATTTAGGTGCATTCAGGAGGAAGGTCATGTGCCATCATGAAGGGCCAGAGGTCAGAAAACAATTTACAGGGGTCAGTTGTCTCCTTCCATCATATGGATCCCAGAGATAGAACTTCAAACTTGGTAATGTATGCCTCTGCCCCTAAACCAGTCCCTAAAAGAAACTTACCCACAAAACCTGGCAACTCAAATGCAGTAGGTGAAAGAACAGCCTCCACCACACCTCTTGGGTTAGACTCTAAGCTTCACCAGAGACCCCTGAAGAAACTAAATAATCTTCAAACTTGTGATAATGGAATAAGTCAGTATAGACAAAGCATTTATTGCATAGAGCTACATGTAGCAAATCATATAGCACATATAGCATGTGATTACTACTAACATTATATCCATCATCATCATTTTTCAGTAGGCAAATTAAATAATATGCATGTATAAAAAGAAGATAATTATGTAATCATGATAAAATTTATTTTAGACAGTCATTTTCTATTTCAAACATTTTTGTGTTCTCAAAAGATAAGCAAATATCTAAAGACTAAATAATTAATCATTTAACTTGGATGTTAAGCAGTATTACACACCTTCCTGCAGCTTTAAATCTTAACTGTTCTGCTAATTTTTCTGATAGTGCTTTTGAGGTGGGCAAATAACATTTTGCAGAAAGCATTTTTAAAAGCTTTTAAACAACATGAATTAAGAAGAAGGGGAAAACAGTTACTAGTTGTCACTGGAGATAATTTAATTAAAAACAATCCCTGATAAAGATAGGTGTTGTTGTTGTTGTTTATGGAAGCAAGTGTCAGTTAAATTCACTTACTTTTGACAGCTTAGAATTGAGAGTTGCTGGAAATCTGGCTTTGGCTTTTGTTCACATTGTCAGTACTAAGTAGCCTTCAGGTGTTTACTTAGAGATGTAACTCTAGAAGACACTAACTCTGGGACAGCTGATAGAGACCAGCTGCTGTGGAGATAGAGAGATGTCTCCTGGTGACAGCTACCAGGTGAGAATTCTCAAAGTCACTCTCCTAATCCCCTGACTATCTCCACCAGGGTATGGTTAAAGTACTCGCCTTCAAGACAATGTTTTTGTCATTTATTCTCTCTTATAAAACACACAAACTAATTTGAGCCTTTTCTAGCCCTAATTCAGAGGAACTTTAGAACTGATGGAAAATATAGTAGAGAATTGGTGTGTTCTTTATTGGAAGGCTCTTTCCATGCTGATCAGCATGGGGAAGAAAGGGTGTGTTACACATACATATTTTTCTGCAAAAGAGTTCTGCACATTTTTTAACTTTTTTATAAATATTTTTTTAAAAAAGAACATTTTACCTACCCTCCTTTATGGTCCACATAATTTGTAGACTAATTGTATTGCTTTCTCAAAAAGAAGAGAAAATGTCATTTTAAAGGATTTTTAATTACATTGAGTGATTTTCAAAAATAAAAACATACATTTGAGTAACACTATTTAGACTTAGCAGATTATATTTAAGAATGTATATGTGCATACATATATGCTTATAACAACAATTAATGAGAAAAGAAGCCATGAATTTGAAAGAGAGTAAGGAGGACATAAGGGCGGGTTTGGAAAGAAGAAAGAAAAGAAACAATAATGTGATTGTATTACAATCACAAAATATAAGGAAAAGAGAAATATTATTTTTGTATCTCTCTTCTCCAAGCCATTTAGCTAAAAGCTGTAAGTGATCAAAACATCAGATATCACCTGTCACTTTTTTTTGTTTTTGTTTTGTTTATGGTTTTGATTTTTGAGTCAGGGTCTCTCTGTGTAACACCACTGGCTGTTCTTGGAACTCACTCTGTAGATCAAGCTGGCTTTTCACTCATAGAAATCTGCCTATCTCTACTTTCTGATTGTTGGGATTAAAGGTGTGCCAACATCACTCAACCCCCATAAAATTTTAAGTTTACCGTGTGGCTTATATTGCATACTTTGTATAAACAAATCTCTACTAGACACAAATACACAACACTACATGAAAATATAAAGCCAGAGAATTGCCCAGATCTACTGCATGGAATCCACTTGAGTTTTCAAATAATGTGAATGTTTTATGTGAATCTGTATTAAAATGTTCTATAAATTCCAGTATTCAAAATGCATCCATTGAAATTTCAGCTCAAAATAAGTATTCAAAATATTCCTGCTGTGTCAAGTAGGGCATAATGAAGTAAATCAGTAGAACCTGGATGCTTGCTTTTTTTCTCTCAGCAATTACATGCAATTTTTTTTTTATAAAATCACTGACGATGGAGAACACTATGCAGTCTAATTGAGTAAAAGAATTGATGTTTCTGTCAGAGTGCAAATTAAAATTACAGAGTGGATAGTTACTGTAAAAAAAAATGGGTTGAAAACATGGCTTCTAAAATTAAATCCAAGACAATGTAGCACATCTCTCTTTTGTAAATGTCTGATCACACTATGGCAACTGGAGAATTAACCAGATGGATCTACTTCATGGGACAAACAGCTAATACCAGACAGCAGGCTGAGTACACTAGGTCATTTCCATTATAGAAGGGCAGACTTTGTTACTACTGTGGTCACAGATTTGGGTGATTCCTTCAAGAAATTCTTCTGCAATAATTATTGTCTTTGACTTAAAAAATATCTATTCAATCATTGTATTCTGCACACTGTAGTTTTCTTTGATCAAGGAGTATAACAATGGACAGAAGTACCCTATCATCCTGAAGCGTTTGGCTTGATAAAACAGTGGCCTGTCCTTTTTGGTGACTAAGTAGCTATGTCAACTGTAATTTCTTCTGGGGCTGAAATGGTGCTCTCTAGTTTCTGTACACACATTTAATTAGCAGCCAAGATAAAGCAACACTTCTCCCTGAGTTGTTGCCTAGTAGTCCAGAATCAAGAAGTGGAAATAAGACCCTTACCACTATCAAACTTCTCACTGATTTTAGGCCTTACTGGACTAGAGATCCTTTACCAAAAGGAAGAATGCATCCACCAGAAGAAACAAGAGTAATTCCTTAGATGTAAAGTTGAGATTGTTACCCAGGCACTTTGAATGTCTCATGTCTCAGAATCAACACACAGAAACAGTCACTATGCTAAAGGGAGCTTTGATTCTGGCTGCTAAGAAGATAATAATCTTCTCCTCCATAAAAGTAAAAAGGAATGGTATGTATACAATGTAGGGAATCCTACAAAATTACCAGGCCCTGCAATTAAAAGTTGAAAAGCTACACAATCTAAGCAGAAGTAAGTTTGGCCCAGACTCATCAGTAATAGAATTTCGCATCACCTCACCAAGTACAGAGAACAGAGTTGATCAGAAGAGGTGCTTTCATAACTAACTGGGGGCGCTTTTTGGTTCTTTTCCAAACTTCCCTATTCTTCTACTCCCTCCATCATGCTTCCTCATTTCTCTTCCTTTTTGGTGTTTCCTAAATTCATAGCATTCATTAAAGAACTCTTTACTTGGCAAACTAATTTTCTTGTCAACTTCAGTGTATTTCAATATGAAGCCGTACATCAAATGACTCAGTATATGCTCCCAGCCTGACCTTCCTCTGAAAGTTTGATCCTCATTTCCAAGTCTATAATAGTAATATTCTTCTGGCTCTTAGCCAGGTACTGCAATAGTATAATATGATGTTCAAGACTGAATAAAATTTTTATTCTAAAAGCTAAACTATGTTTTATGTTCTGTATTCAGTTAATGTTAGATCTGTTCCCCTTGGTTACTCCATTTCAAAATTTATTTTATTCTTCTCTAGATTCTGAGTCTTGGTGTCATTTTATGTTCAGCATTTTTGCCCTCTCTTCTCTTCTTCCCATTATAATTGTCATTTATTTACCCATCTTGGCCCAAGCCCAAGGCCATGGACCAGCTGGGCTTTTTCTAGAGCTCCTATCCTGCTGATTTTGCTCTAGATTTTTTTTTCATGTGTTTTCCATGTGATACTGGAATTGTTTTCCTAAGAAATGATAAGAAATGTTCAGGAACAGGTAAAAGAATGACCAGAGATTTGTAGAAAACCTCCCCTTTTCCAGATTAACAAGCCCAGCATGTTTTTTTATTTGGGCAATTTGTACATCATAAACTCAATCTAAAATTTAAAGCAGTTGTGGTATTGATGATGGCTAGGATTGATAAGCCATATACAAGGAATATAGAGTAAGTACAAGGTAAGATACATACTTTGGAACTTATATCTTTTGAACATTTCAGTCTGACACTGGATGAGACAATTATCTGAGAATGATGTTTGTTTGATCTTATATCTTTGATCATGATTTCTCATAGTAGATTATTTGGAAATAAAATTGCCTGTTTCACTTGATAGTTGTGATTTCTGAGAAAGACATTGTTCTATGTTACATAATAATTCCATTCAAAATTCTTTCATAAGTGTTTGTGTAAATATTTTAGGAAGCTTCTACAAAAGCAAGCTTTTATATGACATTTTCAAATGACTTTAGTGTTAAATTTCATTCCTATACTCCATCCCCTGTCATACCCTCCCATAACACATCCCATTAAACCATTGCATTTAGTTGTTTTAAAGAGATAACATCTAGGCTGGATTGGGAACATGGTTCAGTCTGTAAGGCACCTTACTATAAGCATGAAGACTTAAATTTGTTTTCTACTATCCACAGAAAAAGCCACATGGAGTCCATGCACTTATGTTAGCACTGGCAGCATGAAGACAGGACTGAAGCCTGGTTTCAACAACCAGACAGTTTAGTCTAATTGGTGAATCGCTCTCAAGGGAGATGGTGTTCCAGGGAAGACACCTGAGACTGGTCTCTGGCCACCACATGTGCACTCTCTCACACACAGTAAAGGAATTAACATCCTCATAGTAGCAAAAGAAAAACTGAACGAAAACTACTTCTTTAAGCTTATTTCTTATTAGAAGTTCTTGATTCCACCAAATAGAGCTGATGCTTTAATACATCCTAATTCTTACTCATCATTTAAATTGTCTTCATGTGGCTGGAAGTCCCTTTTCTATCGGTCTACATTGTAGTTTATACTTAGTTCCGTTGGCTTTCTTAAAGGCTATTTGCCAAGAGATCTTTTATGTTTGTTAAAAGTAGTGAATGCTCCCACTTCAAGAACGCAAATTCTCTGCATTTTGATCAGTTGTTGATTTCTAGGTTAGCCATCATCTGCTGTACAAAGGACATACTTCTCTGATAAAACCTGGGACTTGCATTCATCAATGGGTATAGAGGTATGTATTTAAAGGGAATTTAGTAGAGTAGTGGTAGTTACTTCAGGCATGGACCCATGGATTTTCTCACTATGGATTTTTGGGTAGTATTATGGTACTAGGTATATATTGCCTCCAATGAAACTGGACATGAATCCAATAATAATATTGGCACAAAAATTTCTATCTCAGTTTGATAGGACTCCTATAAAATATCAGTTGTTCTACAAATAGTAAATTTGATGTATGCTTGTTAAGTTAATATCAATTAAATTTTTAAAGTTTTAAAATATATAATGTATGATCAACTATAGAAAATTAGTAAATGTAATATAGAAAAATTTCACTTACCCCTTTTAAGTTACATAAATTATAATTATGTTTTTTAGGAATATATTACCTAAATTTGAAAAAAACTCCTATCTAGAAGACCCTGATAAAGGTTTATATATATATATTATATATATACCTCTAATATATTTTTAGATAATAATTTACATATATATCACTATATACATATAGCATATATAGCCAGACATGAATCATTATGTGAATGAACTAATTTCTTTTTCATAGAAGAAATGATTCCATAGCAGATGCAAAAACTGAGGCACAAAGCTCTTATGGAAGTGGCCCAAATTCAGAAAGCTGGTAATTGGTACAAGCAGAATTCCAGCATCTCTATTTCCAACTCTATACTTTGAAACTCAACTCCTTTCACATTCTATCCACAATCAGAATAAATGCCTAAATGGATAGGATGCCAGGATGGAAGGACACATACCTTTCACCTTTGTCCAGAAGATGACCTGGGAGCCCTTCTCAGGGGTGAATGGGAGGGACCCACAGCAAATGACAGATCAAGGACTCCACTGGATAGTTTTTAAATGGTATTTGTATGGAGAAAATTCTAGCAGTACATCTCCAATGTCATTATCTAAGGCTTTGCTACAGGGAGACATAGAGAATGACGTGTTTTAAGGATGTTGCCTTTGTAGTAGCATCAGAACCAAATTTTCTAAAAAGCAAAGTAAAATATATGTGAATACTGGAATCACGAACACCCTTATTGCACACATCCTGCTGTGAGTTACACTTTGAAGAGAATTGCTGCTTAGACTTCAAACCACCACTGTGACCTCAAGAGGTTAGCAGAAAAAATAAACTCTTTGGTGTGGAAACCATAGCATAGGTATGATGCCATTTAAAGGGACAAGAGTTAGAACTGTATGTGGCTCATCCCAAAGGACAGTCAATGCTTTACCAAAAAAGAGGAAAACTCAATGAAATAAAGTTTGTTTAAATTCCAGATTCATAAAGACAGACCCAATATTGCTATTGGGTAAAATATTATCTTGTTCATA
Source organism: Sigmodon hispidus (assembly GCA_004025045.1). Lineage (NCBI taxonomy): Eukaryota > Metazoa > Chordata > Mammalia > Rodentia > Cricetidae > Sigmodon > Sigmodon hispidus. Next base: position 183,768 of record PVIH01002402.1, on the reverse strand, counting down.
AAATATGTTATCGTTTTTAACATTACTAAGTGAATCATCATTTTATGATTGACCACATTCACTGTGAACATTTTTCAAACTATTAACAAGCCTCAGATTTCTACTGGTACCCTGGACCAAAAAACCTAGTGAAATATAAGCTATATGGAAGCACAGATACATACACACACACACACACACACACACACACACACATACAAGACAGATCAGGGAGTCCCCTGATAACTCAATGAGTTTTAAAAAAAACATACATGCAGACTATGACTACAGAGAATAGAGGCCTCTCAGGACCAAGTCATGGCACACAGGTTGTAAATGTCTATGAGTCTATGAGAAAACTCAGACAAATGCAGATTTAAATTCTAAAATCATGGAAGGTTAAAATTAATACTTTGTTTCTCACAGAATTTAATTTTTATGATGATCTGCTTCCCCAATTCTGAATTAAATAACTTTTTTTCCTTTGAGCAAAACCGTGAATTGTCCCTTTCCCTTTTCTAAGTCAGGTCACAGAAATACTAATAATAATTGCTGTTTTGAATCTTGATTTGATAAAAATGGGAAAATAAAAGATATGGAAGGAAAAAGTAATGGAGTAATAGAAAAAAAAGAAAGTAAAGATTCAGCTTATTCCATTTCTAATGCAATATATTGTTACATCATTCTTTTTCCCTCAGTGAAAACAGGTGTGTCAAATGACATCATGTCATTTTTCTCTAGTGCTGTCCCGGCCATGTTTACATATTCTACTATAACGTTTGGTCACTGGAGTGATTTGTACATAGTGAATTAATCTCTGAAAATCTCACCATAACTTTGTTCAACATAATAGATGCTCTTAGATTTTCTTTAATTGAATTATTAATGAAAAATATAACTGCTGGTGGGAATTTTTAAACATTCTGGTCCCTTCTGATAAAGTATTATTGAAGAAAGGCATAAATGATGCTCACAGCTTCATGTATATGGCTTTATAGTTTCTAGCTGTTTAAAATAATCAGACTTAGAAACTTTTAATGGCTACCCCAAACTCAGTCTGTATTTATTGTGAAACCTTTTCACTCACTCATGAAAAGACACACCTGCATTTCTCAAATATTAAATGACACTGGTTTTCTCTTTTACAAATCTCAAATGTTTCCAAATTGGCTTTTCCCTAATGAATCAATCTGGGCTCTGCAGATTTCTTAGGAAAAATTTATAGATTCTGTCAGATAGTAAATACAGATAGCAGTCAATTTTTTTAGAGTGTGTTTAGTTAATAGAATTAACTTTTCCTACTGCCTTGAATATTATCACACTTTAAGAATGGGTTCAGTTTTTCAAATGAATTTGTTGTGACTCAAGAAATTTAGGTATCAAAAGATTCTAAATAGCCTCTTAGAATGACCTTCATTTTGTTCCTGCAATGCTACAATTATCAGTATGTAAAGTAGATAAGTATGTATCAGTACTTAAATATGCCTTACTCGTAGAAAAAGTAATAAATATGTTCATATATAGTTTCTACACCTTCATAGTTTAATTGTTATTCTTTAAGCTCATGATGTTCATTAGAACATATTGGGATAAAAACATGAATATGTAACCATTGGATCATCTATATTAAGAAAGACCACATCTCAAATTTAAAATAAACCAAAGAGGAAAAGCATATTTCTTCTACACAGGTGGATGACAACATTTGTGCCCAATAATATAGCATTTCTCTACCTATTTGGTATTTTAAACATGCATTTTGCTGTAAGGCTTCCTGCCAATATAGGCTACATGGGATGCAGAAGAGTCTTGATAATTCAAAAGGTGAGTTAATTAGAGGCTGCAGTTTACATGTCATCCAGCTATTTTTCAAACATGTGTGAAATATTGACAGGAAAGTTGAAAAGTGTGACGACATTTTTACCTTTTGCTTCCTTAATGAAATTTTTATATGACTTATACTGTAAAAGGAAGGATAGGATGTCTATGTTCCAATAGCTATCTTCAGTGAGAAAATAATTAGTTTAAAAAAAATGTGGCTCTTAAAGATATTAGCAAAGTAGGTTAAGACCTGGATTTTGAAATACATTGGTCAACATTAATCTTTTGTCCTGAGGCTAAAGAGATACTCCAGAAGTGAAAACTTGGCACTCTCACAGCAAGAGGACCAGAATTCAGTTCTCCAGCCCCATGTATAGTAACTCACAGCTCAACACCCAGCATCTATACTGAATGGCTCACAGCTAAGTACTCATCCCCATGTGGGATGACACACAGCTGCCTTTACTACCAAGGCCAGGGGATTGCACACCTTTTGCTCTCCACAGGAATCCATACACAGGTGTGAATACACACCACAGATATACACAAACATATAAAAATAAAAATATCATTTTTTTCACAAATCATTGTATTCACAGATTCTGAAATGACTGACACTGGAGGCAGATAGAGATTTATAGTTTCTAATATGATATAATAATATATCCATTTTCCCCTAATAATCAGAACCCAAAAAGACAGTATTTTAATTTCATGACTTTTTTTCCTTTAATATCATTTCAGGAGAAGGAAATACTTAATACTATATATTGATGTGTACTTGAGAATATCATAGGAAGACATAAGGGAAAATATTTAGCTACTACATACCACCATACTCCTGAAAGAAATAATCTATCTTTTAAGTAGATTTATTATGACAATTATAATTTAGTTGTATCTAAATACCTTTTTTTGAATTACCCATATTTTACCTGTAACTCTGGTGTCACCAGTATTTAAAAATTATATTACTAGGAAACAAGCTAGTTAACATGGAAAACATAATCAATATTCCCCATTTTCCTTACATCTCTCAGTCAATCCGGCAACAACTTATATATCCCATCTCAAAGCCACTGTTTTATTTTCTGGTTTCTCATAAGTAAAAGAAATTTCTAGCAGGCTCCCATGTCTTATATGAGTGCTTATAACTTTTAAAGTGTTTTCACCCTTGTTTATCTTTTATTATGAAGGAACTAGATGTTCTTACATCCCATCACTTCATGGCTTCTTCCAAGGGCAAACATTCCCCATAGCTTGTAGCTGAAACACCAACATGGCTGTGAAAACTGAAATGATTCATATTGAAAGATACAGAACTGGAAGAGGCAATGGAGATGGGAAACTGACATTCTGAAAGAACTTCTCCATCCTTCAGAAGTCACAAAGAAAACACATGGCAACTGTGACCTCAGTCATAGGTTGTTGACAGATTGTGATGGATGGTATTGAAAACATCCAGTGCAGTAAAATCAAATTATTATAAAGCAGATGTTCTTTTTACAAGATTTGTTGTACCTTGTTTTTTTAACTCAATATAATCACATCTTTTCCAGGAGTACACATTAATGACAAGCATTGTCTCTTGTTTGTTTTCCTTTGCATTAGAGATTAATTAGACAGTGATAGTGTTGACTTAATTTCTATAGAAAAGGTAAAGAGACTATATGATGAGACCTCTCATCACTAAGGCAGGCTGATGGTTTGTAATATTGAAAACAAGAGCCCCAGCTTCAGATTGAGTTCCAATAGTTAAAACAAAGTAGGAAGAATTTAGAAAAAAATAATTTGTAAATTGCAGTTTCATGAGATTACTGACTAGAGAATATTCATTCATTTCCCTCATCATACCCTATAATACACAATTACAGTGAAAATGCCTCAGAAATTGTGCCTTTGTGTGTCCAAAATTCTTGTGTAGTGGTTCTCAGATGTTGGTAAACATTTCCATCTTGGAAATGTTTATTAGAATTTATCTCCCGCCCCTCCTACCACACACTTATTAGTAGAAGGCATCCCATAGAAACTTAAACTAAATCACTAAAAGAAAAGCCCTAGAGGAATAGAAATCATCTTTAATTTTTCTCTCATCAACTGAGTTCTTGGCTGACACAAATGCTTATGTGGCCTCAGTGCTATCAAATGGAACAAAAGTGATATCTTTAGAATTACAGCATCTAATACTGCGTTATTAATTACTGCGTTGGTAGTTCATTTTGCATAAGCGCAGAGCTGATTCAGAAGTTGGTGCCAGAAAAGATGTAGCAAAAATATAAGATACAGGAAATTGACCTTGACAAAAGGAAGTAAGTAAAGGTCTAAAGGAAGTCTAAGAGGTTGTTTAGTAGATTCTTAGAAAGTAATTACAAAGATACAATGGCAGAAGGCTATAGAAACTCTAACACCGAGTAATGAAAAAGCAAGTAAAAATGTTAGTAATTTAGAGTACCTATTTCTAAACCAAGACTTTAAGGATGGGGAAGTAAAAACACATATTTCAGGTTCCCTGGATAACTTTGAAGCTAAAACTATGTTTAAGAAACTTGTGGATAGTCCCATGTAGAATATTGAACACATCAATTGATTCTTCATAGTCTCTTAGGATAAGGTATTGCCCAAAAGAGATGAACTAAAGATAGAATGTGATGAATTCTAAGTAGAACTTAGAGTGCCTATTTCTAAACCAAGACTTTAAGGATGGGGAAATAGAAACACATATTTCAGGTTCCCTAGGAAATGAATTAAATACAGGAATGCCACCATAAAATATACCATTGAAATCAATATTAAATTAAAGAACATTACCATGTTGTTTTTGCTAAAACTTCAAAAGACATTCTAAGCTAGAGAGGACAAGCAACCTCAGGAACATGCAAACTAGGCATTAGCCAGCTGTAGAGCATGGCTTTTATTTATCTAAGTAAATTATAGTTTGATATATAGAAAACTTCTAAGTTGTCTAAAGGAGGTGAATCAGCTACAGACAAAAACAGTTCAAACTTAAAAGATGCTGTTGGTTTTTCTGAGAACAATTTATTCTTCTGCAAGTCCATACCATTTCTTACAGAAAAGAAAGAAAGAATCAGAGAGAAAAGTCAAGAGCTGAGAGGATGGGGCTGAGAGTCAAGAGCCTGGAGTCATGTTAAGTGGAGAGAAGTATGCCTGACATGCAGAGTTTAGTACAAGTCCCTTAAGCAAGAACACAAAGAGCTAGTTGCATTTCATTTTTCAGCACAATTATGCAATTACTCTAACAATATTATCTGTTGTGTCAACCCTTTATGAATAAGAACTTCTGTTGTTATTTTCCTGTCCCCTTGTGTACAAACTTTTAGCTTTCACTTTACAAACTTTTGATACCCAAGAAACCAGGGCCAAGGAACAATTAAGTTAGACAAAAGATGACATATCCAAGAAATTTGTACTTACTTATATTTAACTTAAATAAGTTTTAGAAATGTTTTAGTGTTTATATTTGCTCTAAATTTCATGATGAAACTTAACCTCCATTACAATGTTTTTAAGAGATGGACCATTTGGGAAGATATGAAACAATGCGAATATAATTAGTAGAATAATATCTCATAATAAGACTAAAGAAAACTATTCAAACCCCTCTTTACCTTTTTGTCCTTATGAGAAAATTACATGTGATCCCAAAATGTAATTATGCCTTGGAAGTCTGGCTAAGTTGTATGTTTTACAAGTTGAAGAGGTATAGATTGTTAAAGATCTAGGAATGTATGTTCCACTGACATTTTTCTAATTTAATCCATTAATCTATGCTCCTGGGATCTAATATTAGCCATGTGACTTGGTTGGACAATGAGATATCATCATTATAAACATTCTGGGTGTGTCTTCTTGGAATTCTATCCCCCTAAAGGTCAGAATTAACAGCTAAAATATGACAATGGCATGTTGGGAGGACTATAAGACTAGAGACCGTCTGTGGCCTCAAGTCCTAGAGACCACCTAATACTGTCATAAAAATAACTGGAACTATAGCATGTGCAACAAAAGAAGTAATCAAATGAGTCCAATAATAATATGAATCTAATAATAACAAGTTTCAAATGTAATTTAATTCCCTGTGTTTTAGAATGAGTTACATATAACTAGGTGACTAAAACAGCAACTTGATTGAAGAATTGTGCTTTTTCACCCACCCCAGCAACCTTGTGTCTGATACTGTCTAATACCTTTATATTCCTAATTACACTGTCATCTTAGGTTGCCACAATTTGGTTTGGATGGAAGTGACAGAATGTGTGGTGATTTGAATGATAATGACTCCCATAGGCTCATAGGGAGTGGCAGTATTTGAAAGGATTGGGAACTGTGGCCTTGTTTGAGGAAGTGTATCACTGGGGTTGGGCTTTGAGGTTTCAGAAGTTCAAGCTAGGCCCAGTGGCTTGCTTTTTCTGTTGTTTGCTGATCCAGATAGAGAAGCCCTGGTTTCTCTTCAGTACCATGTCTGCCTCCCAGCTTTGTTTGTGTCCTTTCTTCCAACACAACAATAGTAGGATAACCCTCTGAACTGTAGACTACCCCTAATTAATTATTTTCCTTTACAGGAGTTTTCCATGGTCAATGGTGTCTCTTCACAGCCATAGAACCTTAACTATGATGGCATTAATTCTGGCCTAAGATATACAGGCACTGTGTTAGTTATATTTTCTGTGTTTGAGATGAAAAAACTTGTAGGAGTAAATGAAGGGATGATGACCTGTTTTGGCTTAAGTTTTAAAGAACGTTTGTCCATCTTGACAGTGATAACACAGAAATGCTAGTTACTCTCTCCATGTAGATAGGAAAATGGGGTGGAATTTCACATGAAATGGATGAAGAAACCAACAGAAAAAATAAAAATAAAAACGAAAACCAAAAGCAGGCCCAGCCATCAAGTGGCATCTTATATTTACTTATTTCCACAGTCAGAAACCACCTCCCAAGCAACCAGGTGTCTTCACAAAAGCACCCAGTTGTGGAAAACATGTAAATCATGGGTCATTTTTCTAATCTAACTGATAACCAGCAACCTGAATTTGCACTCATCTGTTTAGCAGTTTGTTTTTGTTTGACTTTTTTTTTTTTTTTAATTAGAATGCTTCTAAGAGTCCACTACCTCTTTAGCTAGAGAATCATGTCTCATTCCCTGAACTAGGCTGTCACAGGAAGAGTTTAGGGCACAAAGCTTGAAGAAGCTCAGAATTATGAAAATCCTGGCACTGGATTTGTGCTACTTTGAGAGTAGTTTCCTTGAAACTTGGTCCCAGTGTTCCCTTTGTCATCTCATGCTAGTCCCATCCTGAGCCTGATGGCAGTGGCTGGAGCATGTGTGTCTGAGTTGGCCAGTACTCACAGCAGAAACAAGTAAAGGTTTGTTATTTTTATGTTCTTAGAATGTGTGTGGCTGTTGTTTCTAAGCAAGGTCACAATGCAAAACTCAGCCAAATCATCATTTTTGCTTCAGTATCTGATAAATTATGCCAAGTTAAAAGTTCTTCTACAAATTTAAAAGTAGGGTCAGGAAAAAAATGCTTGAAGAAACAATAGAGATCTCATGAAGGTGAGAGGCCCGGGACTCCTTTCTTTGTCCACTAACAGAAAGGAAAAGGACTTGAGGACACTGGAAGAGGACAGCTATCTAAAGCCCAGAAGGGGAAAAAAAGAAAAAAAAAAGCTTCACCAGAGACCAAAGCCTCACCTGGACCTTAGACTTCCCCCTTTAAAAGATATATTGATCGGTTGATTTTCATTTGTGTATATGTGTGTGCTTACATTAGTTCATGTGTACTGTTGTCCCGCACTACCGTCTCGTCAGCAAGAACGACGCGGCACACATAGGATCCTTCTGCAGAAAAGCTTTAATGCATCTTGAGAGGGAGAGCATAAGCTTACAAGGCGGAGACCCCAAACGGCTAAAACCCATCCCTTATATAGGAAACTGACCCCCGCCTAGGACGTGTCAGACTCAGATTGGCTGTAGCTCAATCGGGTGAGGTGACGCCACGGGAGAGGCAGAGCACAAGGAGTGGAAATTCCCCTTGCATCTGCGCAGTCTACTGATTTACACATTAGAGCATACGATGTCGACACCATCTTGGAATGGCGGCAGTGAGTGCAGCCTCTCACATACTGTGTATATGCAGGTGTCTGTAGTGGCCTGGGGATAGATATAAGATTCCCTGGAGTTGGAGTTATAGGTGAGCGTGAACCACCTAACAAGGATTCTGGGAACCAGACCAAGTCTTCTGTAGGAGTAGCAGGCATTTTTAACCATGAGCCATTTTTCTAGTCCAGATAGTGGATGTCTTGCATCTAGAACTGTGATCAACTGTTTAGGCCACTAAGTCTAGGGTCATAGGAGCCTTAGCTCATTAATGCACACAACTAGCATGGTACATAACTTATGTCTGACATTTATTGGATGAGTAAGAGTGTATGCTTTCTCCTCTAAACACAAAATGTCACTTCTTCAAATTTCTTTATAATAATCTCCAACCGTGTATGCAACAATAAAAATTAGCTGCAAGGTAGTCATGTATTCCCAAATATATCTGTGAAAATTTTTCATAAACTTATGGGTTCAATATGTTGCAACACAAGATTAAATAATTGAAATAAAATTTCAAGGAATCTCATTTAAATTTTTTTGAATTATGGTATTTCTGTGAACCGAACTTGTAGAGTTAGAACTCATAGTCACATTAATGTTCCTTCAATTAAAGAATGTTCTCAAGAACATTTATGTCACATACTCTTTATATATCTTCTTTCTTTAGAATTACTCTAGTAGATTGAACCATAAACAGAGTAGTCTCAAAATGTTTCTATGATTTTGTTATAATTAATAGAAGTATTATTGTTCAAATATTGCATCTACTGGTTGTGTTGGGAAAGATGTATTGAATCAGCAGCTCGACTGCATTAATATGGTATGTCTGTCATCTTTCAAAAAGGCATTGAAATTCTATGCCATGGTTTTATCAGTCATGAAAATGAGTTGTTGAGCTAGTTGTTGTTGCAACTATTTCTTGTTCTAGGGCTTTGTGGTTTTATAACTCAAACTCCTAGTACAAGTTAGGGCATGGCTGTTTGATGTAGATCATGCACTGTCCTCTTATTTGTTAGCCTCCCTCCTCAATCTTAAAGGTAGCTCATGTGTTCTTTTTCTTACTGTAAATATCTGGTGTTCATTTAAAGGAAGCTGACAAATTAAGTGTAATTTTTCTCAGAATTTTTGAGCATGAGAAAATGTACATGAGTGCTACATAATTAAATATGATTTATTTTTTGTACTATTTAAGAAAGCTACAGATATTCAATTGCCATTGAAATATTTTTGTAAGCCATGCAACCTTTTACACAAAAGATAATTATGAAATAGCTAACATTCATTTGACCATGACCAATAAATAATTTATGAACTGGGTGTTTGAAATTATGCAAATATTCTAAATACTTTTTGTTGCCTGTACATCTGAGTAAGTATGATTCAGAAGAAAGTGTGCAGTGGATTAATAGATTCAACATTGAAGAGATTTGCATTTCTACAGAGTTCTTTTCTTTGCTGGCTCCTACTATCTTTAGTATCATGGCTCAGAAAACAAGCTTGACAATACTGTCTCTAAATGTATTTGAATATCCTGGCATCCCTATTCATCAGCCTCTTTGATGCTTTAAATGTCTTTTGCTTTCTTTCCAGAACTCTTTATGAAGGCTCAGAGATATGCATTTAGTAGCGTATCCAACTATCTTTTAATACATGCTTAATGGAGGGGAAAGGAGGTCTTTAAATATTTTACATGTCTGTGATGGCCACAGAACTCTGTTGGAGTAAGCTCGGCTTATTACTGTAAGCACACTCCTCCATGCAATATAGGTGTCACAAGTTGCATCATAGCAGTAACAAGAAACTATTGGCTTCAAGCATTTAGTAAGTAAATGAAAAGCTTATTGATATTTATAAAGTTGCAGAAATTGACAAATATTTGTATTATCATGGCATGTATTTACATTAGATGAAAAGGGCTTGTATTGAGGGGATTACAATCTAGTGTAAAACGCTTTTTCATCTTAATAGGGCTTCATTAATACTTTTCTTTAAAACTACTGAGCAATGTGGAATGGGATTATTTATTTTCATTTTCCCTTCTTGGTGTATAGATTGAATCATCAAGCTATGTCTCATAAAAATGCAAAGCAACATTTTTCCAAATTACACACAAGTAGTGAAGCAAAAGAACTCAGACATGCAAGTGACATTGTTTTCAGTGGTCCTTAGTCAGTGGTATATTAAGAAAAGCTCTACTATTTGTACTGCTCGTAAAGGGGATATCACTTCATCTAGCACAGTGATTCTCATCCTGAGAGGCTCATATTTAATATTCTGAATATCAGATATTTACATTGTAATTTATAATAGTAGCAAAATTACATATACAAAATAGCAACAAAATTGTTTTATGGTTATGGGTTAGAAAGACTGAGGACCATTGCCCTAACAGCATAATTGTTCTCAGAACAAATATCCATGAAATAATATATGTGCTGGTAGATGATCACCTGCCATCATTTGGAAATCTGGTGAGGATTTAAAGGGGAAGGCTGGAACGTTACACTGTATCAGAACCGATGAGCTGGAGCCCAAACTTGAAAGTTGTGTCTACCTGATGCTTCTTCCTCTGATGTTCTAGCCTATGAGCTAGCTGGTATTTTGCATATATTATAAAAGGTAAATCCTACCATGTGAACACCTTCAGTAATATTGCTGCTCATTTTTCCTGAAGAAAGCAATTTGATTTAACTTTTTAAGGTTTTTTTTTTTTTATTCACCTTACTATCCAGAGGACCCTCCCCTGCAAAAAACCAAAACCCTGATGACTAGAGTAGACATCTCAATCTATTTGACATGGTTATACCATAATAAATGGTTTTGATATTTATTTAAATGAACCATGCCAATTGTTCTGTGACAATGAAGCCCAGAATCACCACCCACTTACCTCCATTTGATCACAAATGGAAATATAGCATTATTTTTCTCCATTAAGAGTTAAATCCTGAGGAAAAGAATGCACAGGAATACTGGAATTGCCCCCTCTGTTTCACAGAGAGAATTCACCCACTTAATAGTAAAACATTTCATGTTGCTTAAGTACTCCCTGTAAAACAACAGCGATGGAGAAGTGCAGACACCCACCGCTTACATGCCTCACAACATGTTTTATCAGAAAAGCTATCTGTGCCAGAATTCTTCTCTTCAGAAAAATTTTAATGATCCAAGGTCACACCTTTTAAAAAGAATGAGGTCCAGTTTTACATAAGAAGGTCTAACTTGCAGGGTTTTATTTTCTTTTTATGCTCAGACCTCACAAACTGAGGACCACAGTCTTCAAATAGCATTCCTTGTTAAAATTGAACTCAGAAAAGGTTACTCTACCTCAGAATTTTAAATAAAGCTTCTACAACAAAGTTCAGTGTTCCAAAGCTTTAAATAAATCTGAAATAAAGCAGTACTCCACTAACGTGTTTAAATCAGTTTCCTAATTCTCATACTCTGAAACATGGCCCAATATTTTAGGAGAGAGCTGTGCAGAGCTGGAATTGCATCTCAAAGTGGGGTCTCAGACCACCTGCATTGCAGTCACTCATGGGGATCACTAAAAGCAGATCTGGGGCTTGACCCAATCCACCTGAATCAGACTCTCTGCAGGTGGGCCTTGAACCCCTGTACTCTAAACACAGTCACTGGATGGTTCTCATCCAAGCTGCTGTATGAGTCCACTTCTGGGCATGTTTCTTTTCTGCAGAAAGACTGCAGCCAGCATCAAATCTTAACCTCTTGAATTCTTCAATTTCAGTATGCTTGGTGGTTTTAAGTTGAACCTTGCCACCACCACCTTTTTGAAGCCAGGGTTTTGCTTAGAAGATTAAGGTCCTTCCAGATACTTTTGTCTCCCTGTTGTCAGCCACCAAGTAAGCTGGCACATGGTACATGCTAGTCTCTCAGCAACATTTAGTGCCGGTCAACACACTGTACAGGCTAACATCTGAGCCCTGGAGAAGGAAAGGCGGATATAAATAGATTTGAATTGGGCTTGGACAAGAATTTGGCAGGAAAAAAATTACTGTGCGTTGGTGGGGTGGGCAAGGAGGGATCCGTGGTCAAGCAGCTTCCTGACCCCCATTCACTCCAGGAGCCCAAGAGTGAAATGTTCTGCTGGCTTTGTGGACTTCAAGCCTTTGGCTATAATTAGGGGAGGTGACTGCTTTCCCTGGCTTCTTCCATATGCCTGTTAGTTGTGTTTGGCATTAAACAGCAGTATTTGAAGAGTGTCTGGCCCCCAGTCAGTGGAAAAAATGACAATGCTATCTGGCATACAATTCAGGTGTTAAAATACCTTTATTAAAATAGAGGAAATTACACCTATTAGGAAGTGACCCCCAAGCTGTCAGAATTTATTAGACTGGTGGGGGTACTCCCCTTCAAAACCTACTATACATTTTCTTATGCTTTTCATGGTGCTTAACTACAGAAATTGGTAATTTCAGAGTTTTTAGTCCTATTTTTATAGCAACTTATTTTGTGCAGTATTGGGGAACACTGAGCTGTGACTTGGCATGTCTCAATGAAACTTTTTATACATATCTAACTTAAAAATAAAATTTGATGGGGGTCGAAGAAAGAGTCAACACTACTGGCAATTTCCCATTTACAATGCAAGAGAGGAAGCCAAAAATAAAGCTGGTGGGATCCGTCTGGACATGGCACCCACACCTAAAAGAAACGGCACTTCTCTGTTCAGTTCCAGGTAGACAGGAGACTTGGCAGGAATGAATGAAACCTGTGTCCCTCTGAAATACTTGTCCCAGGCCAGGCCTGATATCACACATGAAGCTGCAGATGGAGTGAGTCCTGGCTGTCTCCCATAATTCCAGAAAACCTCATCCAACTCAGCGCTAGAGGCTTTCCCTGAACTACCAAGAAAAGGCAAACTTCTTGATTAAAAATGTATGGTTTTGCTTTATGTCAAAGCAAGAGAGCATTGTTTTCAGGAGGATCACAGTAAGCAACTTAAATATATTTCTTTTTTCAGGAGATAAAAACCTACTGAAGCTCAGTAAGAATCATCTCAGTGCTGGCTGCTGGCTTAAAGTACCACTACTATGCACGTAATTTATTTTGAAACACAGTGATGAATGAAAATCTTCAGCATCTTTGACAGAATGAGATTGCATGTACCCCCCCTCCTCTATGCTTTAAGGACAGAAAGCCTTGACTTAGCCTGCCAGTGTTACAGATAATATCTGGGTCCATCTGTGTGGTAATTCTCCTGTTATTCCTACATTGAGTGATAGTAGTTCCTGGGATAATTTCATTTACAAAGTGTTCCCTTAGGAGTAAGGTCGAGGGGGTCAGAAAAAGACACTGAAGGTAATTTGTAGTCCTGTTGGGCAACTTCCCAAGTCAATTTGATCCTGCCTTGACAGTCAGGGAGCTAAGGATAGTGTGAGTGTGACTAAGAGAAGAACATCTGTATAGGGAATCCAGGTGCCACTTTTCTCCAGTGTAGGTGCTATTTTAGAGGGCAGCATCCTTGGTGGGAATGCATACATTCATGGGGAATGGGGGCTTTCCACTGCTGGAGATAAGAATAACTACTGCCTGGCCCAGGAACTAACCCAAGTAAATATGTGTTTCTCACCCCTTGCTGCTCTTCTCAGGCATGAATAAGAGATTACAGATGATATCATGTGCAAAGCAGAAAGCAACAAGGAGGAAGTGAAAAATTAAAAAAAGAGAGGAAAAAGAAGAGCATCATTGTTTCTAATAGGTAACAAAGCAATTCCTGAATTCCACCCACTTAGCCCAGAAAAATAGTAAAATGCTGATAAGTTTTTCAATCTTGGCTTTGAGAATACTTTGAAGGATAGATCATCCATCAGAGTGATTAAACAGCCACATTCTTCTTGACTTTTTTCTATAACTTAGCAGGTTTTTAATTTCATAAAACTAGCAACTCTTCACCAGTCATTGCGACCTGGACATCCCAGTCACCAAAGTCTGCCTGGCTTTAACTAGGTCGGGATGGAAGAAGCATTTCCTAGATGCTTAAGCTGAAGTTTCAAGTAATTTAGGCTTAATATTAAAATATATGCCACAGTAGAAAGGTTTCCTAAAAATGTTATTTCAGGAATGGAAATTAAGTAAATATAGTAATCATGTATAAAATTCTAAATACTATTAATCCAAAATTAAAAATAAACCATTTAAATTATAACTGGGATCATTTTATTTTTTAATTAAATACCTGAGAGTAATAAAATGCATAAATCAGAGCTTTTGAATATTCTTTTCTTCTTTTTATTAGCATGTATGAATTGTACAAAGCAGTCTCATTATGACAATATTAACAGAAAGTCTTTTATTAGTCAGAATATTTGATTAACTGGAGTAATACATGGCCCATTCCAGACAATGTATTTTTCTGTCATAATACCTAAAAATTCAAGTAATGATATTGAAGTATCTATCAAACTAAATGAATAGTAAAATTATAAGCAAGGCATTCATATGTAAATGTGATTATATGATTTATTTTTATTTATTTAGTATCTACTATGTCTCTTGCACTACGTCAAATATTGCAGAGTACCCCAGCAGCAAATATTATCATTCTTTGATCAAGAAATATAACATATACCACTTTTTCAACTGGGTGGCTGGAGTGCGGCATTCTATAGAATATAACCAGAATATAAAGTTTATGTTATGGAATATTACTTTAAATAGACAAAGATGTGTTATATTTGTTTATAATGCATTTGTTTAATTGTGTAAAGATATGTTGTTGTTTTACCTTGCCTGCCTAAGACAACTGATTGGCCTAATAATAAGATGAATGGCCAATAGCTTGACAGTTGCCAGAGAGCCAGACATGTAGTAGAACATACAGAATAGAAGAAAAGTAAAATCTCTGAGTCAAAACATAAATGAAGAGAAACAGGTTAAATTAACTTATAAGAACTAGTAAGAAATAATTATAAGATAAAGCTGAGCATTCAAAACTAATAATCAGTCTCTGTGTCACTATTTGAGACTTGGTTAGTGGCTCAAAAGAAAGCTTATTACAAGACTACACCATTGAAAGAAATAGTGTCCCAGGAAAGAAAAGATAAAAGTTGTTGTATTACTTCAACATTAGTAGCATTGTTGCTTTCAAAAAGTAATACAAGAGCTACTCACAAGTAAGGTACGATATGTACACAACCTATGGGCATGTGTTTCCCTGTATTGTACACACCCTGGCTGCTGACCTACCAAACATATTCATACAGTGAGTGATATTGTCCTGTGTTAGGGCTAAAAATGTTCTGGAGACTAAATATTAAAAGTATAAGCAATTTGGAATTACATAGAAATTGTCTTTAAATTTTTATACCTTAAAAAATCATAGATATAAATACCATACACTTCAGTCACAAAGAACAGCCAATCTGTTTCTTGGATTGAGTACTGTAGATGTGGAAAATTGCTAGACTATTGGTTTAGAGTATTTCTGGGACTGGAGCTGTGCTACCATGACTCCTACCCAGGCATAATGGGCACTGCTGGTCCTTTAGTTATTGTTATAGCTGCTAGGAGTCTTTTAATAGGTTATTTAGAAAAAAGAAAAGAGGACAATTGGCCCTGGGTGGTTTTCAAATGGTGCTATTACTGGTTTGTTTTCACAGATTGGCAGTAGACTACAAGAGGCAATGTTCAAAAAATAAAATTACAGCTGTATTAACAGCTACAAATTAGGGGTATTTTTTCGGATCATTGTGTGGGTTTTAGTGGTACAAGAATGAGTAGTTTTAATTGGTTCTTCTTTCTTACAAGGCTTGAAGAACCTCTTCACCCCAAGAGAAGGAAGGGAGAGGCAAGACAAGGCCACATCAATATTTCTAGTCCTTATTTGAGAAGATTTTATCATGATATATTCAAAAAGTTCTAATTGTGAGATCTGGTCTTTTGCAATAGAGCATATTATGATGTTTAAGGAGCCCACTTTGGCAGAAATCCTTAGAAGTTAAATTGCCCTGGGTTTTTGGATTATGAAATGATCTTCAAAAAATTGACTAGCGTATTTTGGCTGTGAGCATCAGAAAATACCACAAACAAAATATTTGTATAGCTTATAAAACACTCAGGCTGAATATTAAAAGCATCTGTTTTCAAGGAATATAATTATAAAGTACTTGAAGAGAATCAGGAGGCAGGATTCATAAAACATTAACTATGCTGTAAACAAGCCACTTGACTCATCCAATACTATGGGTAATAGATGGGCCGCTGATTTACATTGATGATCCTCACACCAGAAACCATGACAGCAAGGGTCAGATGTTTCCTTCAGTCATTCTGAGATGACTAGGTACCGGACTACTTACTAAAGCAGCTTAGTATTCATATTAAAGAATCACGGCAACAAAAGTAGCCTTTATGTTTTTCCTTTTCAGAAGTATTTCATCTGTCCACTTATATAGTCAATATCATTACAACAAAGTATGTGTTGATGCTGAATATTAGAATGAATCATATACCCATGAACTCTGGCCACACTTAGTCTATAAAAAGGCACTAACTGTCCCTCTGGAGCAAAATATGCTTATGTGTTAAAATTCAAAGCATCTCTTTTTTGTTTTTATTTGGGCACATAATAACAAAAGAGATATCTCATGTGTACGTTATGAAATCAGATGTAATTCACACTGGCACAATTGTTTTATGGGAGAAAGATGGCTAGAATCCCCCTTCTAAGATTAAATTGAAGTTTTCTTCTTCAAATATGAAGCTAAAATCATGGGAAAATGCTTTTCTCCCATTAGCTTCACGGGAATTAGGCTTGTTATTCTCTCTTCCTACAAGGCAGGCTCCTGGGAATCCAGCATACTTATCAAGAGCAAAATATCGGATTTGACATATGCAATATACATCCCTGTTGAATTTTGTCCTGGAAAAAAATACAAGTCAGTTTGATATTGTTCTCCTGAGGTTCTAGAAAAGAGTTTGTCTTTTTACAGCTTCAAAAATAATATTAATTTTCAGAAAGATAGTCTGAAAACATTAATCCTACAGGAATACATCAATTAAAGTCATGTTACCACATACACATGATATATTTGTACTAACTTATAAGATGAGGAAGCCAAAGCACGAAGGGAGAGAAGAGCAGCAGACGGAGAATAACAAATTTTGGAGGAAATTAAAAAGTGGCCACTAAGGGTGAAGACTGTAAGCTTTGAAAAGCAGTGTGATTCTGGGCCTAGCTCAAGCTGATGCACACGTGAGGAATGAAAGCTAATGTGCTAAGAGTCTGAAACAAATACCAAAGCTTCTTATTCTCAACTAAAACTATCACTTTCTGGGTGCTCATTTAATGGCTTTTGGTTGACTCCTGATTGGAGTGTTTGACCCTGATGGTGATCTTCATAGACAGAATGTTAGCTGGAGAACTTTAGCAAGACACACAAGGCTGGCCTTGAGACCCAGTGGCATCTTTTAACTCTGGCTCTTTCCTGGAGCTTTATTAGAGGATTTATTCTGACTGCCAAAGGAAAGAGGAGACTTTAACAAGAAATTCGGTTTTGTGCACGAATCATTGATGGAAGAAGAAAAGGAACTCTACAAATTAGAAACTAACTGGGCTGCAAAGCTCCAGGACTGAATAACCCCTTTAAAGAATTGCACCATTAGATGTAACCGTATAATTAGGTGTGTGATATATAAATGAGAATAAGGCACATGGAGGGTAATAGAAACTGTTAATAGGAATCTGAAATTCCATCAGACATGTTTTCCTACATCACATTCATTGTGACATCAAAATTGAAACTGTCATTCTAACATTTGAAATGGAAAAAATGTATGTATAATGTATTATTTATTTGATGGTTATTATAGTAAAGGAAATCTCTAAGTTTTGAAGTGTAAGCTTCCTAGGGCAGTGCATATAATGCTACTTATAATGCTTTCTTGAATTCTATTAACATACAGAAAAACTAAAATTAGTCTTATAAAAAGAAGTGTAAATTTGAGTGTATGTGAGGCATACACCTGGACTCAAGTGTAGGCCATTAGACAAGAGCATGCATTGTACAGGTTGTATACACTATTCTCTCCCAAAAGTCTGTTCTGATAAAATTAAAATTTTGACCTGCATATAAAAAGACATTCAAATAATCAGATGACTGTTACTCAAAAATAACAAGAAAGCATCCATTGGAGTATTTATTAAATAATAGTTAAGAACTTTGTAAAGGAAATTTATTAGTCTATTCTATCTGTCACTATTAAACCTTTCCAATCCATCCTACACATGTTTTAGATATGATTACGTGGATTAGTTATATATTCAGAAGCCATGGTATTTCAGACACATTCACAATTTCCAAAGAGTCCACTAAGTTTCTCAGGGAGACATTTTTTGATAGCTGCTAATACAGAAAATAAATTAGAGCCACATTATTTTTTTTTTAAAATCTCTGTCAGGATTTTAATGCTTTGTTCCATTCAGGAAAACAAAGTTCAAAGTTCTGCATGAGCTCAGGCCTAGATTACACAGCCTTCCATAGGACAACCCCTGCAGAAATCTCCTGGGTTGTCAGTCTGACCAGCTGACTTCCCAGCACTGCATGCAGGGGTGCGGAGAGTGTGTCCATGCCCTACATTTTCTACTTTCCTATGTTTTAGCAGCTCATTGTAGTCACTGGAGACACTCTTCTCTTTACCTTTCTATTTTTTTTTTTTTTTTTTTTTTTTTTTTTGTTCAGACAACATAGAAGGCGCCAGGAACATTGCTTACTGTACTAACTCCTGTGGGTTGAGTTCTTAAATCAGGAGAACTATGCTGTAAAACAAATCTGTATTTTATACAGTCTCAACCACTTGGAAATGCAATACAAAAAAAATAATATTTTAAATATTTTGCAGGTACCAGGTCAACTGAAAACTTAAGGCTCAGAAATAAAAATATAGAGATTTTGAAAGTGTGTTGGCCTAAATGTAATTAATTTTGTTTCAATTATAGTTAAGTGTGAGAGTTTCGCAGTCATATTTAATGGTTCTCAGCATTTTATGTCTGAGTCTACTCATTTGCTGTTTTCAGTGTTATCCAAATGAGTCTTTAGCTGTTTGGTTGTCAAGAAAGAAAGGAGCTATCTTTTCTAGCTTTAAGTCATAAGAAAAAATTTCACAAGCATTTTACAAATAATTTTCTATGAAAGAAAATCTGCATGTGTAAACCTTTTTATACTCTTGCACCGTGTACAGTTATCATGAGAGCACTATTTTTTGAGATGTTAAGCATTATTTATTAGTTTTTTATAATGAGTACAGTAAAGATACAAATATTAAACATGTTATGCAAGCCTATGAAAGCATTTGAACTACAGATATTGATTGTTATACAAGGTTTCTGATCTGGACTTTCGGGCCTAACCAAGGGGTTCAGACCCACTCCCCTCTTAATCCCGCTTAGCCTCAAATAAGCACACACAGGCTTATATTAATTTTATGCTGACCTAGGACCCAGGCATATAACTTGCTAACTCTTTGACCTTAAACTAACCCATGATTCTAATCTTCTTTAGCCATGCAGCTCAGTACCTTTTCTCAGAGCAGCATAGTTGTCCTCTGCATCTGATGGCTTCTCTTGGTGTCCCCATGGCATCTCTCTGGCATCTCTGCTCTGTTCTTCCTGTTCCCAGAGTTTTCTTAGTCTGCAGCCCCTTTTTAGCCTCTCTTTGGCCAATCAGCATTTTTATTAGACCAGTGGGCAGGAAAACTATTTACAGTGTAACAACATAATCTCACTACAATTGATGATGCTGTAAAACAATGAGTGATTCCTATAAGGTTTCCAAATATTCAACCTCCAAATATTTGAAAATTTCTTCTGTCCCCACCCTCCATATTTTTTTCTCAGTGGTCATTCTATTGCAGGAGTGTGTCTGTGTGCACTATTATTGATCATGTTTATTTTGCTTCCAACAATCTGAAGAACATCTGCCTACATTTTTGGAGGGTTCCTTTTTTAAGGCAATTTAAAATATTTTAAGAGTTGTCTATGTGATTATGCATACCTGTATCTCAGGACAATGCATATTACTGTGCAGTACCTATTTATGTGACTTTATTTTAATTTTTTATTAACTCACTAGTAGTCATTTGAGTTTTTTTCATTTTTACTTATTTTGCAGCCTTTTACTTATTTGCATGTGTGGGGGTATAATTATTTATGCCTGATTTAGATGTCTATGGTCACACAAGTGTCTGTGTACACATGCATATAGAAATATGAAGTTAATGTTGGAAATCATTCTTTATACTTCTTCCAGCTTATTTATCAAGGCAGAGTCTTTGAATCAAACCCACAGCTCAAGTATCTGGCTTTGTTTGCAGCCACATATTTCTTAGGTTCTTCTGCCTTCTTTTAGACTTCATCCTATCTCAACCTACCATTTACATGAGTACTGGAAATCCCAAATTCTGGTCTTCACACTTGTACTTCAGCCACTCAGCCTTCTGCCAGCACTATTTTATACATTACATTACTTAAATTTGACCACATGTAGAAATTAAGAACTCAGATTCACAAAACAACTATGAAAACCTACAAGATAGTGGTTAGACACACTAAAATCCACAGACCCAGAAAGGCTTGGTAGCAATGAGTGCCCAAGGGAAGGATGCATAGATCATCCCTGGGAAGGGGAAATGGAAGAGATCTCCTGGGTAAACTGGGGGCAGGTGAGAGTATGGAAAGAGATGTCTAGAAAGGAGAAGCATGTTTGGGGGTCTAATAGAAGCCTGGTGCAAGGAAAACGCCTATGTGTCTACAAGAATGACCCCAGCTAACACTCCAACCAATAATGGATAGGTAGTGTGATTAGAGTAGTGATTACCTCAATTGTCATCAGAGAGCCTTCATCCAGTAACTGATGAAAACAGATTCAGAGACTCACAGCCAAACATTAGGTCAAGCTCTGGGAATCCTGCTGAAGAAAAGAATGAAAGATTGCATAAGCCAGAGAGGCAAGGAGATAACAAGAAAACACATAGAAAAAAAAGCTAACTTGGCTCACAGGAAATTACAGAGTTTGAACTAACAACCATGGATGTCTACATGAGACCCACCTGGTTCTCTGCATATATGTGACAGTTGTGAAGCTGAATGTACTTACAGGACTCTAAGCAATGGGAACAGAGACTGTTCTCAAAACTTTTACTGTCTCTTGTGAACTTATTTCTCATACTGGATTGGCTGGCTCAAACTTAATCCAAGGAAAGGTACTGTGGTCTTGTGTTGCTACCATTAATTAATTAAAAAGTTGCTTTGGCCTATGGAAAGACATAGTATAAGCCAGGCAGAAAATCCAACAGAGATATAGGGGGAATAAAGGTGGAGGTGGCTGTGGGCCACTGGGGAAAAAAGATGTAATGTAACACAGGTAAAGCCATGAGACATGTGGAGATACATATATTAATAGAAATGAAATAAATTAAGATATAAGAGCTAGTGGGCCATAGAAAAATAGCTTGTAATTAATATTAAGCCTCTGAGTGATTATTTTATAAGCAATCTGAGGGATTGCTGCAACACAGAAGACAGAGAAAAACTTCAGACTACAGAGAGGTGGTTAGTCTTATTGAAACCTGATATGCTTTGTTAATACCCATGGAAAGCCTGCTAATTTCTGAACAGAAACAGAGGAGTGGACTACAAGAGGAGCAGAAGAGGGGAAGGGAATGGGAGGAGAGGAAAGAGGGGAAACTGCACTCCACATGTAAAATACATACATACATACATACATACATACAAAAATAAAGACAAAAAGATAATGGTTGATCTCTTCTGCATGTTCATCCATACTTTTAATTACTTTTATATTTTTATAGTGTCTAAGCAACAATAAAAAGTAACTTTGGTAATGTAATCAAAATATTTAAATGTTTAATTGTTACATATATATTTCTTTTTATATTTTCTATTGAAAAAATTATACAAAATATTCTGATCCTAGTTTTCCCTTCCGCAGCCCTTCTCAAATCCTACCCACCTTCCTATGCACCCAAATCCTTACCCTTCCTCTCTTAAGAAACCAAATATACAAACAAAAATACAGTATTTTTAAAAGCAAGGGGAAAGACCCAGATGAAATATACACACAGATACTTATCCACAAGAAAATAAAACACAAAATCAGAAATTTTATTACACAATTGAAAGATTAGTAAGATGAAAAATGCTCAAACAAACAGAAATACCATTAAATTTGTTTTGTGCTGGCCCTCTAGAACTGAGCATGGAGTTTGATTAATATACCTAGTGAGACTCCATTGAGGAAAACTAATTTTTCCTTTGCAACAAAGTGTCAATTGGAGATAGCTTCTTGATTAAAGGTGGGAGAGCATGTCCATTTCCCATCTCAGCCCTGGAATCCTGTGGTCTGGAGCTGTGTAGATTCTGTGCATGTTGCCCCAATCTCTGGGAGTTCATATTTGTGTCAGTCTGGCTGTTTCTGGAAGGTGCTGTTTCTTTAATGTCATCCATCTACTCTGGCTTTTACTATATTTCTGACTTTTTTTTTTTCCTACATTTCGTGAGCTCTGAGGCAGGGGATTTGATGGAATCATACCCTTTGCAACTGAGTATTCTAAAATCTCTCAGTCTTTTCAAGTTACCAAGTTGTGTGTCTCTGCGGACACTTTATTGTAATGAACTCATAAATAAGAATCATCACACAGCTAGAATGGAGTAACTCAACAATCTTTTCCAGTCTTGAAGTCTGTGTGTTCTCTACCTTTAAAGCCATTCTAAAGTGACTAATTTTGTGTAGGTATTTAAACATTTACTATTAGTTATATTTTTATTCACTTATCCACCACTTAGCATGAAGACATGTAGTGGAAATAGACTCTGTATGCTGAAAATAAAGGAGCTGTTTTGGCCCATGTGGAGCGCCGTAGAAGTGGGTGGAGAATCAGAGGACAGACAGGTAGAAAGAGGGTGGAGTTAGTCAATCTCCATCTGACCCCTGAAGAAGAGAGACAAAAAGGAATTCAGATGAGCTGCGGGCCAGGACATGTGGCAGATATATTAAAAGAAATGGTTTGAATGAATATGAAAGAGCTAGCTAGTAATGTGCATGAGACATGGGCCAAAGAGTATGAAGTTAATATAAGTGTCTGATTCATTTCTTTGGTGGAAAAAGCTGACGCGGGCCATGTCCTAATCTCTGGGCCCAAATGGGCCCCGGAAACCTTCTACAACAGAGACATAATGGAGTTAATACCAAAAAAAAAGAAAAAAAAAAAAGAAAAAAAAGTAGCTTTGTATTCTCTTTCATGACCCACAAGTCCTGTCTCCAATCTTTTATCCTGATATTAACTTTTCTTGTTTTCTTTCTCACTGCCATACTCTTCTTACATTTATACCTGTTCACATTTTATGCTACATATGAGCAAGAAGATGAAGTGATTTTTTTTTTCTGATTTTGGGTTACTTTGCTTAATATTACTTACTCATTCTAAGTCTGTCTATTTTCATGCAAATTTTGTTTTTCTTTGGGATAAAATAATATTTCATTTTATGTATGTGTCAGATTTTCACTATCCACTTATCAGTTTGGGGTATCTAGGTTTTTTCCATTTCCTGCTATAGTAAATAAGGTAGCATTAAATTATAAATCAATTTAAAATGTGTAAATAAAATATATGAATATAATAGCTTTTAAAATAACAATGAAGATTTATACCAAAACTTTTCCCATTGCAAATTCATGGCCCCTTGTCTCTTCTTCAGACATTCTATCAGTCTTTAACAAATCATTCTTTATAAATTTTAAATCCAGTAAATGATGTTTTTTTAATTACATTTATTTATTTATTGTGTGCTTATGTGTGAGTGTGTGTATGTGTGCTTGTGTGTGTGCGTGTGTGTGTGTGTGTGTGTGTGTGTGTGTGTGTGTGTGCTTCCTCATATATACACATGGGTGGCTTCATGCACTAATGTGAAGCCAAAAGACAACTTGGGAGAATTGGTCTCCATCATGTGATGGCTGGGGCTAGAATTCAGCCTAGTACCTATTTTAGTGACTGGTACCTTTATCTGATGAGACATCTTGCTAACCCCATCAAATCATGTTTGATTGTACTTTGATATTTGATAATTAGATATCTCATTTTATGGGATAACTAAGCCACAAAATTTCTGTTAAATACGTATATAACTACCTGCTCATCTCTATTCATTGTTCATAGTTACAATAGCCAAGAAATGAAAATAGCATAGACATCTACATGCTGAATTCCACACAGTCATATGTTCAAGTGCAATAAGTAATGTAATACATTTAAAATCAAGCAACCTGGCAGATTCACATAGAACTCACAATGATTGTGACAGCAGGCACAGGATCCACTCAAGCTCAGCCAGGTAAAATGTGCAAGAACTCTCACCATGAACTGAGGCACTATCGGCATTTGATTGTTGCTAGGAGGGGAAAGTCATGTTTCTTTAATGATGTAGCCACCCTTTATCTCATAAAGACTGAAGCAGCAACTATGGAGCAGGTATTAGTCTGCACTGGGCCCTCTGCATACATGCTGTGGTTTAGCTTGGTGTCCTTGTACAGCTTCTAATAGAACGAAGCATCTCTGACTCTTCTACTACTCTCCTCCTACTGAATTGCCTCATTCAGCCTTGATATGAGGGTCTGTGCCTAAACCTACTGCAGCTTGTTATTCTGGGTTCAGTTGATATTGCTGGAAGGCCTTCTCTTTTCTGAAATGAAACACAGGAACAGTGGCTCTGGGGGAAAAGGAAGATAGTGGGAAGAGAAGAGGCTGAGGAAGGGTCTGCTTTCATGACCATGAGCACAGCTCTCCTGCCTGGGATAGGGTGGAGGAGGGCATGTTTTCATCACCCATGCCACCACATGGCATACAAGGGAAGATATAGAGGGCGGCTCTTCTCTCATGTCCATAGGATGACTTTGTCTGTATAGTAGGCAACGGATTTTAAAAGGAGAAAATTTATTAAGGGGATAATAGGGAAATACTCAATGATATAGGAGATTAAGCAGATGTGCAGTTTCAGCTGAAGAAGATGAGTTTCTTCTTTCAAGAGCACCAGAGAGCAAAACAGAAAGAGAAGAGAGCTGGACATTTGCCTGTTCTTAAACTGACCTACTGGGTATGATCAATACACTGGGGCTTCAAGACCCAAAGGCCATGCCTCTAGGTCAAGGTGATAATACTTGATTTCCACTATACACTTTGATTTCATCTGTGGGGTCAGCTCTGGTGTGGCCCTTTTTCTTGTGTACTGAAGCCAGAGAAGGACAGGACCAGCTCTCCCATTCTTGCAATTGGTGGTGGGGGGGGGGCTCTCCTGCCAGCCACAGATGGCAAAGGGTAAAAGAGGAGGACATTTTCCCCTCATTCATGCTACCACATGGCAGATGGGAGGGTCAGCTTTTCTGTTTGCCTGCTCTCCTGTGCCCCCACCAAGAGGATAAGCATTACTGTGCTACCTGGATGAGGTGCAGGGCCTGCTCTCCCAAGTCTGCTGCTAGTTCTCCTACTCTCATGACCTCAAGGCTAGCTTTTCTACTTGCCACTGGCAACAAAGGTGTAGGAGAGGGAAGTCTGTTTTCCCTTATCCACTCTACGCTATGGTAGTTGAGGGATAGGGCCAGATCTCCCACCTATGGCCTCAAATCATGAGAGCAAAAGAGCTGTCCCTGTCCCTCACCAACTGAAGCAATTGGTAGAGCAGTACCTTAATTTCACCTGAATAAAACAGTAGAACTGGCCCTTTTGGTGTGAGTGTGGGGGAGCTGGACCCTGGGGCGTTAGAACAGAAGAACTAGTCCCATCCCTTGCTGCACATGGTGAGCTAGTGCTTCAGAGCTTGCCCATGTGGCAATGATGAGGAAAAGCTGGCAGGCTGACCAGCCCAGCTACCACCCAGGCCTAGAACCAGGGCTATAACTTAGCCTACCCCAACATCTACCTTATATATGAACTGCTGGAGTATGTAAAGGGTCTGGACCTGGAGATCCAAAACTACTATGGGAGCTCCATGACACAGGGCAGCAACAGGATAGCTCAGTAATGATAGATAATGAAGCAGAAGCCAGAAACTTTGAGCCAGGCCAATGACTCACTGCAATAAACATTTACAGGTAAAGATATGTGGACTATAGGGAACACTGCATGACCCACTGGGCCACACTAGAGCTTCCACACTGAGATCTGTGTTTCTTTGATTGTTTTAGGTTGTGTGTTTTTTTTTCTCCTTTAAACAGAAGGTTGCAAAGGCAGAGGATGGAAGCAATGGGACAGGAAAGAGAGGGATCAGGATGTGTGATGTGAAATCCACAAAGAATCAACAAACAATAAGAATAATGGCTGACATCTGATTACTATGATGAGATGTATTAAGTGGTGTTCTGTTTACCAAGAACAAGACAAGGACAGTCACTTTCATAACTGTGCAACAGTGTTCTCAATGTGGTACAACAAACAAGATGGGAATGGAAGGCAGAAAAGGGAATAATTATAACTGTTCATAGATAATGTGGATAATTGCACAGCCAATCCTGAATACTGAGGGCAAAATCTACATGAACTAGCAAATCAAGACAGTAAATCTCATGCTTAAATACTGATGCAGAAATGTTCATTTTATTTCTCCATATTCGCAATAAATGATTAAAAGTTTATTGTTTTAAAAATACTATACTGTTTGGCAGAGATGAGGATATGTTTTCAGTGGACAGAAGAACTTATTCTGCAAGTATAACATATGAGCTTGAATCCCCAGGAGGCATGTAAAACTGCAAGGTGTGACTGGGTGTACCTGTCATCTTAGCACTGGTCAGCAGAGGCAAAGATTAGGAGAGCATGCTCAGCAACTCAATAAGGGACTCTATCAAGGCATTAAGTTATAGAAAAGGGCACAGGATATACTGCTGCAATCTCAACATCTATAAGTATGAGTGTGCACATCGACAGGTTAATGTACATACCCACACATAACTCAACACACATGTAAACTTACATGAACACATCCACACACAATATTTACAATGATAAAACATTTAAATATAAACTTCACTGATAACTATAAATGTTCCTGATTTAAGCTAAAGAAGACATAAGAGCCAAAAATATAACCATGTAGAAATTTACTTAAATTTGAAACAACTCTCTCAAAACTGAAATAAACTTAACAGGATCATAACAACTGCCCCTTTCTATTTTGGCAAGCTTTTTACTAGATATATCAAAGTGCAAGTTACTAAAAACAGTTGTGGCAACTTGCAAAAAAAAAAAAGAAAGAAAGGAAGAAAATACCAATCATTTTAGAATAGATGGAAGGTGATGGAATACATCTACCACAAAGCTACAATAAGACAAAAGTGTGGTTCTGGCCTGAGGAAGTACAGACAAGCTGGTGAAGCTGAATCGTATTTAACATAGATGCAGTCATACAGATAACTGACTATTCAACCCAGGGATAAAAGCTCTCCAGTGGGGGAGAGCCTCTCTAATATATCATGCTGAAGCCAAGGAGTTAATATTCTACCCTCACCATACATCAAACGGTTTGAGACAGATGGTAAGTTTAATTTGGGAAGACAAACTTATAAACTTATTGAAAGTGGTGAGTATTTCTGTAGCCTGAGTATAGGAAAAGATATGGAAGGAACACAACCAACCACCCATATCCTTTGTCATGCTCAATGCTTCCTGCTTTTCGAAAGACACAATTCAGAAAATCAAGGTGAGAGCAAGTATTTGTACAACATATATCAGACAATCAATTTGAAACCATAATAATCAGTTTCATATTAAAAAAAAACCTACCACTTAGCCTAACCAATGAACTTGTAGATATTTCTGTAAGAAAATAAAAAAAACATTTATGTGTCAACTCTAAATATTTAAACAAATATAAACCAAACTTAAAACAACCTGAATGACTCATTAATGAGTCAACATATGCAGTTCATCTTTGTAAAAGAATACTATTCAGTAATAAAAATGGTTTACTGATAACTATTACAACATAAGTAAATGTTGTAGATACTCTAAGAAGGAAAAAATTAATGTTCTCCCCAAGAATAGTTGCCTTTCTATTTCATTCATTTCACCAAATGTGGCCCAATTAACCATTACTCCATTGCTGGAGGTAATCTAAATTATACTATTGAAGCAACCAGTTACAAAGGACATTGTGAGTTAAGCTAGCCAAGACAAGGCTAAGGGGTTTTTCCAACATTGACATTTTATGATCATTCCATTTAATTTGTTTTAAAATTCAATTTCTTAATCTTTAAACCCTAGGAACTACTAAAGGAATGCATACCAAATGTTCTGGCAATCATTATAATTGTAATTGTGACAAATACTTAAAAATATTGTTTGAAAAAATCAGCAGACTGTTTTTATCAGAAATGTTCAAAAGGTGAGGATTAAAGAGTGTTGCCTTTAAACATGGTGGCATGTACCATAGAATAACTTCGCCAACATATCCATTACTCAAAGGTCAAATCAGATCCCAAGAGGGAAAGATAAGCAAGAACAAAAAGCTGCCTGTGATTTATTTGTAAAGGAAAAGACAGTTTTCTAGACTGAAAGAGAAGAGTTCCTTATGGCATTTTGAATTAGTGTTCAATCATGTGTATATTATTAGAGCAATTATAAAAAAAAAGTCTAAACTCAAGTAGACATATTTGTCTCCAACTCACAGTATAAGCTATAAATACAAGATATGTTTCAATCATTTTCAGATATTTGGTGATACATGTTTTTGACACTGCTCCTAAACTCAACAAGTAGGAGCTGCTTAAAAAGTGGTTCTCAATATAGAATCCTAGATTTATCAATGAATATTGTATGCTCTGTTTTGTTTAAATAAACTGGCTTATGTTACACCCAACTAAGTTCTTGGGCCAAAAATGATTTTGTAATAAAATAAATTGACTATCTCATAAAAAGAAAGAAAAAGAAACTTAGCTCATTGCTGTGTTTCATTAAGCTGTGGAATACTCAGCCCCATCCACTTCACCAATGAGACAGTGAAGTCTTTATAAGAAAAGCTGTCAGGTTCTTGTGGCGATTGTAAATTCCAAAATTCTCAATTTCTCTTAAGATCACAAGTTGTATCACTGTAAACCAATACTCTGAATTCTTTTTTTTCCAGTAACATGGTCTTCTCTTAATTAGCAAACCAAGCCATAACACAGCTCTGTTTGCTGAATCGAGGAGACGGGCTCATGTGTATTTCCCTTTTTGTCACACCAAACAATAAAACTTATGTGCTCAAGAATAGAAAAACAGAAGAGTCAATAATTTACATTGTTTCACAAGCACTGTTAGGGAAACACTGATTTTTCCACATAAAGCTGTGGCAGTATTTATCATGCAGCTTAAGCACAGCCTTTCTGCTAAGGTTTCAGAAGGGTTTTTTTTTATGACGTTTACAGCATGTTGCAGAGGTTAACCTTGAGAAATATGTGAAACATGGCTGTTCTTGCTGAAAAATCATGCTGAAGTTTAATCTCCATTGTGAGACACTGGGTATTCAAAAATTATCTTTTGTACAGTGGAATTTTTGAGACATCATTAGAATTAGACAAGACTGTCAGGTGGATTCCCCATGATAGAACGTCAGCAGTTTTGTAAAGAAAGGAGAGACACCAGAGAGCACATATATATGGTGTCATGATACTCTGAACCACCCCAGGATTCTGCCAATGAAGCTGCCAGCAGATCTGCATCCTTGAGTTTTGACAAGAACTCCAAGATAACTAAATCTTATTTTTTTTTATAATTTACCTAATCTGTAGTGTTGTACAATTTATAAAAGAAAAATTTAATAAACTTTGAATTCTCAGTTATCCAGGAAGGTTTAAAAGACCATCCATAAAATACACACTTTCATACTAACAGAAGATAAATAATAGATGGTGATGATAATGACACTAGATAGATAAATAGATAGATAGATGATTGATAGATAGATAGATAGATGGATGAGTAGATGGATGAATGGATAGATGATACATATATAATAAAAAGGTATCATTTGGGATTTTGGAAGTTACACAAAGCTATATATAAATAGTATATGAATGCCAATTTGCTCTCATCTTGATGTGTTTCTAGAAAATCAAACATTTTTCTTTTTAAAAGCTAACAGAAAGAAAACATAATTTTTGTATAAACACACATAATTTACAAGAAAGCAGTTATAATTTTTGTCATCATGTTTCTTATTAATACAGAATACAAGTTATTTTGAACAGGATACTACCATTAGTTTTCCAAAATATTGATCAAAACACTAGCGTGTGGCTGGCTAGCATGAGTAGTGGCTGTACATATCTGTCCATAGTGATCACACCTTAACATACCCAATTGTCATACAGCATATTTTTCAAGAAATATGGAGATACTTTACTTCACTCTGCAATCTCTCATGTGAATTTTATATGAGAGAGATGCAAAAAGAGGGAGAAAATTTTTTAAGAAAGCCCCTAAAACCTGCAGTAATTACCCAGACCCATGCCTCTTCCACTAGGACCATTTCTGCTGTGCAGTAGTGAGACAGAAGTACCCTTTTAAAATATTCCTGGAATCTATGCACCTTTTACTTCTTTCCTGCCCAACAACATAATAACATTCTTCTCACATGTTCACATCAGGTCATGTATCGATTTTGGAGCTGGATGAGTAAAATAAAATACAATGAAAGAGCAAAATATCAGTCCTACCTAGCCTTCCAGGTTGTCAAATACCAAACTGCTAACATTTAAATTCTATAATGTTCAGGTTACTGGTAATACAACATGTGAAAATTTAAGCCCATATTCACGTATTCTGAAATAGTCATAGAAATTAGTATAAAAAAGTGAAACATTGGGTTACTATCTCAATTTTCCTATTATTATATTTTTTCTTTATTCCCTCATCTCCTTGTTTTCTCTCAAATATCAAATGTGCATGGTATGTATTTCCTACACTGCCTAACTGCACTAGAATATGCATAACATCTCTACATTGTGACACACAGCACTGGAATATGCATGGATGGCATTCCCTACAGTGTGACACACAGTACCATAATATGCGTGCTCTCGCTACAGTGTGAAACATAGTATCCCCAGATACACACAGCACTGGAATATTTCATACTAGAGTGTTAGGCCCTATTGACTTGCTTCCTCGTGTTTATGGAAGCGATCATGGAATCTCTGGTATACAGTGCAATAATAACTGAACCACTATAACTATCTGAAATTGAAATATTATCTATGCTGGACTGGAAGCTTCTCCAAGACTTACCTATCTTTTGTTCCCTGTTTCAACTTCTCAGCTGATGAGGTCTGTGTTTCCTTAGTATCTCATTGTATATGTTATTAAATAACATATGTTATTAAAAAAATGATGTATTTTCTGTGGTTCACTTGCTCCCACTTGTAAAGTAACATTGTCTAGTCAGAAATACTCTCATTTCATGTTTTTTGTATTTTATTATTTTTTAATGAAGTTTTAATTTTGGAACATATTTTTAAAATATGCCTAAATATGTAACAATGGTTTAAAATAATGTCAAAATAATATATTTGGATCTGGAGTCATTTTCTCAGGATCTGGATTTCAACTGAGCCTTTCTGTTGCTTTGGGATCATAGGCAAACCACTTAATCATTGAAAGTTCTTACTTCTCGGCCTGGAGAGATGGCTCAGCGGTTAAGAAAATTCTTACTTCTCATGTAAAAATTTCTAAACATGGTAACTTATTCAAATAATTGTTTGCAGATAAAATAAGGTAATATTTAAAAAGAATTTAGCATAGTACCATGTATATAGCAGGAATCAATAAATATCAGTCTAAGTAGCAATGGAAAATAGATTGCCTTTTTTGTAAACAGACTCACATTGGCTCCTGGATCTTACATTGTAAATTTAGGGCTTTTATTCCTTACCTGTGTACTTTGCCATTTATGACTGCTACCAACTTAGACTACATGACATCCTGCTCTGCAGCTTCTTGACTGTCCTGTAGTCTTGGGATTTGTCAGCCTTCATAACTGCTTTTGCCACTCTCCCCCCCCCCCTCTCTCTCTCTCTCTCACACACACACACACACACACACACACACACACACACGCACACATATACCTTTTTCATACATTGTTGTAGCATGTATCTTTATTTCTTCAGGCATTTCTAAACAGCACAGGTAAGCAAGAGGGAAAATTGTAAAACTGGAGAGTGCCCGCTTTGTTTCCCAATGCCTTTTAAGAGAGAACAGGGAGACAGTATTTCTAGACAACACATTTGTCTAGAGCCACCAGAAACCTTGGAAGTCTACTATCTCAGGTTCTAAATACTGCCAAAAACCAAATAAACAGATACATCTCATCAGCCAAGCAAAGGTTGTTTAGAGGTCACCAGAGCACCTTGAACCACATTTTTTTACTGTAGGTTCAAATGGTTTTCTCAAGAAAAATATTCTCTTATATTATCTCCTATCAAGGATCAAGAGAGAGACATTCCAAGATCTCAAAAGGCAGTTAAGAATGTCTTGCTTCACTGAGTTAAATGGTGATAGTACAGAATAGAGACCAAAAATAAGAATAGAAAGGAAAAGCATGAGAGATTTGGCAGGAACAGAGGCAAGGGATAAAGCATCTTACTGAAGGAGAAGGTCTACAACAGAGCAAGTAGAGGAAGTGTCTCTTCTTTTACTGCTAAGAAGTAACACATCTATGATTTTGTTTTCTTGACCAAGAAAGAAAGAAGGAAAATGTAGACATACAGATATTAAGGGAATAGCAGTTAATAGAATAAACACAGTTCAATATCAGTGGCCTGATAAATAGGACTGTAGTTAATCATATAAAGTGTTGTACAGAAACAGGAGCAGAATGGGCATTTTCTTTATGGTGATGTAAGGACTAGGGCTTCCTTCTCTTGAGACTAACTACATTCCAAGGCTTGTGAGTTCTTTACTCTGAGTTAACAAATAGGAATATCCTAAGGAACCAAGTGAGGAGTTTTGTGTATACCTAGTTCAGAAACATGCAGAATATATTATATAGATGGCCACACCTAACTGCAACCACAAGAGAAAAATCAAAAATCTAACAATAATCAGTTCACTCTGTAGAATAAATATGGTCTTTGGAGCCATTTCATCAACTACAAAATAGGAGATTCAGTTGTATGCATAGAGTATGAGCATTTAAAGGCATTAAGAAACAATATTTTTCTATATGGGTAACTATAGAAAAAGATGAAATATCCACATTAAGTCTTTTAATTGAAGAAAATGAACAAGTAATTTTAAAGTTTATAATTTTTTCTTTTTATTAAAAAAATACAAAGGTCTTTTTTCCTTGTTTCCCCTTGCTCACCCATCCTTCCCTGTTCCCAAACCCTCCCACTCTGCCTTTAGTCTCCCCCCATTTCATCCTCCAGCCCCTCCCCAAAAAGGGCAGGAAGTCCTCTGGTGGGTCAGCTCGGTGTGGCACAACCACTCCAGGCAGGTCCGATGTTCTCATTCCAGTATCAAGGCTGAGGTAGGCACTGCTCTGCAGGGAATGGGCTCCAAGGTGCCAGCCCATTTACAGGAACACAAAGACTTAACATTTTTAAGAGGAAGGTTGCAAATACTTTGCAGTGACCATATTTCCTCTTCTTTAGTTATTAGATCTAGCTCTTTATTTATTGCTTTCCTATATTCTGTAGTGGGATTACATTGTTACATTATAAGTATTTGTCCCTCATACTGGTTTAATAAAAACATTGATAGGCCAAAAGGCAGACAGGAAGTGTGGGTGGGGCTACCAGACTAAGAAAACTCTGGGAACAGGAAGAGCAGAGCAGAGACACCAGGGGAGAGACTAGGAAACACAGAGGAAAGAAGACAACCATGCTGTTCTGAGAAAAGGTAGGAAAGCCACATGGCTAAACAGATTAATGGAAATAGATTGAGAACAGATGAAAGAGCTAGCTAGCAGTATGCCTGAGCCATAGGTCAATCAGAATGCAATTAATATAAGCCTTTGTGTGATTATTTGGGGCTAGGCTGGAGCAGGGCTTCAAGTGGGTCCAAACTTTGGGACTAGGCAGAAAGCCCCTGCCAGAAACTTCCTATTACAATACTCACTAAAATTGCATCATTATCATTATTATTGTTGTATACAGAATGCTTTATATTTCTTAGAAATTCTTCACTTAACTAAGCTTTCAATTGTTTACTGTGTGCTGACATGCATTTGTATGTTTATGTGTGTGGAAGTGTGTGTGTGTGTGTGTGTGTGTGTGTGTCTAAGTAGTAGGAAAACACTTGGTATTGTTTTCAGGCAGTGTCTATTTTGTGGTTTTCAAGACACAGCCTCTCACTGGCCTGAAATTCTTCAGGTAGGTTAGAGAGCTTCTCAGATAGGCTAGGAATCTGCCTGTTTCTACCTGTCCTGTGCTAAGATTATAAGTGCTCATCACGAGGCTCAGTGTGTTAAGTGGATTCTGGGACAGAACTCTGTCTTCATGGTGGTTCAACAAGCACATTACAGATTTGAGCTTGAGGTGCCTCTCCAGTCCTCATTGATTATTAATTATTTCATATTATCACTGTCCTCAGGTGAAGTACATCAACAACCGTCTGAACACAACTAGATTTAATTTAGCACTTGACAAAACAACTGTCCACGGGCAGCAGATCATCCTAATGAAGATTTTTGGCCTTCTTTGGTTAAAAGAAATTTCAAACCAATATACTATGCTACAAATTATGTCAAAGTTGTTATATTTTAAGCACCTACACTGACTACAGCTGACTACATAGAAACAGAAGCATCACCTGGCTAATGATAGCCAATCAAACAGGCTCCCAAAGAGAGTGTGGCAGCATGGACAATACCATGTGCCTCTCTCACCTCCCTGGGCTCCTTCCTATAAATGAGGTGAAAAGTATTGTTACTGCAAAATAGAAACTGTTACCAGTTCCAGAATAACACCTTCCCTGAGGTCTCTCCAGCCATTGTACCTAATCTGGCTGAGATGATATTTTTCTCTTAATGATTGCTTTATCATTGTTCTGGCTTCTAGTATATTCTTCCGCTAATGCTTTGTGAACTGCTACTCTAATATTAGACAGATTTTAAAAATTAGCAAACATTGAATATTATATAGAATCATGGAATAATGTTACTACTTTTCTGATACACAAATTCATATATGATTGTAACTGAGGAAAAGCAATATTCAAATAACTTTTTAGCAACTATCATAACACAGATCACATACAATTATTTGACATTGCAATGTATGTCCTTTGTACATTTAACATAGTAGATTTTTTTTTAGCAATGGGAATGGGCATATACAAAAATGTAATATTATAGGAATTATAGTTAAAATTATGTAAAGACAAATAAAAGATGAACAGCTCTTTCTTTTTACTTTCTTATCTTCCCTTGTTCTTAAAACAATTATAATTCTGTTTTCTCTGCTACTTCTCTAAGATTTCAATTTTAAGCCCAATCAAAAAAAATACCAAAATATTTCAAACTGAGAGAATACTTTGGATTCAGTATTCTTCCTGTCTTGCCTTTAAGAGATTTTTAAGTCTTTTCTTTCACAAGATGCTGGTTACACTGAGTTGTTCTGAAATGTGAAGTGTGTGTGCTTGTGTTTAAATATGAGCTACTATCAAACAGGAGAACAATAAGTCTTAGTGAAACCTGCCTTTTGAGCCCTGCCAGTCATGGGCTTCTACACGTATGCTTTTGGTTGGAGCAGTGCTGTTTTACGGTAGCTTCTGTTAAAGAATTCATGTCTCTGCTTGGCATTTATGTAGTTCAGCTGTTAGAAAGTCAGAGGAAGAAGAAAGAAAATATTGCAGGAGTGAAGGTTTGGGGGCAAAGAGGAAAATAAGAAAAGGCTTTAGGTTGTGAAATAACAATGCCAGCCATGTGGCAACAATAAAGCAGTGGCAGAGCCCCTCAGTTCAGGCAAGGCCCAGTGAAATAGGGTCCACACCTACCCTGATGATCTGGGTGGCCGAGCGCTGCCACAAAGTGCAAGTTGCATGAAATAACCATCGTTTCTGTCAGCATCGACCTCTGTCACTCCGCAATGCTGAACTCAATACAATGTGTGCCACGGAGCTCAGATCTGCCTAAAACACAAAAGGATTTAGAGAAGACTTGTGAATGAAAAGCAAAAGACTCCAGGATCTAACCAGGTTGACATACCTGTGCATGATTCATAGTGTAGGTTCAAATATGTTAAGAAGTTCACATATTTATTCAACATTGTCTACATAAAACTCTCTTGAGACTCATTTTAATGGGAAAATAATAATGGTCAATAATAATGATCTCTCTCTCTCTCTCTCTCTCTCTCTCTCTCTCTCTCTCTCTCTCTCTCTCTCTCTCTGGTATTCTGAAGCACTTTGAGCTTCTTAGTATCCTCAAACCATCAAGAAACCTTAAGTTTAGAAGCGACCATTTTTGGAAAATATAAACCAAAGTGCTGAAATTAAATTTCACTCCTTTCTAAGCAACTCTAGGAAAGGTAGCATAGGTGACATTTTCTACTTGCACTTGCCAGAGAGAATGGACATCTCTAGGAAATTTTTGGAACATGTGGCCTTTGTATATAGAAAGTACTGAGGTAAAGGCAGAACAAGAATCGTCTATATGATTCAACATCCATTCTTTATACTCTGCTCCCTTTCTTAAAAAAGCAACTTGAGTCTAGAATTTTTGAATTTTTGTTGTGAAACCATGCTGGAGATTAGAGCTTCAAATAATAAGAAACCTAACACATTAACAAAATACTTTTTTCTTTAATATTGATGTTGAAATGATTTTTATATTATTATAATAGAAAATATCTTTGAAAACTATAACTTCTAGGTGAGTAACAAATCAATTGGCATAATCAGAGTTTAAGTTATGAGTACAGCATGACATTTACAACCTGTGTACTTGGACATATACACATATTTTACCTTCATATCTGTGTATCTATCTACTCATAGTTGAAAAAACAAAGTCTATCTATAATTAAAATAGTATGCCACTGAAGCTAGAATTATTCACATAGTGTGTACATACTGATGATACCCATTAATGGAAAGGCTGTGCAATTGTCTATGGTGACAATATTCTTAACACTTAAAAGGTCTTCATGCATCATGGAAATAAATATCATACCTGTGATCTCACAGAAAGTGGATACTAGAAAACTATCAAGAGTTTGAGGCCAGTCTGTGCTGTATGCTGAGTTGCAGACCAGCCTGGATTATAAAGCAAAGCCTTGCCTCAAAAATAAAACAAACAATAGACCCCTGGGAAATTTAATAGCATAATGTTTTTAAAACTTTATGATTGTTGAAGTAACACAGTCATACCTTATGTCTGAAAACTGTGTTACTTCAACAATCATAATGCTACTATGGAAACTGTCCAGAGAATATTAGTATGGCTTCTACACCTGGATAATCCACAAATGTGGGAGGTTACCCACACTTTTGAGTTGTATTAGGGGTTGTGGTACATATCAAATAAATACTACAACAGACCAAATAGAAATTTTGAGGTGATAATGGTAATGTTTGATGTCCTGAAATTAGTAACATAAGGATACAGTAGTCTTAGTTACTCACATTGCTTGTTAAGCTAGTAAATTTTATAATCAGTTACATTTCAGGAAAACTGATAAAAATATTTGCATACTCTAATATGAATTCAATGTTACAATTTCGATTCTTATATCTTACCACAGAAGCACAGAGATCAGCTCTCTCTTCTCCTCACCTTAAGAGTTTCAAATGGCAGAAGTAGCAGGACTTTTTTAACTTGCCGATTTATAGAAATCAGATAAGATCTTAGCATATTTAGACACCAAAATGATCGAGTCATTGTAAATATCCTACAAACTAAGTAACAAACTACACCAAAGCAAATATACAAAGAAATGTGACATGCTATGATCTCATATGTTTAATATATGCTAATGTTCCTTTTCTCAAAAGCCAAACAAAACTCTGTAAGAACCATATCTTTCCTAAGATAAAGATTATCTGACCTTTTATAATAAAATTCATGTTGTTTTCTGCTACCATTTACGAGTTAAAATTGAAAACAAGCATGTATGCTCACATGTCCCACAGACAATGTGTGTATGTGGGTGGGAGTCTGTCTCCAGCCCACACACTCACAGCCACCAAATCTCTTCGTATCAGTGCTTCTAGTGACTGGCTTTTTTCTTCCTCTTGACTTTTTTTCCCTGTCAGTCTGACAAGGTGGGGAAAATGCTGCTTGAACAGAAAACAAAACTGAAGGTAAAAACAATCAAGAAAGATTGATTGACCCATGCTATCACGTAAGTGTCAATGACAGGGAGCTACTGGGTTTCTGCACTGTTTTTCTGGAAACCTTTAGCCTTACATCAGTCAAACCCCAAGATAACAATCCATCATGGAGTCGAAGTGGTGAACAACTGTGTGGTCCTTTGATAAGGGACAGTGTCACAATTTGTCTTTTCTCCTTCCCACAGATCGCCTCACATGGGGAAAGGCTAAGTTACAACAGCTGCAAAGGGCCCAAAGACATTCCTCAGTGTGGAAAAAATTCTTATGGAATACATACAATAGAGATCTAAGCAACCATTAGGAAATAAAACCACTGGTCATTTATTCAAATTTCATGTTGCCTTTATTTGCTCTGTTCTTTCTAAGCATTATCTTTAACAAACTAATTGTTTAAGTATGACCAACTGGTAAGATAGTGATTTTTTAAAATGTGATTAAAGTAACAATATCATGAGTGTCACAATATTGCCTCTATACAATATGAGTAATATTTTAAATCTGTGGCTAGTCTGAATTTTCTCTTATGAATTGAATACAATGAGACATTAAAGATAATCCACATGTTTACATGACGATAGAATATCTTTGCTATTTCCCTGCCATTCTTTCTCCAAAATAATGTCTCAGTCTAACCACTGAAGAATATTTAGTAGCCTAGAAAATAAACATGTTACATTAGGACCTTTTATGACTTAAATATGTTTCTGGAGTTCATTTAAGCATTCAAAGAGCAATATATTTAGAAAATATTTAATGTTAAAACACTATTTTCCAAACCTGAAGCTATTTTCTGAGAAAAAAAACATTACATATGTATTTATATTATATATACAAATATATCCAACAACATTCTTTAATGTCATGTTGCTTTAAGAACGTTGGTGATATAATTTTGTGTGTTCATTTACTTATATAATAGCCAAATGCATAAATAAAAACAGCTAGTGTCATGTTCAATGAGAGTGGCATAAAAAGATCCAGGAAAGTGAGAGGTCAATAGAGCCGGGGATCTAAGGGAAGAGTAAGGCCCTGACCAAGAAAGAAAGGGACAAAAAGCAAACTTTGCTTTAACCAACAACTGATTAGGGCTCAGTCCTGTTGGTCCTGGTTGAGTGCACTTAGAATCAGGCTCTATGTTTTGTAAACATCAGATAATAAAAAGTGCCTACCTTGCCTCAACATTATATTGCTTTTCTTGGCCACAGGAAAGTATTAGATATTTCATGAAAATATTTAAGTACTAAAGAAGATAAACATCTTAACCATGTACAAAATTTTGTGTTAACTGCTATCCCTTTTTTTTTATTCTCCTCTGCTTATATAATCCATAAACTAAAAGGTTACACTGTGTTTCCTAAACTGATATACTTGCAATGTGATTGTTAAAGTATCTAAATTACTGCCTTTTGTTTAATGGAGGTCAAGAGTTGTTCTCCATGGTTCTTGAGGGTCCTACTTTCTGCCTTGAGACAAGCCAAGCCTACTCTTTGGGCAAATGACCTGAAACCCCCTTCTATATTACTTAGACGAGGCCCTCAAGCTGGCTACTCCATCTTAATCGTAGTAAGTCCCACATATGAGCTGGATGAGACTAGGACCACACTCAAATACCAGTGAAGAAATGATGTCTCAAGGACCCCAGTGAAGACTCTACAATTATGCATATAACAAAGTATGTGAAGAGATTTGTTGGCAAATTGTCCCAAATTAAAGATGATTTCAACCAGAAAAACTGCTAGAAATGTGCTTCTCATTGAGCAATAGCTGGCCCTCAGAACAAAAGCAAGGGTCTCTAATTGCAGTGTCATTCACTTCAGGCATATAAACTCTTCAGAATTCCAAATATTCTGGAAGTAGATGTTGTCAAGGTTCTATATCAATATAGAATTAGAGTTTATGCTAGTTGTAATTTTAAATTTTCCTTTTACATTTAATCTTAGTTCTATTTGTGTGAATCAAAATAACTCTAGACAACAACACTCAATTTGAGGTGCTGAATCTTTCTGAAAGCTTGGTAGGATTTAGCCTGCTCCATACCATCAAGACAAAAGGCTTTCCTGTAACCAGAAAAAACATGTTCTGCTATTCCAACCAAATAAGAAAATTAAGTATACGTTCTGTTTAGTAATATTCCATAGGCATGTTCTAACAGCATTTTGCCTGCAAGCATTATTTGTAAGAATATTTTCAAACATGGATAACTATGACACTTATGTCAATTCAGCTACCAAACAGAAATCCTGATATTAAAAAAATACATTGTGATATCCAGATTAGAATCTTCCTCACCTATCCCAAATGATTTTCTACACATGTACACATTCATAAGTCCACACAAACATGCACATTTGTCACACATCTCATTAAACAAATGTTTATGGTGTAACTCTTAGCATGTAAAATAGATGATAAAACATGGTTATTCTAGAGAGCAACTGAACAGTCATGTGTGGCGATCCAGTGAGGTCATGCTAAGGATGATACAGTTTGAGAAAAACTGTGCTTTAAAAACAAATTCTATTTTTAGGCAGGGTTTCTTTTCTCAACAAATGTTGAAAACCCATAAAGAACATTTTAAAAGTGTCCTTACTGGTAAGTTACTGCACCCGTAATGTGGACTGTACTGCAGCAATAGAAGCCTCAGGAAAATATCTTTTTTTTTCTGTCTTTCTTTCTCTAAACTTTATTTATAGCCTTGCAAAAGACTAGCATTCACATAACCCGTCTGCGCAGGCATGCCAGAAGATTAATGATATCGCAGTGTTCTTGAGAACAAAACTGTGTCTACCACGGTGTTGAATAATCTCCCCTTTCACACATTGGAAGTGAGATGAGGCCTACTTCAGAGAGCAAGGACAATGTGTCACAAAGAGCTGCTTAGCTTACATACACGCCTGTATTGCTATCCTGAGTCGAAAGATGTTTTTGTGCATCGCATCTTGGGAAGAAGGAAGCTTTTATCACCATTGCTTTTTCAAAAATTTACATACAGCCTCGAAATCTGACTTTTTCAACATGTTTTTCCCAATCTGTTGCTGGTAAGAATTTAGAATTCACAGAGAATTGTACATAGTGACCTCTTATCTCACTTCTGAAATCTAGCTAGAAAGACTGAATGCTATTTAAGGAGTTAATGTTTAGGTGGAATTCTTTTTGTTAAAGCTTCCTTTTTTTCAAATTTTCAGTATTGATAACAATACAGCCCATATTTTACTGAAACAGTCTTCAGATCATATAACATTGCAAGGGATTATTGTACTTTCTCTCCACTTAACCTCCTGGAAATCCATTGCCCTTGTTACTCCCCCCACACACACCCCCACACACACACTGGTACTATCTGCTTTGAGAGATCCACAGTTCATGAAAATCACCACTCTAATAGGGAAACCACAACTCACACTCAGGTTTGGAGCCTTAAAGCCACATTCTAAACAACTATAAAATTGCCTCCCAGGACACATATTTAATATAAGATTTTTCTCAACCATATGAAACTTATTGTTTGTCTAGTTTTTTATCAATATTTATCTATTTGTTATATGCTTGTATAAAAAATTTAAATTATGAAAATATAACACAGTTTTAATTTCTAAACTTATTACTACAGTGTAGTAGGATCATAAAGGACAATTAAGACAAGCAAGCCCCTTGTCAGTTAAGCTTTCGCATAGCCGCATAATGGAATGTATGTTTGAATAAACATGCATTTCTACATGGTTAAAATTTACACACACATACATATACAGTTTGAGTGATATTTCTCTTAAATTTTGTTATAGGAATGTTAATATTAATTTTGATACTGGTTTTTAGGATTCATGGCATATATGTATATACATATATTTCACAATTCAGACATTTTTTCTGATTCTCCACTTAACATTACATTTAGACTTCAGTGAGAAATATAAAAATTATAGTGTGGCGTGTGGTGTGGCTTAGTAGATAATGGCTTTGCCAACCAAACCTGATGATCTAAGTTCAAACCCCAGAACCCAAAGGTAGAAAAAGGGAACCAATTCTTGAAAATTGTCCATTAACCATGCCCCTCCATGTATACATTTCACATAATAATAAA
The DNA here is from genome assembly GCA_004025045.1 of Sigmodon hispidus. Lineage (NCBI taxonomy): Eukaryota > Metazoa > Chordata > Mammalia > Rodentia > Cricetidae > Sigmodon > Sigmodon hispidus. The sequence continues at coordinate 141,424 of PVIH01002402.1, read as the reverse complement.
ATGAAATTATAAAAATAAAGTAGGAACATGATACTGTATGGTAAATGAGTCATGGAGAGAACCACCCCCTTCAAACAATCTGGGAGTCAAAGGAATTTAGTACAATGAGTTAAAAAAAAAAAACACCTGTGATATATACAGATGCTCTCTACATAAGACTCTCATTTACAAGTCACTAAGTAATCAAAACATATGAGTGTCCAAGAAATAGTAAGCAAATTCTGTAAATTAGAACACACATTTGGGCAGCGTAATAAAAAACAGGAAAGATGCCATACAAATCAATGCCTTTTCATGTTAGATGTGCTCCTTTATCTAAAAGAACTCTTGAGATGTATTGTGCTGAAAATACACTTTCTAGGGATATGGAACATAGTATATTGGATTTTCTCAAAATATAATAAATATGTACAGCACTTTTAATTGTATTATTATTTGCTTTGTTGATGTCTAGTTTCTTGAAATCTTTTTTTTTCCTTCTTTATTTCGTGTTTAACAAAAAAAAAAAAACAGTAACATGAATTTCAAATGAGGAAAAGTTAACAATAACTATGAACAGGATAAGAATCATAAGCATGGCTTATCAAGGGTGGTAATGCAAATAAGACTGCTACACATATATTTACTATGTGTTCAGCTTTCCCTCTGAAATTTTTTTTCCATCCCTGTATATCCTCATTCAAGGTCCCTTCCCACATCTTGACATTTCTCTTCTCTGCAACTCCCCATCCCTTCGCTGGGCAGGGAGCAGACAGTCCTATGGTCCCACTGACCCAATAATGCTTGGATCAGTCTCCACTCCTGGCCAAATCCAGTTTTGTCCCCCCTCCCTCTAGAATGAGTCTGGTATTCCTATAGTTGGAATGGGGTCCGAAGGGTCAGTCCAGGGTGTTTCTGATACCAAACTGTTCAGTGGTTGTGGTTTGCTGCTTGGGCATGTTTGGCTTTTTTTTTTTTCTTGTTTGTTTGTTTAGAGACCACTATTGAGTGAGCACATCCCCTGCTTATCTCTCTGAGATTGTGATACCTCGCTCAGGAGGATATTCTCCAAATCCATCCATTTGCCTGTGAATTTTAGGTTTCTTGAAATCTTTATATATTTTGGATACTAGCCGTCTATTAGATGCGGATTTAGCGAAGATCTTTTCTCATTCTGTAGGCTGCCATTTTGTCCTATTGATGGTGTCCTTTGCCTTACAGACAGAAGCTTTCCAGTGAGTGTTATGATTCCTCTTTATTAATAGTCAGTCCTAGTCCCTTCATTATCTGTTCAGGAAGTCGTCTCTTGTCTAATGAGTTCAAGGCTGTTCCCTAGAGAAAGTCTTCTAACAGGTTCAGTGTTGTCTGGTTTTATGTTAACATCTTGCATCCACTTGGACTAGAGTTGTGTGCAGGGTAATAGATTCTGTTCTGTTTGCATTCTTCTACATACTGACATCCAGCTAGGCCAGCACCATTTGTTGAAGATACTTTCTTTATTCTATTATATATTTTTGTCTTTTTATCTAAAAGGATTTATGTCTGGGTGTGCAATTCCATTCCATTAATCAACTTGTCGGGTTTTATGCCAATACCATGCATTTTTTATTACTATAGCTCTGTAGTACAGCTTGAATTCAGGGATGGTGATAGACTGCAGCTTAATCCTATTGTCATCAAAAAGGCTTCATCCAGCCACTGATGGGAGCAGATGCAGAAAACCATAGCAAAACATTAAGTAGAGCTCAGGAAACCCCACAGATAAAGGGAAGGGAGCACTATAAAGCCTGAGAGGTAAGTACACCACAAGAACATGGCCCACAGGTACAACTAAGCAGGATTCAAAAGGACTCACAGAGACTGAAGTGATAATCAGGGAGTCTGTATTGATGTGAGTTAGGTCATCTGCATATATGTCATTGTTGTGAGGTGTGATGGTCTTGTAGGTCTCCTAACAACAGGAGTGGATGGTGTCTCTGGCTCTTTTGCCTGCTTTTGGCACCCTTTTTCTCTTACTGGGTTGTCTTGTCCAGCCTTTACATGAGGGTCAGTACCTAGTCTTATAACTTGTTAAGTCATGTTTGGTTGATATCCCTGGGATGGATGCTCTTTTTTGAAGAGAAATGGAGGAGGATTGGATGTGAGGAAGAGGGTGAAGAGAGAAAGGGCCTTGGAGGAATGCAGGGATGGAAGGCTGCAATGGGGATGTAAGACATGAGAGAAGAATAAATAAAATATATATAATAAATAACTTTTATATTGAAAATATTTTTTTTCTTTTACAATAAAATCTGATTACAGTTTTACTTCCCTCTGCTGCTCTCCTTCCATAGAGATGCACACATTTCTGACTTTTATTATAAAACAAATAGGCTTCTAAAGTATAATAATATAATATAATCAGATAAGTCAAAATCAAACATATCATAATAGAACAAAACAAACAGAAGGAAAAGAGACCAAGAAACAAATACAAACACAGAGACTCAATTACTCACACACCTAGAAATCCCATCAAAATACCAAACTGAAAACCATAATATACCTGTAGGATAAAGGGAGAGATAAAGTAAATATATATTAACAACATAAAATAAAAATATTTCTTTTAAAAAAGAAAAAGACCAGACATGGCATTACAAGATAAGAAATCTCCAAAGACACTGATAAACTCATTTTCTGTCAGCCATTGGACATGTTTCCTACTGTTAAGAGTTGTTTTGTTCTCTAGTTAGATTTCTATTAAGAAAACTAAATTTTCATTTACAAGTGATTATCTATTAGAGATTGATTCTGAGTTGTGGATAAATGCATGTTTCTGTGTGGAGAGCCATGCTGCAGCGCCCTAAGATGGTGCTGACTTCTTGCCTTTGACCCCTCCAGGGTGAGTGCTCGTGTATCGTAAATAACTCCTTATTTGGCTTAAGCTTGGATTGCAACCTGCTACAGCGTACTTGGACCTATGAGCGATACCCACATGGCTTATTAGGATTGGATGCCCTGAAAGTATTTAGCCTTTGAGCGGGCGTTACCCAGGGTAGTAGAAGAAGCGCTTGTAAAGGTCCCGAATAAACTGCTGAAAGGAGATCCTGAGTGTTGTGCTTTCCTTTCTGGCGAGGTTGCGCGTGACATTTCTGCTTCTCTTTTCAGCTCTTGGACCTCATTTAGTGCAGATCTGCTGCATGCAGCCTCAGTCTCTGTGGGTTCATATATGAGGTTAGTGTTGTTGCTGTAGAGGACCTTGATTTCTTGGTGTTCTTCATCCCTCTGGCATTTACAGTCTTTCCATCCCCTTGCCTAAAGGGTTTCCTGAGACCTGATAAGAGGGATATGATGGAGATATCCCAATAAGGCTTGAATGTTTCAAGGTCTCTCATTCTTTGCATAAAATCTGGCTGTGAGTCATAATATATGTAATATCTGGCTATGTGTGTTCCATCTGATTCAGGAGAAAGAGATTCTGATGATGGCTGAGCAAGGTAATAATCTATGAGTGTAGCAAATGTTAACAAGAATGATTTCATTCCTGTGTTTTGGAGAGTGTTAGAACAGTAGTGTTTGGTTTTTCCCCTAGGTCCCTGGGCTACCAAGTCTCAGGTTCTTGGTCACCGAAGCAGTGGCTGATAGAGATTCCATCTTGTGGATGGGCCTTTAATCAAATCAGGTGTCAATTGGTTACTTTCAGAAGCTTTGTGTCACAGTTGCCTGATGATACCTTCCTGGCAGGACACTCTTGTAGATGAGAGAGTTTGTGACTGGATTACATGTTTACACTTCTTCTTTGGTAGTGTTTGAGTATCTTTCTGGGCCAAAGACTCTAGCATATGGAATAAAAGCTCTATGTATGCACCAGTTTGTCTTTTTCATGTTCGGTGAATTCTATGGGTGTCACCTTCAGCAATGTAACTTTGCTGTCAGTATGTGGAGGGGAACTAAAGTTTTGTCCACAGCCTATGTGGTTTGGGGGTTCTAATGGTGTTCCCAGGACCAGCAGTTTAATAGGATGTAACCCAGTCCCAAGACAGGAGGTTTTATTTGGTAATAAGGAATAGCCAGTTTGGGGTTCTGTCTCTTCTGTTATTTGGAAATTTTATTTAGATCATTTCACATATATTAGAAAGTTTTTTCAGCATTCAATTTCCTTATTACCCTTTGAATAACGTTTAATTGTAGCTGTCTCTACCTATATTTCCTCCATTTTCTCTTCTCTTCCCTAGCCTATCTACTTATCCCAATCAACACCTCCATCTATCCATAACAATCTACTTTATTTCCATGTCCTACAGAGATCTATCTGCCCTGCTCCCATGGTCCCTTAGTCTATACCTAATCTCTGTGGTTTTACTGATTATAGCTTGTTTATCATTGACTTACAATATAAAATATAATTGATATCTTTTCAAATTTTGTTTTATTGCCAGTTTTCCAAAGATTACTAATTGCTGGGAATAAAGCAGAGCACCCCTACCACCTGGTTTATTTTATGCACTTTAAATTGTGCATATTAAGGTAAATTCCTTGGATGAAACTGAAAAATGCAAACAGAATTATTATCTTATTGGTATTTACTGACTAATATGGACATCGGAGTAAATGAACAATTGTGAAAAGATATAATATAAAGAAATATAATCTCCAGTAGTGCAAAAATTAAATTTTTATGAGATATGTCAAGACATGTCTAGAAAGAATAAATATCTATGAAGGATTCCTTTGGGCACTAACTTTCAGGCTAAGTGCTAACACAAAAGTATCGACTGAGCCAGAGGGAAGCATGGGTAATTATAGAAGGTTTGTAGTCAAAGTAAACAGCTTGTTCAGAATTCCAAGGTCAAGAAAGCAGGTGATATAAAGAAAGACAGAAATCAGATCAGGCAAGTCCTTATAAGAGTCTATATAGGAGATGAGAATGTGAGAAGGAACATAGTTATGGTTGCTTTGAAGAACTATCACATATCTTCTATGTAGAGAACTAAAGTTAGGGCTGAGGGTAGGAAACAATGATGAAGGCTCATGTTCAGATAAGAGGAAAATGTAGGCAGAAGTTTCTATCCCACTAGTTAACTCCCAAATACCCTGAAGCCACTTTCTAGATAATTGACTTGGAAGCTTAATATTACTTTCAAATGCTCAGTTGATAGCTCAGGCTTATCATTAACTAGCTCTTACGCTTAAATTAGTCCATAACTCTCATCTGTTTAGCCATGTGGCTAAGCCTTTTATCAGTATAGAATTCTCATATTGTTTCCTCTACATCTGGCTGACTCTGCCCTTCCTTTTCCTAGCATTCTTAGTTTGGTCTCCCCACCTACTCTTCCTTCCTAGCTACTGTCCAATCAGCATTTTATTAAAGCAGTTTGAGTTAAAAATCTTTACAGAGTATAAAAGTATTGTTTTACAGCAGGAAAATGTGCTGGTTTGTATAAAAAATGTTCCCCATAGGCTCATAGATACGAAATGTTGTTTTGCAGTTGGTGGTGCTTTCTGAGCAGGTAGGTTATGAACCTCCCCACTTAAGGCTCACAGAACATTCTGAAATAGAAAACAAAAAGATTGCAAGAACTAGAAGTTCAGGGAGTTTGCTATGGAATTGCCTTCTAGGAATGTCAGAAGCTGCATCTACAATATTTCATCAACATGACTACCTAATCATGAACTAAGCAAGGACAACAATAAACATGCCAAAGTGGATGAGAAAGACCACAAGGCCTTAGCCCTATACAAAGAACTACAGGCCACTAAGAATGCTGAGAGTAGGAGAAATAGATTTCCCGAGGGAAGAGCACATTTATAACCAAATGTCAGATCTGAAAACGTGTATATACAAGTAACATTATATAGACTAAGTAAGTTAAACTTATGAATTTAGAAATATATTTATATGCATATACATATATCTATGAGAACAATAAATAAAAATGGTCATAAATTTTAAGATAGTGAAGAGGGATATATGGGAGGATTTGAAGGGAGGCTATACAGGAGACAATTATGTAATTTACAATCTCAACAAATAGAAACAATAATATTAAAAAAAAGCCTAAAATTAAGATAGACTGAGACCTTTAAAGGGAAGGAAGAAGTTAAAAATGGGGTAAGAAGAACCCTTTCCAAGAGTGCATCTTCGATTTCATCAGAGAGCTTTGCCTGGAAAGATTGTCTGCATATGAAGTGCAACTTCTATGGTGTGAACTACACAAAAATCTCAGGAGAGATGAGCGGCTTAGAGCATCTTCTTTGAAAATAAATTGTGGCACTCAATTGGTCATGACAACCACATGAAAAACATTATCCATGTGGTAACATGTTGAGTTTTGAAGATAACTTGGAATTTATTTTTAAGCCTAAAACTCAAGTGCAACTCTGATTATAGATATTTCAAGAAACATTCCAACTTGATTCTTCCAATGCATCCACTGACGTTACGGGAGTAACAGACATACATCTTCAATTTTTATTGCATTTAAGAAGTTTTAACTGCATATTTCATCTGTTTAGAACACCACTCATCCAAAAATGTCTTTACAAAATCTCAGTATTTAGACACTCTGTTCTACCATGAGAAGGTAGTTAAATAATATATTGTCTATTAAGTTAAGTTTTCAGAATATTAGTGAAACATTCTTGGTTGAAATGATGGGAAAAGAAAACATTTATTCTTTTCTTTTTCTTTCCCAGTGTAGTCTGTATAGCCACCAACATTACCTACTAGTACTTGAGACAAAGTTACTGTTAGATTAAAGCAGGTGTTACATGCATGCCCTGCCATACTAGCATCTGTAAGTTATAACAGTAATGATAATAGTAACTAGACATCTTATTTTAAAAACAGTTTATTAACATAATGATTTCTGGACTAACAGCTTGGATCCCACTCACCCTAGGGGAACACCTGACTCAGTCTTGATGTTGGGGGGAGAAAACTGGATTTGCCATGAGTGGAGGCTGAACTAAGCAATATTAGGACCTTGGGACATTGGGATCGTCTGCACCGGGGTGGGGGTGAATGGGGAGATGTGGAGAAGAAAGAATGACCTGATGTGGTGGGAAGTGGAAAGGACCTTGATTAAGGATATACAAGGATAGAAAATGTGAATTCTTTATTCATAATAAAAAAAAAGAAAAAAGAAAATAAATCCTGAAAAAAAAAAAAAGAGAAAGAAATGGGAAACTCTTTATTCAGCTGAATCTTTTGTGGTAATAAATCCAACTTTATTCTGGGTCAGACTTTCTGGAGGAAGCATATATGTATATGTACATATATATATATGATATTGATGAAGAAAGGTCTTTCACTTGGCTGCTTGCACTGGATGTGGTTGGGAAGGTTATTTTACTGTCTTTATAATCCAGTTATTAGTAATTTTGATATATATTTAGAATAGGCTAAAACATTGAGCCTGGTGAATAGAAAAACTACTGAATTCTTTAATTTTCAATGGTAGTCAGACATTTGTTGGAACAGCTGCACCACATCCAGAAAGACCTTTTAATAAATAATCTTTCTAAATATCAAAAAAACTCAAAAATAACATTGTAAAATTTTGATAGGCTGATAATTTTGAAAATGTTTAGAATACTACTCAGTTGCTATTTTCATATCAATTACCAATTGAGTGTCTACTTTCTATCTCTTCATTTAAGTGCAGAGTTGGGTCATAGCCAAATAGCATGTGCAGTTCCTTAGGTTTGATTCCTAATGAATCAAAACTAAAATTTTCAAAAGTTTTACTTCCAAAAGAAAAAATCAACTTTGGTTTTATTTGTCTCAGTATGTTTTCCTTAAGTTACAATTGCATTTTTCCATAATTAAAATTCTCAATAACAGTCCCACAAACATCATAGTCAGACATGCTATTCTCTTTTTAGATAAAGAATTTCAATGAGCCTGTATACAACTGACAAGGAATTAGAAAATACAATGACTTGTTTTTAACCACAGAAGCCTTAATAATACTCAGTTGAGCCAAACTTTTAGAAAAAAAGTAAATTTGTTTTTAATATTCTGATATGTCACATTGTCCATGCCAAAGGGGGGTTGTATTGTCCCTGGGACAAGCCTGAGGTTGCTTAAGGGCGCCTCTCCAAAGCTTGACGATGAAGACTGTCTTGTCACCTCAGAAAGAGGCTGTAGTTCTCCACCACTGTCAAGAGACACATGAGCAGCGACCTCTGCTTGGCCTCAGGCCTTATTTTAGTATTGGATATCTGATTTTCAAAGGTTATCTTTCCCAAATTAAAGGAGAGCAAGACAGCTAATGTGAGGGCTCCTCGGGGCTGACTCTCTGTGCTTACATCAGACGTTTCAAGTTCCTTAATAAGAGACAACCCTCTAGGTGATAATGGGTCAAAATCATAGTATATTAAAAATGTGGGGGGTGGAAGAGATAGGTTAGGAGGGCATTTTTCCTCATTTTTATTTCCAGAATATGTTATTACAAGGATATTCTTGACTGAAGAAAATTAAAGCAATAGATTGTTTTATTGCAATTCTCATAATAGTAAACTGAAAAATACCTGTGTCTATACATAGTTTTCTACTCATACTTCTAATCTAGGGAGAATTTTCTTTTTTAGTATATTTCTTATTGTTTACCATTTCTGTCCTTCTTTCTATTTGCCTGAAACTACCTTCTCTTAAATTCAAATAATTTGTTAGCTTGTTCACTTGATCAAGTGACTTCTTTATATAAATTCCTTGTCTCTATCCCTGTGGTGATGTGCAATAAAAATAGTCGAGGATATCAGAGGACAGAGCCAACCTAGCAAGGACAGAGAGTGGTGACCCATGCCTTAATTCAAGCACTCAGGAGGCAGAAATTTGCTTGGATCTCTGTGAGTTTGAGGCCTAACAAAGCCAGGAGGTAGTGGCACACACCTTTCACCCTAGCTCTAAGAAAGTTGAACTAGGAAGTGAGATAGCTGAGCAGAGACAGGGGAGGGAGTTCAGGTTTGCCTGGTACTTCCATTTTTTTGCTGGAGAACAGAAAGGCTAAGAGTCATAGCTTAGGATTCTTGGAGTCTTAAAGGCTTAGGATTCGTGGAGACAGGCTTGAGGAGTTGGCAGGGTGAGAAATGGCTGTGGTTTGTTTCTCTATCTCTCTGATACTTTAGCTATTTTATTAAATATACAATATATCACCACAGACCCCACTGTAGTAACCCAGTGGAAAGCTACCCTATATAGTAACCTACAACATAGCACTGCCAATTCCTGTTACTATATTTGTTAAGGGCTCTGTAAAAATAATCACTTAGAGCATCACATTCCTATTTGAAGATCCTTCCTGAACACAACATGTTCATTCTATTCGTTGTCATTGTCTCTTCTGAATGAAAAGATTAAAATCCTGAGTTTTTGGACAAGTTACCAGAGAATGTAAAAGCAGGAACATGTGAATTTTAGATGAAGGAAAAGGATGTTTGGATGTTAGCTTTTAGGAGACAAACTTGGTAGCCAGCTCTCCTGTTACCTGGCCTTCATTTGCCTTTGCTCTTAGTGAAGGAGCAATCCCCTTACAACCTTTTCAGCAATAACCATCAATCTTGTCCATCAGACTTCCCCCAAGATCATAAATTGGTTTTACATTTTATAATAAAAGTTGGCACAAAGACTTTGCTTTTCTAAAAGTGACCCATGCAATCAGAAAGTAGGTACCCTGAAGTCTACATTATGCATTCCTTACAGACGATTAATAATCTTTTTTGGCTCACAACAGCTGAGTGTTTCATCATCAATTTCATCTTCCATTTTCAAAACAGAGACTCTCAAAGACACTGGGTGAGCACATTGATCATGGCTCCAGAGTCAGCTGATGCTGACTCCGTCATAATGGGCATTCTCTGCAGATTCATTACCTATTTTTCTTTTTCTTCCCTGGGTTGCTTTGTCAATTTATATAAAGAAACTATTTTTCAATTGCATTGTAGTCTTGACTACGGTAGCAAAATCAATTCCAAAGACTGAAGAGGACTTTAGTGACTTGGCTCTGTGTTGTAACACGAATGTGATTTTTTTTGTCCTTTTGTAAGAATCATTTAAAATGTTAAGGAGCCATGAAGACAAGCTGATTCACCACTTTTTCTTCACTGTTAAAAAAGTATATTTACATTTGAAGCAACTTGGACCCAAAGGGGTTAAATAGCTTCTGAATATCCCTTTGTTAATCATGAAAGAAAACATGAATTCCACAGCTTCACACCACATCTATATAATTTCATTCTGTTAGAGAGGGTCAAGATTGAAGGTATTTTTTGCTTTCTATAAGTTTGAAATCTTGAAAAATAACTACCATCTTCATAAATTCTTTAATTATTATATTACAATGAAGGTAATATAAATCTGAAACCTATACTTATAAAATAAAATCCATTTCATAGAATTCTTAAGGTCACATTAGATGACTTGTATAAATTCCATAAGTAATAGCTAGTATATTCTAGGCATTGAATAAACAATGATGCTCTATGATTTATCAAACTCTGATGAATTAGGTATTCCAATGATTTTCTTTATGAACTATGTGTATTTAGAAAGCAAAAGTACAACTCAGGTTACAAGTAGAAAACACTGCATAGAGGCCTAGGGATACAAAAGGCAAAGTATATAAGTAGCTATAAGACAGAATAATGTCAGTGTGTTAAACAGAATAGACTTGGGCATAAGATATCTTTATGAACTTCTTAGAAACTGAAGTTGATGGTAGGAAATTAAAATTAGACTCTCCTAACATTGCAGCTTTTATGTTTGTCATGAAGTGGCCTTCAGCAATACACATTCTCTAAATCAGCTGAAGGCAATCTCCCCAAAATGCATAACCTCGTCAGTGCACACATAGAAATGGACATCACACAGGGATTCAGGTGTATACTGTTTAAGAGTAGCACGTGTAATTGCACTCTAAATGTCCATCTACAAGTGTCTTGGGTTATGAGTTACAGGAAGCAGAGGTAATAAAATGAGTAAGATCTCTGCTATTCTGGCCACTTTTATTTAAAAGCCATTCTAAGCAGTAACAGAAAGCAAAGCAATTGTAAAATTCTCCAACTTCTTTCAAACCTGAAAGAATAAATAAGTCTCATCCAATAACAAGGATTTTAAATGCCATGAGAGTAAGATTTGTGTTGTACAACTCAAGTATTTTTAATTTTCAATAAACCAAACCAGAATCATAACAAATAAGTAATTAATCTGGAAATGTACAGGGTTGTTCTTTACAAAACTCTTTTTGGCATTATATACCAGCAGATCATGTGTTCTAAGAACAAAGACTCAGATTGAATTTTACTGTGCTAGGGTTCATTCATGTCTCCTGTGGTTAGGGGCACTGGACAGAAAGGGTGGACTGGTGAGCTCTGAACATGGACATTGCTACTGCTCAGCAACATGTACAGGAGCCGGTCTTCTCACTAGGGCAGGAAATTCAAAGCATCGGGTCCTGTTTTCCAATGAAGTAGCAATGCTCTCTATTAGCTGTTTGCTGTTACAGGTTTCACCACAGGCAACTCCTCTTTGAGCTGCCTTCCCGTATGTGGCCCAGTGATAAATTTTATCAGTGGTCAGCGGGACAGGGTTGCAGCCTGGGCAGCTTCACAGTGGCTTTTTATCTAGCTTAGTTCCCGCTGCCACGCCCCCACCCAGCCAAAGCAGCATTTTCTCGGTGTAATTTATGTCGTAGATGTGGTGTCAGCGATTTGTGTTCCCAGTGGAAGTTTACATGGAAATGAGATACTTAGCTCACAGAATAAAGTCAAGGGTGGAAGAAACCAATAAAAATGCTATACCTGCTCAGCCCTTTCGGGTAAGATGAAGATGGTTGTCTTTTGCTGGGAAAGTGTGTTTTCAGTGCTCAAGCCTGTTACAAGTAAGAGTACCCATACTCGCAATGGAGCAGGGAGTCAGCTCTTGGGTTTGCCCGGCCTCCAGTCCAGACTCATTGCAACTCCGACACAAGGAATTTTTAAGTCAATAGACATTTCCATTTTCAGAACCTAAAATATTTAAGCAAAACTTGTGAAACTCATATCATTGAAAAGAAATTGATTCATATGATAAACATTTTGTAAAGTCGAAAGATTCAGCTCTGTGTACACTTCAATGGCAAAACCAATTTACTGAATAAATATTCTTTGTCCCCATATGGCTTACCATAAAAAGATTTTTAAATTATCAATATTGCAGGATATTGAGAAGCTTTAGAAATAGTAGCATACAACAAGAGAAAGGAAATAAGGACACCATTTAAATTCCTTCAGCTCTAGAGTTTGCTAGACTTCCCTCTTGCCCATCCCAAAGGTGCTTCTACAGGGCTGGATTCTCATTCCTTCTGAGGGACAAGAGGAAGAGGAGCACAAATGGTGCTCTTTCATTTACCCACAGCTTCTGAAGAGGACACACAGAGAGTCCATGAATCTTCTGGACAGTTTCACTACATCATAACAGGCAGACCTTGTCACAGCTGCAGGAACAACCCATATCCTCACATGTTGTTAAGTTATTGAATGTCTTATCAATGTTTTAGTAAGCCCTTTCTTCTGTGGTTTCTGAGCTGGACTGAAATTATGGTTATTTTATACAAAAGATGCTCTGGAAGCAACTTGACCTTCCATGGATGACTCCTGAGTTTCAGGGCAACCTTCCTCTAGTCACTCTGGGAAAAAAACTATAAACCCTGATTGTCCTTACTTGAAACCTACCACACTTTTAAAATAATTAAGGACATATCCTTAGCAATTTGCTTAGATATTAATGTTTTAAATCCATCCCCATATCCAGCATGTGCTGCCCCAGTTCTGCCGGAATTGTGAATAGACAGCAGAGCAGTGTGCTTCCACAGACCAAAATGCCGGTATATGTATTCAGCTTTGTAAATATGTCTTTAAAAATATCTTGCCATATTTAGCCACTCCTAAATATGTATTTACACAAGTCTACACACTGAGTGTTTACCTGGGAGACAGGAAAGGTCTCGTTGGTAAATAATATGGGTTTTATAGCCTCACATGAAGGATTTTTTGTTTGCTATGTTAAAAAATCAGCTCCTCTCAGTTATAATTTAATGAAAAATTTTCCTTGTAAATTTATGATGTAGCACTTGAGGTAAAACATGCAATGTTTTTTTTTTAAAGCCAACCTTGATATTAGCTTTGAGTACAGACTGTCTTCAAATCATTTTGCTGAAGACTTCAGAAAACATAAATATGGATGTGATCACTAAAGTCCAAACACATAAAAAGAGCCTCCCAGATATAGTTCAATGCTCAAGTATATAGGCAAAAATTAAGAATCTCCAGAAAAATTCAAATATTAATAATGTTAATAGTTTGCTCTTAATTTTTTAGAGTATTACAGTTTATATTACACATTGTGGATATTTGTAAAACATTCTCAATTTACTAAGCAATTTTTTTAAACTCTGGACTTAGGACAAAAAAATTAGTACATACTGTAACTGATCTTGAGTAATTTGGACAATATCTCTGAATTTCTATTAGTATGTGACCTAGTCCAGAATTAATGAATAAAAAACTCCATATTTAGAATGAGGTATTGGATATTAATAGAGAAAAACACATCTTGTTTTAAAAGCTGTATTTATCCTTTTGTTCAAAAATGCAAAACACCAAGTAAGTTAAGAGAAATCTGAAACATAAGGACTCTTGGGTTATTTATCAGTCCTTACTGTTGATGCAGCACCTTACCATGTCTGTGTTTTTCCTGCTACACTTTAGAAACTATTTAACATTAACCAGACACTGTCTTTAGTTCTGAGCTGCTGAGATATGGAGATGATTTATTTGATCTACTCCCCTAATTTCCAAGAAAGATCACTCTTGTAACTGCCATACTTCCTTATAGAAGTTAAGTGTGCAAGATTGCCAGTGGGTTGTATCTGGAATGACTGAAGAATATCTTGTCATTGGTGGACACAGAGACCTGCAATAAAATAGAAACAAAGGCCCTTATGTAAATTCCAATGATATTTAATAATCCTCTTTTTTCTCTTTGTTTGCCATGTGTTTTAGTCATATTCTCCTTCACCATCTTTCCATGTGAAATTGTGATAATGTTTCATTTACGAGGAGAAAGCATGCAAAAGAATTTTGCTTTTTCTACTCTAAGTAATGAAATTTCATGAGACAAATTTCTCAATTATTTTTCTAATAAACACAATTATTCAATTAATTTACCTCTTCATTCTAATACCATGGTCATAGTTATGACCTTGGTTCAGATGAAGGAATGGGTCAAAAGACAACCAAAAGTCATAAAGATGGAAGAGGGTTAGTAGCAATGATGAGATGTTGGTAGGAAAGTGAAAAAGATAAGAATGTATGTGTTGGGGAGAGAGGTCAGTAACCAAGATATATCATACACATGTATGAAATTCTCAAACAACAAAATTAATCAATAAAATAGAAAAACATTATGCACAATTTCAATATAAATAGATACATGTACACTTCCCCAGCTTGTCTCTAAGTAAAGTTGGGTGAGAAAGAAAAATATATAAAAGATTGAAAACGCTCACATATGACATTCAAAATGTAAATCTTTTTCTTCTATTTATTCTTGAGATCTTGAAACATGCATACTGTTATAAAAGATTAAAACAATTCCTTAAAATATGAAATGTGATTTACTTTGTGCTTGGAAGTAGTAGAAATTAAAATGCAATGTTATGATCCATGGCATGGAACAGGAGGTTTTGCAACTGAGTTACTAATTTAAATCTGATCTAGAGAGCATTAAAAAAAACTTTCAGTTAGCTATTATGAACAGCTAAGTAATACCTGATCATGTTTTTATACAATTCTTTTATTTAAAAAGTTTTTTTTCCATATCTACCACTGTTCCCCCTCCGTTCCCTCCTCCCAGTTTCTCCTAACTGAAGTGGAGTATATTGACTATCCTCTCAAAACCTATTTAATTGTTATTCAATTTAAAATGGCATGTAATATAGTCATTATCATTTCGATACAACCTGAATGTGTTCTAAAAAGAAATACATGATAAATTCCTTACCTTCTCAGTGTGAGTCAAGATAAAACATTTTTTGATCTATCTTAGATCCTTACATAGATAGAGGCAAAACCAGTTAGTCAGATCATACCTACATATAGCATATCCTTCTCTGTCTCAGTAAATTGTGGGCACTGGAAAAACTCCCATATGTACAAGATCCCTAATCTCTAAAAACATCACCATCTGTCACTCAATAACCATAACTTAAGGAAATATAACTACTTCTATGCACTTAATTCAAATAGCCACTAAGACTTTGGGACAGTAGGCTAACCCAAGTAACAAATACCCAAGTGAAAAAAATTCCCTTCAACACTGGTGTCTGTTTTCCTGGAAGCAGTTAAGTACAGATGGACTCTCTTCCTTCAGTGTTATTTTATGAAGTTGTGATAATAGCTCAGAATTCACATTTTGAATAAACCTGAGACCCAAGTCACTGAAATAAGGGGAGATCAACAAGTGGAGTTAGCTCCAACTATGTTATAATGCTTCAGTGTAATCAAGGGTAATTTCAGTTGGTACTGATTGAATTTATCCTGTAGATATGGTACTTATATTATAATTCAGAACTGAAAAAATATAAAACATTAATGGTCTATAATACAGGTTATGGCAGAAATACACATATCCTAAGAAATAGATTTGAAAGCAGCAGTAAAGTAAAATAGAGAAAATTTAAACCTCCTTCATATCTTTGTATGAGTAGCACCCTTACAAGTGCCATCACTTCTGGTTTTAAGATTCTTTTCAACCAATGCATGCATATATAATATATATATATATATATATATATATATATATATATATAAACTGGCCAGTGTTATGCCTGTATTCATGAAGTCGTAGGTTTTAGCATATGTCAGACTGAACTACACCAATTGGGCCTATCCTCAATTTGGCTATTTTCTTCAAAGAGGCTAAATTTCCTATAATGAACACGATAATTGAAACAGCATGAGTTCTACAGTTAAATATATATCACATCCTCAAGCACCAGCAAGTACCTATTGCACAGGCTGCAGTGTATGTACAAACTCCACTCCAAGCATTATGGAAAGGATGCTCACATTTTAGTAAATTTTAGATGTAGTAATCTATGGTTTTCTATGCCCATCTTTGCTTCTGCAAAGAGTCCCCATTGCATTAATAATTCACATGTTCCAGTTACTCTGCAAAATTAAACAGACCCTACTATGACATCTATCACATAAAATATAATACATGTAAAATTCATAGTTATAAACTTTCTTACAACCAGGGGCAGATAAAAGATAGTGTTCATAGCAAAGAAATTTCTGGGAAGCTAATTCTAACTGATAATTATGATTTTCTTATCCCTGTAAATTCAAAGCACCAAAATATGAAGGCATTGGTCATCAGGACAATGAAAACACCTTGGTACATAAAAAAAAGTGATGTTTAACATCTTACTATACAAGTCTTAAATTCCCAAATCAAAAGTTTTGCCAGTACTATTGTATTTATTTTTCCACATTGATGTTGATGGTTTTGACTCAAGATGCTGAGTTAGTAGTCATTTATCCTTTATGTGGTAGCTCTCTTTTGTAATTCTTTCATGTAATTCTTCCTGCCTTTAGTCTGTTCTCAATCAATAAGCCTGTAAACATTGTGACTACTTCATTAAAATTGGAATAAAGAACTTTGAGTTTCAGTCTGAATCACACATAGGAAACTCAAATATGAAGTTTTACCATATTTACAAGGACATTATTAGCATCTTTAGGTACCTTCTAGAATTTCAGGAACATTAAATATACATTGAATTTATAGTATTAGATAGGATTTTTGCTAAAATGATTTTGTGTCTACAAGAGGAGGTAAGTAGATTTAAAGAAATTATTTACTCCTAACTTAGACTTGAAATTTTAAACACATACCAACATCTCAAAAGGTTGAATTCTTTCAGGAAATTTGAATATAATATATAATTTCATGCAGCACTCAAAAATCTTTACTTTCAACTCCTGACTAGCTGGCACATTCTTGGAATATAATTCATCCACTCTTGCACAAGTGTATTGGAACATGAAGTGTGTGTGTAGCAAGGAGTATCTAAAGCTTTGGAAAAGCCCTTGTTTTTCAGCCCTGATTCCATATGACAGTAATTTCCCTGCATAAAATTGACACATGAAATCAGCCTTTCCTCCCACATCAATTCCACAAGAAGGTAAGACCCAGGTAATGTTAAGAAAAAATACCTCCCTACCTGACCACATAGAAATTCTCAAGGATTGCTACTGACTTGATCCTGGAAAGAATTTCATTGCAACCATTTTGAACTGAACATAATAAAAGTCCTTTGTCAGGAAGCTCAGCAGAGTCTTGTGGATTGTTTGAGTGATCTTCCTTTGGTCGACATGACCAGGTAACAGCATGGCATCCATACTATTCACACAGCAAGAGAATTTGGTGATGACAGTTCTAAAACTGCAACAAAATGACTAATTTGGTATAACAACAAATTAATTAATTATAAACCATACCTATAAAAAAGAACAAAAGAACTGAACCAAGCATGGATTTTACAGAGGGAAAGCTTGGTAAGATGGCAAGTTTCTTTTTCTTGCCTAGAGATATTGTAAAACATGAGGTAAGATCTCATAACATGTAGAACTATGAGGTAAGATTATATATTTTAAATTCTTCAATGTTTTGGTAATTTGGAGACCAAAGGAGATGGATAAACTCATATAATAATTTCTTAGCATGTGTTTGTCATCAGTGAAAAAGGTATTATTTATTGAGTACTGCAGTTCAGGAAAAACCAAGTATCAAACAGGGCACAAAGCAGGGCAAAGAGAAGCTGATGTTAGACACACACACATCTAACCACAGATTCTGGGTGTTAATCCTCTAGCTAACTCAGGAAAAGTGAGAGAAAAAAAGAAACTATAGAAATATGATGATAGAATTTTAAAAGGGATCTTACTATCACAGAAAAACATTACTTTTTAACCCAATTTCTCTGTGTGAAACTCTTCTCCTTCTGCCCTCTCCTCTTTGGTTATTTCACAGGTTAGAGATGTCTCATTTTTCATCAAGGACAGGGGCATTGTTGTTTCTCTTTGCAACAATGATCCTTTCAGCTGTTGATCTAAAGAAGATCATGCTTACTCCAAATCCATCCATTTGCCTGAAAATTTTAGGATATTATCTAGGGATCTGAAGCACCTTGGACTGGCACATTGAAGCCCACCCCCCTCCAGAGGAACACCTGACCCAGTCTTGATGTTAGGGTGAGGAAAGCAGATCTGCTGGGAGCAGATGCTGAACGAAGCTACCTTGGTACCTTGAGACCTCCTGCCCTTGCTTTGGAGAAAATAAAGTGATGTGGAGAAGAGAGAGTGACTGTAAGGGGCAGGAAGGGGAGGATGTTTGAGCAATGGTATACATGGATTAAAAAATATGACTTTATTCATAATTAAAAGTGAAAAAAAATAACTAAAAGAAGATCATGTCCCCAGAAGAGTTTCAAGTCCAAGATAATACAAGCCAAATGCTTCTGATCTAATAAGTACACTTGTTTCTTTCTTTGACAGACTGTGATTTCCAAGAAGAATCTAGAAACATCTAGTGATACCTGGCACTAATTACAAGGGATACATACTAGAAAAAGAAAGCAGTATGTGGCAAAGATCATGTGCAAGTTTTGGTACCACAGGGTCAGCCATTTATTTTATTATTTATTATCTAATTTAGTCTCCCATCACAGATCCAGACTTACTCCAACAATACAAGGCAAAAATACAGAATGTGTCTGACTCATCCTTAATGGCAAATACTGCTCCAAAATGTGTAAACCTTCTTCTCATATACCCAAAATTTTGAAGAAAGATGAAGAACCTGTCAATGGGGCTGAAACTAAACTACTCAGACTTGCTTAATGTTTATAAATGAAGAAGAGCCAAACCAATAATAATACTGTGGCACTGATTTTTCATGATCTCAGCCACACCCACCTCATTACTTAATATTTTTTCTCCTAATATGTGTTCAATCCTTTTTGATGGCCTGGCTCAGAGCTTAGGAAACAGAGCCAAACCAGATCCCTTTGGTTGGACTTGAGCTTGGCTGGACTTTCACTGACTTCCACATACTAAGAGTTATTCTCAAAAAGGGCCAACTAGAATAATAAAGCCAGTGTACTAGTTGCTTTCTTCCTAGCTGTGAGCAAATATCTAACAAAGTACAAGTGAAGAAGGATTAATTTTGGTTAATGGTATGAAAGGATGCAGTCCGTATGGCAGACAAAGCATTGCGGCCAAAGTGCAAGCAGCTGACAGAGTATGTCCACAGTCAGAAAGTGGAGCAAGGTGAAGCAGGAGCTCATCAGACTTCTGTTTTCCTTTTCTGTTTTGCCTGGACACACCATCTACTGGACATTTCAGCTTGGGTTTTCTTCCTCAGATAGAGCTCTTTAGAACTGCACCCAGTGGTGTATATCCTAGATGACTAGAAACCCACCCTAACTGACAATGAATATTAAGTATCACAATTAAGTATCATAACTACCAAGAATTAAGTGTCGTCATGTATTGAGATTTCTAAGAGCTTTTCACTAAGCTTACACTTCTGTGCACAATATGTCTCTGAAGCTCCTCTGGGAAGTAACATCAGTTCCATTTTACAGATTCTCCAAGGTATTAGAAGTAGTAAGCAGGGGTTGTGGACTCAGTCAATGACCTGCCAACTGCTACGGAACTAGGCAGGGTTCATGGTCCTTCCTTGAGAATGGAAAGGTTAGGATTGGCACTTTGGGACATTTCGGAAGCTCTTTATTCCTGTAAATTTGAAGTGTAGCTGGGATTTCCTGCACACCTTCAGGTGCCATAAGAGACTCAGTGTCCACAAGCACAGAGCCAGT
Source organism: Sigmodon hispidus (assembly GCA_004025045.1). NCBI lineage: Eukaryota > Metazoa > Chordata > Mammalia > Rodentia > Cricetidae > Sigmodon > Sigmodon hispidus. The sequence continues at coordinate 121,535 of PVIH01002402.1, read as the reverse complement.
GCCCAAACCTCACATTCTGCCATTACCACATCAAAAAGCAACAAGAAAAAAATGAGCATGATTGCACACCCATGTTACAAATCCTTCTTTGATTTATAAATTTTTATTTCTTTTTTGATGTAGTCAAGGTAGCCTGATGTCCCCAGTATTACCATACGGGGCAGAGGTTGTACTAAGTATAAACTACCGCAGGTCAACTCCAAAATAGCTTTGGTCTTCTCACCTCTGGACTTCAAAGTTTGTTTGCCCCATTCTCCCTGCTGCTCCTATTGCTCCTGTGGTGACTTCGCAGTGATCACAGACTGAACTGTCTGTGTGGTCCTTCATGACCAAGTGTTCTTCCAGACTGAGCTCAACCACATACCCTCCTCCTATGGGGGAAGGCAGGCAGGGGAGGAAAAGATAGAGCTGATAAATACACCCTAGCCTTCCCGAACTCCTACGGGGGAAAGTCAGCTTTGTACAAGTAGTCTGTGCTTATATAAGGCACAGCTTTTCAACAGAATGTCATTGTGTAACACTGCCTTGGCTTTTTCCTTGCTTGCTACAGTAGAGTGATGTGAGAGACCCTGAGGCCTCTCAGTAGTATTGGGAAGATGAAACTAAAAGAAAGAGGATTTTACTTCTGCCATTCATTTCTCTAGCTCTCCGTGCATATGGAAGCATTCCTCACTAAGTATTTTTCTGGGTGTTGGACACTCAGATTTGTTTATTGATTTCCTGATGATGGGACAAATACAAAGTTTGTCTTCCAAATCTCCTCATCCAATGGCCCTGCTACAAAATATTAAACTGAAGCAAGAAAAATTCTGTCCTCACTGAAACACAAATGAAATCAGCTTTGACCTCTTCTGGAGAGCAAACATATTTATGTGAACATTCATACCTACCCTTGGCACACCTCTTCTGTGAAAAAAAAAAAAAAAAAAAAAAAGATTGTTTAACTTAGAACAGCTTTTCAACAGAATAGAGAACTGGAAAGTAACATTAACCTCATGACCGAGACAGGTTTAACCTGACAAAAGTTACCCAGAAAGGCCAGTAGACATAGGACCACCAGCCTACACAGCCCCTGGAGAAGTGACTTTTCTTTATGAAATCTACAAAGGAAGCAGAACTAGTACTTGAGAGAATCTGAAACATTCACAAAGCCTCTGGAATTTTTAGGAACATGGGCTGGAACAAAGGGAGTAGAGAGCTGTTTTTGCTTTGAACTAAGAAAATACTTCATCCAGCAGACTCAAGAGCAGGTCCCATGGTCATTCCCTTCTGCTGACTCCTTTGTGATGAGCTGTAGATGCTTTACAGCCCTTCATCATTTGCAGCTGCTGAATCTCTACCACACATCTATAAAAGCAAACAGGCCATTTCTGGGTTACCAGCGGCCATCCTGTGTTAGAGCTGCTGATGAGCATGGGGAAGGGCATTCTCCAACACATCTGGAAGCAAGTCCTCTGCCCTAAACGTCTCAACATTCTGTTGAATGTACAGAACATTCAATTCCAACGAAAACTGCCTTCTTGTCTGTGGAGTTGCAATGGTTATTTATCCCCCATTCTTGAATCTATAGATTAATATTTTATTCTGACATTCTTCCTGTTAAAAATTTTTGGTGTATGTGAAAATAATTCCCTAGAAAGAATCTGCATAGGATTAGGCTTGAGCCCCAGGTGTAACATAATTAGCTTTTAAATGTATTTACAAAAAAAAAAAATAAAATAAAAATAAAACTCAAGTTGAAGACAGCTAAAACAAGGAACAGCTACAGTTTGGGCTAATTAACTCTACTGGTAAAATCCAGTGACTAGACACTGTGGTCTTGAAAAGATATGGTGATATAGCTACTCATGATCTTAGCCGCTTTATTCTTTCGAAGAATTCATCAGCTTCGTACTGATTAAAAACCTGAAATTATTTTTAGCTCATAGCTCTTGTTTACTCTTTCACTTTTCTGATTTATGTATTCTTCATTTTTTCCCCAGTAAAACCTTCCAATCATTGCTTAAAATTAATGAAAAGAATCTCACCACTTTCTCTTGTCTCCACAAACTTGCAAACATTCACAGAATAGGGCAAGTATGTGTTTTTTGTGGCCTGAATTTGGCATTCTCAGCTAAAACAGACTGAAGATAAGGAAAGAAAGAAAATATCCAAATTTATTCTTAGAGAACTCTAAGGATGCTAAACTTCCTGGTCCACTCTGTCTTCTTTGCTTCTCTGGGGATATACTGCATCTACTCTGAGCTGATATGCAGTATAAGAAAAACCACACCTGTAGCCATATGACCAATGTTTTCCGGTCCCAGGAGAGAGCATAAACTAGCTCTTTGAGATAGCACTGTGACAATCAGCAAGTATGTCTGGAAAAATGATAATGACAATGCATTCAACCATACCAATTTTTTCCAGCCACCCTGGAAGAGAAGACTTTCTCTGAAGACAAACTATGTTTTGACCACGTTACAGTTTATATGGCCTGAGAAAGCTATCCAGAAGACTTATACAAGAGGGAAACATGATATCTTATGTTGAGGAAACCAAATGTTCACTCAAAAACTAAAAGAGCTGGCCTCTAATTCTTTCTCTGACGTTAACAAGTTTTGTGGCTTTTTAGGAAACAGTTTCTTCAAATACAGCTAATAAAGAGGAGGCCTGTGACTCATTTCTCCTCAAAAGATTCTGCAAAGAGAATGTGAAGACCAACTGCTAGCTTTGTGCTGGTAAAAGTTATGGGGATCAGCCTCAAGGACACTCAAATTTATACCTCAAAAAACTAGAAAGGAGTTTACAAAGACACATGTCTACCACTCTTCTGAAATCAAGAGGAATCTATCAGGGTCAGTGTTGGTATACTGTCTGTGTGAACAGTATCTTTTTCCAGATCCATCCATTACTAGTTAGAAGGTAAAGTCAAGATTCCTTGGTGCAGCAATCAAACAACTCTGAAAACTGAACTAAAATGAATATATATGACGACAACAATAGAAACACCAAATGATCATTTTAGTCCTTATTTTGTGCCAGACACTGAGCTGGAGATTTCTGCATGTGTTATCTCAGCTTAGCATTATACACACGCTCTGTCCTCTCATTCTGTTCTCCAATTATCCCCCCAAGCTGGCCTGCCATCTGCCCACCTCCTGCACAGAGAAGCCGTGGGAGGCAGGACCTTTATACACAGACATCCCAGTGCTTGTCCATACCAAGACTTTAACATTCCTATCAACTTGTTCCTGGACAGAAGAAGAAAAAAAAAAAACTCCATATTAGTCAAAGAGAAAAAAAAATGTCTCAATGTTTATCTGCCTTTTCCTGGTAAACTTCCTTCAAGACTCCAGAAGTACTCTGTCTATATAAGGAGGGACACTCCAGTGTCTAGATCAATATCTGCAAAAGCTTTTAAGCTATAATAACTATAGTCTTCAGCACTCAATATATTTTGACAAGATGCACCTCTCTGCCAAGTGAAATGAGTAACTCTTAGGGAGGACCTTAGAACCACTCCGTGTCTGTCTACAAAGTGCTTTCTATAGAAAAGTCCATAATCATTACGCCAAATGCAAGGAGCAAAGAATTCCCAAGGACACATTTTGAATTCTCTATAAGTCCAAATAACTAAAAAGCTACATTGTAGTATTGCTACACAATGAGATAAATATATTCATTAATCATAGCCTATTAATCATAAAATGTTAAGACTAGCCAACTGTATCCCCTCAAAAACAAAAAATAAATCTTGGATTTTGAGTGGGTTAAAATGTGCTTTTCACTTTTTTTGTTTCTGTTGTTTTTATTTTCTTTTAGTTTGACCTCTGTTTCAACTTCCTGCTACTGGATATTTTGTTACAACAAACTGTTCCTTCCTTAGTTTCTAAAAGGAGTCAGAAGAGATCTGGGAATAACAGTCCCACCTCTTTTTTCACATCCTTCTCTCCCTTCTGAGATGTGGAGCTGCCATTGACTTCTGGGGAATCCTCTTGAGACTCAATTAAAACTGCAGTCACAAGAACAGGAGGCTTTCCTTCTCCTCCTCCCTAGCAGGGACTGCTTCCAAGACCCATCTTTCATAGGTGTCCTCTTGTGGGCTTGTCAGAGACAAACCATAGAAGCCTAACCCTAACTCTGTCCTTGGCACTGGCATAGAGCCTCATTTACCTCAGAAATACAAAGGTTTAATGACTAAAGCTAGGAGCTCTCTCACCAGAGTGGGTATTTATAGTTTACAGCTTTTCCTCAGCTCTGGCATCCTAGACACTGACATTGAACCAGTATATTAATAGTTTAGTAACCATGATTTTATTGGCACGACAGAAAGAGGGGATAAACTGTTCTCAGTTAAGGTAACTAAGAAAACTATTCCACGCCATCCATTTTCTTCCAATGTTCTGCATTTAGCATATTTTCATTTAAAATTTTAGTGTTTTTTTCTTCATTCCTCCTCTGGCACAGCCTCACCTAAAGGTAATGAAGAAGTTTCTTTTGAGTTTTCTCAGACTCTGCTGTAATCTCCACAATATTTTCTCCATTTCCTATTGTTCTCCCTCTGATAGCTTCCAACATTTCACATCAGCCTTTGAGAATCATTTGCTTACTTATGACAAGTCAATCATAGTTGTTCTATACCATCATCCTGACATGTATTACTGTGTATTGAGTCATTTTAATGTGACTCAATAAAAACCATCACCAAATCAGCCTTTGAAATGGATCAGATAAAAAATACAATTAAAATTTGGGGATTCTTCATTAAAAGAGTGTGTCTGCTACACTTAAAAGAAAGTTTGATGGCTGACAGAGGGTAGAATCACAAGTCGATTACATATGTGTAACCTTGGGCATATTATATAGGCACTCTGTGCCTCCAATTTTCCCATCTGTAAGTTGAAGACAAGACAGTCTCAACATTACAGGCCACCTGTGACAACTAAAACAAGTTCAGTGCATAAATCCTCAGATTCTTAATGTTTGCAGATTTTTTAAAAATATATTAATGTTTCTGTCTCTTAGCAGGTGTCTATTGCAAACAGCTTCTTAGTTATGGATAGTGCTTGGTGTCTACTTCTTCTTCTGTTGATGGGCTTTTGTGTGGTTTCAACTTGTTCATGCCTTGGGTATGCTGTAACAATCTCTGTGAGCTCATATGTGAATGCATCAGCCCTATTGTGTCTATGGAACAAAGTTTCTTTATAGTTATTTATTGTGCCTGACTCTTAGACTTTTTCCTCCTCTCCTTCTGCATAGATCACCCAACCTTAAGGGAAGAATTTGATAGACTTTTACTTTAAAGCTGATTGTGCCAAGGTTTTTAAACAATTATACAAGATCTGAAAATGGTCCAGTCATGGGTCTCTGTGTTAACAGCCATCTACTGCAGGGAGCTTCTTTGATGATGGCTGAGTTTTGATTATACCCATAGTTTTGATCTATGGTAATAGCAATGTATTATCAGGAGTCATTTTCTTGCTGTGTTCATTATAGAATACAGTAGTAGCTTAATGATTTTAACTGAAAATGCTTCCCTGGCCCCAGCTGAAGTTTAGGAATTATCATACAACTTTACTATTCTATGTTTTAAGAATATTGCTGAATGTGATATGCACAACTTTAATGTCAGCACTTGGAAGGCAGAAGCAGGTAGATGTATGTAAGTTCCAGGTCCACCAGAGCTACATAGTGAGACCTTGTCTCAAAAAAAAAAAACTAAAGAAAGAAAAATACATTTTATACTAAAATCCAAAGAATGTAGAGTGTGTGTGTGTGTGTGTGTGTGTGTGTGTGTGTGTGTGTGTATACTCACTTGGGTCCATTTGTGAACTTAAACAAAACTGCATTTCATATGGTTTCATCAATAAACACTAAAAAAAAAGTAAAAATAAAATCTCTGCTTTCTGTGATAGAGGACTGATCTCTAAGATATATAAAGAGCTCAAGAATTTAGAGCCCAAAACCTTGAATAACCCTATCAAAAAATGGGGTATAGATTTAAAAAGGGAATTCTCAGCAGAGGAACTACAAATGGCTGAAAGGCACCTGAAAAAGTGCTCTTCATCTTTAGCCATTAGAGAAATGCAAATCAAAACAACTTTGAGATACCACCTAATACCTGTTAGATTGGCTAAGATAAAAGGCACAGATGACAACCTATGTTGGAGAGGATGCGGAGCAAGGGGAACACTCCTCCATTGTTGGTGGGAGTGTAAGCTTGTTCAGCCACTTTGGAATGCAATATGGAGGTTTCTCAGAAAATTGAGAATCAATCTCCCCAAGGACCCAGCAATATCACTTCTGGGTGTATACCCTAAAGAGGCACATTCACACTCCAAAGTTATTAGCTCAACTATGTTCATAGCAGCATTATTTGTAATAGCAAGAACCTGGAAACAACCTAGATGTCCCTCAACTAAAGAATGGATTAACAAACTGTGGTACATCTACACAATGGAATACTACTCAGCAGTAAGAAAAAAATGATATCCTAAAATTCGCAGGCAAATGGATGGATTTAGAGAATATCCTCCTGAGCGAGGTATCACAATCTCAGAGAGATAAGCAGGGGATGTACTCACTCAATAGTGGTCTCTAAATAAACAAACAAGAAAAAAAGCCAAACATGCCCAAGTGGCAAACCACAACCACTGAACAGCTTGGTATCAGAAGCACCCTGGACTGACCCTTCGAACCCCACTCCAACTATAGGAATACTAGACTCACTCTTGAGGGAGGGGGAACAAAACTGGTTGTGGCCAGGAGTGGAGACTGATCTAAGCATTATTGGGTCAGTGGGACCATAGGACTGTCTGCTCCCTGCCCAGGAAAGGGATGGGGAGTTGCAGAGAAGAAAAATGTCAAGATGTGGTGGGAGGGGGAAGGGACCTTGAATAAGGATATACAGGGATGGAAAAAAAAATTCAGAGGGAAAGCTGAACACAAAGTAAATATATGTGTAGCAATCTTATTTGCATTATCACCCTTGATAAGTCATGCTTATGATTCTTATCCTCTTTATAGTTATTGTTAACTTTTCCTCATTTTAAATTCATGTTACTGTTTTTTTGTTAAATACAAAATAAAGAAGGAAAAAAAAAAATCTTTGCTTTCTGAAATCTACTTGATAGACACTAGCTCCAAAAGAAGCTAACAGCTACATGACAGCCTTCTGGAAAAACTACTACTCCTTGAAGAAGCTGGTGACTACTACCTTTTTGAGTGTTGAGACAACTCCTATCTGACATGACACAGAGAGCCAGCAGAACCATGTCTAGATCTTGACACTATGGGGAGGTCCCTGCACAGTGAGAAAGCAGGGAAAGGACTTTGTGAAGAAAAAGTTTTAAAACTAAGTTCAAGGGTCTGAAGATCACAAAGCCTTTGCAGGGCATTGATTCACAAATATGCTAAGACAAAGCAAAAAGATTGTAGCCTGAAAACCAGTGAAGATAAACAGCTGTATTCAATAGCTGTGGGTCATTGAATTTCCCCTGTGATCTGAATGTGAGAAGAAAGTTTCCTCTAGGGTAGGAGTTTGGATGTAATTGTCCCCCATAATCTCATAAGGAGTGACATTATTAGAAGCTTCGTTGGATTGGGTTTGGCCTTGCTGGAGGAAGTGTGTCACTGTGGGGGTGGGATTTAGGGTTTTCTTTGCTCAGGATACTGCCCAATGTCTCAGTCTAATTGCTGTTTGTTCCTGGAAGATAAGGAGTTACAGCTGTTTCTCTAGCACCACACACCTGCCATGCTCCCTATCATGATGATAAGGGATTGAACCTCTGAAACTGTAAATGAGCTACTATAATTAAATGTTTTCTTTATAAGAGGTGGCATGGTCATAGTGTCACTTCACATGAATAGAAACCCAAACTCAGACATCTAGAAAACCTCATCTGTCTAATGAAAAGCATTTAATTGAATATGATAATGCTGAGCATCCTGTGGTGCTTGGCTCACAGGGAAACAAACATGATTGATTATTAATGTCTTCTATGGGGAAGAAGGAAGGGGTGGCATGTAAGTTTTTTGTCTACCACGAGGGCTAAATTAGTAAGAAAGGCCAAGAATGGCAATTTTAGGAAAGAATGACATGATAAAAAGGGATGTTTTTCAAAGATTAATTTGGCAACTGATCACAAGATAGGCTTCTAAATGAGAGTTAGGAAAACTGCTTTGAAGGCCTTAGCCAGAAACAGTACATTTACAAAGCAAACATGAAAGAAGAAATAACTTAAAAGACAGTAAGAACAAATCAATGTTCTTAGCATAAATAGCTTCTGGAAAGTCTTTAAACTGAGCTAAGATATTTTGACTCTTAAAAAGGTACTGTAGTGACTAACTCATGCATTAGCAATGATTAGCTTATCTCATTCATGCCATTTAGCAAAGAGTGCAGTGTGAAGTGATTTGAAATGAAATACAGGTAATCTCTGACAGAGGAGAGATAAGAAATAGTCTGTAATAACTTGAACAATTGGATTCCAAGGTTAAATATATAAAAATGAAATAAGGTCAGTGACCCAGTGGGTAAAGAACAAGACACACAATCATGAAGTCTATGGCTCAAATCCCAGTGCTCAAGTATAGCAAGCAGGTACAAGAGGAGATTTGATTACAGAGCGAGAGGGTGTTACAATAACCAGACTAGATAGTTAAACTTGTGAAATTGGTGAGCTTCTGGAGGATAGTGCAGAGGGAGAAAAATCTGTTAACTATGTCTGTTGATCAGTTAAGTTACTCAAAGCCCACTAATGAAGCTCTGAATTCAAATAAAGCAACATTATGTAACTGAGGTCCATCCTCCCACATTCTATGCTTCGCTTATGAAAAACAGAAGGACAGAGTGAGAAGTGGATTGGGCTTTGCATACAAAAATGCCCTTTAGTTACATTGCACACAGATCTCCTTGTCTGTTTTATAGTATGTGATCAGTTACGAATAAAAAGATTACTAAATTGGTAAAGAAAAAAAAAATATTTGAGGTACAAAATTATGTGCAGTGACTTTCCAAAGCAAATGAAGTTTAAAGGAAGGCAGAATGAAGGAGGTTGGCTGCATGGGGGGGATGGGAGTGGCTCAGGTTTAGCGGATTCCCTTTGTATGGAACAAACATGTTGATTCTATGTCTTTACCAGGCCAAGAGAAAGATGGTTGACATTTTTTCTTAGACAATGGCCCAATTGAGAGATCACTTCCTGCCACTTCCCATGCCCCTGAGGGGAAATCCCATACTAGTTCCTAATACACAGTAGTGGCTATGTTAAAAAGCCAGGCTCTGAATAGATGCCTGGCTGCCAATGTCATAGACATCTACTTGAAGGTTGAGAGATGAATTAAAGATAACCATTCATGTTTAAATGTCCAGACAGATATAGTGTAATCTCTAAAATTTTCAGTTCACAATCATTGAGAAACAGATATCAGTGTTTCCTTATAATTTACTCTCTGAGTTCTTATCATCTGAGAAACAGAAATTCTTCTCTCCTAAATGAGCAATATTTTGAACCCAACAATGACCCTCACATGATAAAAATCTGTGTCTCTGAAAAGAAATATAAAGTATGTTGCTGTTGTGTATTATGTCTTTGCTTGAAAGACATCCAATGTCTGAAACTGCTGCTGCATTCACAACGAAGACAACATAGAAAGAACGTGGTATTTTAGACAGTGCCTTCAAAAAATCCATATAAGGAAAAATAGAAACATTTGATGCTGAATTCTTCCCTAATTTAAGACATTTTGTGTCCAGTTTTTATTTTTGAAAAAAAAAAAAAAAAAAAGACTCGAAAGAATTCCAGGGTAAAATCCTCCTGGGATTTTTTGTGTGAGTTTACCACAGTAATGACTGTTCATTGCCCGCATCACTAAAGGAACAGGCAAATGTTTTCTCTGTGTGCCAAGTCAGAACAGCCCTATCCAAAGAACTACATCCCTCTCTCTGACTCTCCTCTCCATCCTCACCTCTTGTCTCCCAACATAATCAGTACTCCTGCATCTTAAACACACTTGGCATATTAATTTGAAATTCTCACGATACTACTCTGGAACACTGTATAATCTAATGTAATGTGTATCAAAGCACAAAGTCTGCACCTGTCTCACCTGAGTTGTCTATTCAAATATTGAATCTGAATCTGGAGAAATGATTAAAAATGTATATTGTTCCAGTAGAAGATTGTGATTCAAGTCTTAAATATCATGTCAATCCAATCACAACTTCCTGTAGCTCCAGTTCCAGAGAATTTGACAAAATTGTCTGGCTTCCCTGAACATCCACACATGCATGCTGCACATAAACTCATGGATGCACACATATATGCACATAAATAATAAATAAATAAGAATTGTAAGTTGTAATGTAAAATTCAAACACAAGTCCTTGTGTTTTTACCTTTTGACATTTATTTATTTAAAAGGTTTTTTTTTTTTAACATACCAACCACAGTTCCTCTTCCCACCCCTCCTCCACTCACTCCCCAGCTCCCTCCCCCACACATCCTCATCCACTCCACAGAGAGAACAAGACCTCCCATGGAGAATTAACAAAGTCTGGCATATCAAGTTGAGGCAGAACCAAGTCCCGCTGCCCTGTATTAAGGCTGAGAAAGGTACCCTTCCATGGGGAATAAGTTCCAAAAAGCCAGTTCAGGCATTAGGAATAAATTCTGGCCCCATTACCAGAGTCTCCACCAACTGCTCAAGACACACAACTGTCATTCATATTCAGAAGACCTAGTTTGGTCCCATACAGTTTCCCCAGCTTTTAGACCAGAGTCAATGTGAGTCCAGTAGATCAGGTCAGCTGTCTCTGTGGTTTCCTCATCATGATCTGGACTACTTTGCTCATATAAACTTAGAAACAGTCCTGTGGGCCTGACTCATAAGATAAAAAGTTCAGAATGTTAGTTCTTAGTTCCAACACTGAGTATTAAATTCATTACAGACTTTTAGTCATTCAATTTCTGCATCTCAGCCTTTTCATTCATAACACTGGAGTATTGTGAGGAAAAATGTAAATAAGTATCTCATGGGTATTAAAACAAATATCATGTATGTGCCTTTTGAGTTCCCTAGTTAGATGATAAACTCTCAAACATGTGAATTAACTAATTTTCCAATAGGTAGTACCATATTTATAGCTGTAGTTCTGCAAATAAATTATTGCTATTCTATAAAGGGCAAAGGTTAGAAGCACTTACACTTACTACCTATAGAAATTCAGTTAGCTGTAAGGAGTCCAGAGCAGCATTTACCTTGATATACTTGCCATTGCCCAGGACTCATAGTTGCCTGCAGTGCATCTATGACCTTCCTGGGTGAGGGTCAGACATTGCAGAAGGCAGGCATAACACTGGAACAGCAACTAAGTATTTCCATCTTGGTCAACAAGAGACAAGAGAGAAACTAAAATGAAATCTCAACGCCCACTCCCAGTTACAATCCTCCTTCAACAAGGTCACACTTCCTAATCCTTCCCAAAACAGTTACATCAACTGAGGACAAAGTGTTCAAATACAATAGCATCATCATATGGGGAGCATTCTCACTCAAACCACCATACTCCATAAGAGAGCAGATCTTCTGGGCTGTCAGAACACCCATACACTGCTGACGTTGGAAAGGGACAGTTACCAAAGAGACTCACTTCTACCCTGCTCTTTGACAGACTGATTTCCTTTTTTAATGAAATATCTACCATTGTGGGTAACCTTCATTAAGATTTTGTATGTTTTTATATGGAGTCAGTGGAGTCACTTCATCTCATGAAGAGAAGGCTTCCAACAGATCACTTAATGCAATGAGATGATGAATACTATGTTGTACACTTAGGTTTCTGTTTGTTAGAAACATTATGTAAAAAGCATGTTAAATAATAATTTTAAGTACTAGAAAGATGGCACAGTATGAGCATAAGAACTTAAATTAGGATTTTTAGCATCATTAAAATAATAACTATATGCGATGGTACATACATGTAAGAGCAAATTCAAACAAGGCAGAGAGTGATTCAGAAAGATAATCACTATCAACTTTGGAGTCCACAAGCATACATACATACATGCACATATACAGAAACATGTCCACACATATTAAGTACACACACAGAGGCACATACACACACACATACACACACACATACGCACACACTATATTTTCAAAACTAATACTCTAAATATGAGGTCAAATAATTTTAAATGGTGGTTTGATATGAAGTGAATTAAGAAAGGCATTAAGATAACTTTAATGCTGGGTGAGATGGTGTATGCCTTTAATCTCAGCACTAAGAAGGGAGAGACAGTTGTTTCTCCCTAAATTCAAGGTCAGCCTAGTCTATAAAGCAAGTTCGAAGACAATAAGAACAGTTACAGAGAGAAACTTTGTCTTAAAAATGATGGCATTTAGTTATTAAATAGGTATCACCAAAACTCAAAAGATTTCTCTAGTGGAAGTTTAGAAAAGATGGCTTGAGACTGGCTTCATTTTCTTTTGTTTCATGATGAGGTGATTTTATAGTTAAGCTCTGAGAAGGTAACATTCATGTTTATATCTTCAAGTTCTTCAGGGAATGCCTCAAAGTAGCTCCTCTCAAGCTAACAATATATATGACTTCATTTGATTTTTAAATGCTGATTATGTGACTCTAAATTATTCTAAATATAAAGATACTAATAATAGCTACTTTCACTATTAACATGAAGGCTACATACTGAATTCAATTCTTTCACATATGCCTTTGTTAACTAGCTGAGTTCTTGTGTGGTAGATGTCAACATCCCCAGTTTTCAGGTGCTAGAACTTAAGGTGAGAAGGGGATTGCTGATCTATAGCCCCCAAATTTACAAAAGATGCGGGCCAAAAACATATACAAGATTTCCTAAAACATGCTGCCAAATGTTTTTAAATGTTCACATAACAGTGTTTCAGTGCATATATGACAGGTGTAGAAAAATTAGAAGTTGTATCTGTGTGCATATAAGTAAACTGAACTGTATTATCCTTAACTGAGCTACTTTGTGACAGGTTTATGCTTCCACCCATATATTCCCTGTCCTGGAAGTGAAAACCTAGTAATCTTACATGTATGCTGGAGAATAACACGGGGGGGGGGGGCATGTCCACTCATGCATGTGTTCATGCATGGAAAGAGTGAGGTAACCAACTAAATTTTCTGAAGGAAATTCCTGTCAGGGTCCAGAGTGGGAAGGCTCTGCCTCTTCTTGTCCGTTGTACAGTATTTTTACAATAAATTTTCACCAGAGTGGGAATGCTCTGCCTCTTCTTGTCCATTGTACAGTATTTTTACAATAAATTTTCAGGTTTTAATTTACCTAGTTTGATGTAGAATTGTGCTATTACAGCCAAAAGGTGTTAAGTAAATAATTCAGTTGTAATGTTGGAAAAAGTTTTTACTTTAAAAAATCTACTTCTAATAAGTAATCCTGCATCATTCCATTTTATGTGATCACTTGCTGAAATAAAATATCTGACAGATAATTCTGGCTGGCTATTAAAGGCAGGCCAGTTGACTACAAGGTTCTTTGATATGTTCAATAACTGTTTAAATAGCTTTTCAGTGTAGAGATAGCCAAGTGAGAACAATATTACATTCCACCAAAAGGGGTAGATGACCCCCCCCACACACACACAAAGACCTTTGTGTATAAAATAAAATCCAGTTTGTCTTATGTAACCCTCTCTGAGGGCTTTGTCCACTTTGTCCTTCTTAGCCATTCTCACTAGAAACTCCAGAATTATGTTTGGCCCAGACAAAAATAGAGGCAGATTTAGCAACAAAAGTATGTCTATTTAAATGCTGCCCCTTACTTAGCATGTGTTAATATGATGGTGCATACCAGAAGAACAAAATAAAATCATCACAAGAGATGACTGTAAAACACAAGCACTCCGGTAATTCAAACATAGGACTTTGAGCTGCTTTAAACAATTTGGTTTTGATTGCATACAGCACAAAAGTGAGACATTAAAGAAAACTGCACAGAATATGTTTTTGTTCTTCATCCATGTTTTCCCTGGAGTTTAAAGGGAGGGGGAGAAAAAAAAAACATCAAATTTTTTTCATTGAATTGATTCTTTTTAAAATGAGGTTAGCAATTAAAATCAGATTTTTAAAGCAGGAAAAAAAATACATCTGGGTAAAGCACTTACATTAAATTTTTTAGTAGAATGTGGATTAAATTACTGGTTTTAAACTATCCTGAAAAAGAGACATTGACTCTATAATGGAAAAATCAGTAGATCCAAAGAAAAGCATTTCAACAGGAAAAATGAAAGCAATATTAAAATTTGGTATACATTATGTAGAAATATTAGAATTCTGGAAACATTCTGAACATAATGTCTTCCTATCCAAAATTTCTTTTTCTCCTTTTTTTTTCTTTCATTTTATTGATGGTGGTATCAGAAATCAACCCAGGGCCTTGCCTGTCATAAATTTTACACCACTAGGCTATATTTCTAGCATCAATCTCTTCTTAACATTTTCTCTTAACTATATCTAGAATATTATAAGAAGTCTTCAAGCTATTACTGTTGATATTGGTAAGTTAATCCTCCAGTAGGCTTGAAGAAGCTAGTCCACCTGGGTATGGCTAGCTAGTCCCTCCCCCTTGATTATGTCTTTGTGAAAATTATTCCTTTCAAGGTTCTGTCTAAAACTGTCCAAGACAGACACAGCAAAGCTATAGAAAGCCCATTTACTCTGCTGGTTGCAAAAATTGACACATGCTAAAAGAACCAAATTTTGAACTTAAAGATATTTTTTTTCAAGAAAGTAATCCTGATAATAATATATAGTATTATTATGTCCCATACTGTATGTGCTTTTCTATATATTTGGTGGGGAGGAAGTCTCAGTGTATATTGTTTTGAAAAGGAAGAATTATTTTCACACCTAGACTGCAGTTTTCTCTTCCTTCCCTACACCCAGTGGCTCCTGCACCTCCTCTGACCCTTAGATCCAGTGCTGCTGTATTTCCCTACAGAGTAGAGCAGGACTCCCAGCGTTATCAACCAAACCCAGCACACTGAGATGCAACAAGACGGCACAAACCCTCATACCAAGGCTGGAAGAGGAAAACGTTCCCAAAAGAGGGAAAAAGAGTCAGAGGCACCCCCACTTCCACTGTCAGGAGTCGTCGTACAAGTACACAGTAAGTTACATAATCATAGCATATGCAGGGACCTAGCCTTTATCCAAACCGGCTCCGCGATTGAACCAAACAGGTTCAATGAGCCCCTGAGTCCAGGTTAATTTATTCTCTGGGCCATTTTCTTGAGGTATCCTTGACTCTTCCAACTACTACAATCCTTCCTCCCCATTCTGCCGGATTCCAAGCTCCATCTAATATTTGGCTATCGGTCTCTGCTTTGGCTCCCATCTTCTGCAGGAGGAAGCCTCCCTAGTAACAACTGGACAAGACACTGATCTATGAGTATGTTATGTTACTAGAAATAATTTCATTGACTTTTTTGTCCAGGAATGTTTGGCTAAATCTTAGGTCTCTGTAATGTTGATCCTCTATTTCCGGGTCATACAGGTAATGTCAGGTGTGGGCTCCCTCTCAAGAAATGGACCTCAAGTTTGACCAGCCAGTGGTTTCCACTCCCACAAGTTCTGCATCACCATTATCCCAGGACATCTTATAGGCAGGACAACTTGTGGGTAAAAGGTTTTGTGGCTGGGTTGGTATCCCAGTCCCACCACTAGAAGCCTTGCCTGGTTACAGAGTATAGCTAGTTTGGGCTTTGTTTTTCCCTATTACTAAGAGTCTTCAATAAAGTCATCCTCATAGATTCTGGGAGTTTCTATACACTAGGTTTCTATGTTGCCCTTCTCCCCCACTCCTCACAGTTCCAGTTGTCTCATTTCTTTTAATTCTCTCTCTGTCTCTGTCTCTCTCAATATACCTGCAATCCACCTACAATAACTATTCTATTTCCTTTTCCCAGAAAGATCCATGTGTCTCCATTTGAGCATGGACTTAACAGTTATCCACAGAACATTTCCCCCAAACACACACACACATACAAACACACACACACACATACACACACACACACACACACACACACACACACACACACACACACAAATACTGTCTTCTCAGAATCTCACAGAATATCCTCCAAGACTGACCATATATGTGATAAAAAGAAAAGCAACTCTCAACAGATACAAGAAAATTGGAGTAATCCCCTGCATCTTATCAGACCACCACACACTAAAAATTGGATTTCAACCACAGAAACAACAGGACAGTTATGAACTCATAGAAACTGAACAACTCTCCACTGTGTTACCACTGGGTCAAGGCAGGAATAAAAAAAGAAATTGAAGACTTCATAGAATTTTATTAAAATAAGTGCAAAAATGCCTAAACTTATGGGACACAACCAAAGAACTGTCAAGAGGAAAGTTCAGAGCACTAAGTGCCTTCACAAAGAAATTAGAGAGATCTCATATCAGCAACTTAACAGCACACCTGAAAGCCCTAGATCAAAAAGAAGCAAACTCACCCAAGAGGAGTAGATGGCAGGAAATAATCAAACTGATGGTGAAATCAATAAAATATAAACAAAGAGAAAAATAAAAAGAAGCAGTGAAACAAAGAGTTGGTTCTTTGAGAAAATCAACAAGCTAGACAAACCCTTTTCCGTACTAACTAAAAGATGGAAAAGAATATCCAAGTAAATAAAAATAAACAGGGACACAACAGACAATGAGGAAGTCCAAAGAACCATTGGGTCATACTTCAAAAACCTGTACTCCACATAATTTGGAAAATTTAAAAGAAATGGATATATAATTTATATAATTATTTTCTAAGGCTTAAACTATATATAGAGATAAATGGATGGGTGAATAGATAGACAGACAGACAGACAGACAGACAGACAGACAGACAGATAGATAGATAGATAGATAGATAGATAGATAGATATAGATAAAGATAAGTTAGAAAAACACTGCAAGGTGAATCTGTGGGCCAATACGAATAAACAATTTTCTTTGCAAAATTTACCAGAGACAATGTCTCCAGGATTTCCAAAGTCATCATTTAACCTCTGGTTAGTGTGGTGAGAAAGCAGAACCCTGAGTCATCGCACAGATTGTCTCTTTCTACATATAAGAATCTTCCTCTTCCTATCTTTTCCCCTGAGGGAAAATAATTTTTGTCTCGATTTAAATATCATTCTTCCTCTCAAGTTTCTCCCATCATTGCTTTCAGTTTCCAAGCCTCCACAACCAGAATAATAAATTTACCATGTGCCCCTCTGTGTTTCCATAGCATTGTGTGAAAATCTATAACGCAGCACTCATCATGTCTTATGATAATTAAGTCTTGGCACAGAGATCTATAACTATGCCCTGGAAACTTTTAAAGCAAGCATAATGCACAATTTCTTCAGAGTTTTGGTTATATATAAACTAAAAAATCATCATCTGAAATAA
The DNA here is from genome assembly GCA_004025045.1 of Sigmodon hispidus. Lineage (NCBI taxonomy): Eukaryota > Metazoa > Chordata > Mammalia > Rodentia > Cricetidae > Sigmodon > Sigmodon hispidus. Next base: position 104,071 of record PVIH01002402.1, on the reverse strand, counting down.
ATGAATAAAATTCTCTTATTAAATCTTTGCCTGTGTATTCATTGTTCAAATGTATTCATTCACTCATACATATCTGAACTCAAAAATAGTAGTTTATAGGATATATTTTGCTTTTATTGGTAGAAGGTAAATAAAAGGTTATTTGAAATGATTCAATAATAATAATATGCAGCAGAAAAGAAACACAATTTTCCTGCTTAAAATCTTTGCCTATAGTTGTTTTAGAGACCAAACATAAATATGTATTTGATAAAATTGGTAGAATTATTGATTGAGTTGAAATTAAACTTTTTTCCCCAGAAGAAATAATTAAAGAATCTAGTAAAATTTTTATAATCTTCAATAAAAATTTCTTACATACAAGTAACTTTATACAAACTTGAGCAAGTTGTAGATATATATATATATAAACTTTTTATATATTTATTTGTATGTGTACTTACATATTAATTTTTAAAAAGCCATGAACTGAAAAAGAGCAAAGAGAGGTATATAGGAGGTATTAGAGCAAGGAAAGGAGAAAATAATGTTTTTATGTTAAAATTAAAACCAAAAGAAAAAAGTTAAATTTCTTATGAAGACAAGCTTCATCCTAAGAACTAACCCACAGAAATCCAATGTTCCTCAGTAAAACCTTCAAATTTATTTTTCTTAATTTTTCCTTTTATTGAAAATAGTTTTTTCACACAATATATTCTGGTTATAGTTTCTGCTCCCCCTATTCCTTTCAGTTCCTCTCCACCTCCCCTCCCCTCTAGCTCCAATACCCTTCTCTCTCTCATAAGAAAAGAACAAGCTTCTAAAAATAATAACCAAACATGACAAAATAAAATATAGTATAATAAAGCAAACATCATCATGTCTAAGTTGGATATGTCAAACCAACAAAAAGAAGTATCCCAAGAGCAGGCTTAAGAATTCAAGATCCAATTATTTTTACATTCAAGAGTCTCATAAAATCATGAAGCTAATAACTGTAATATATTATAGTGAGATTGTGTTCTATAACATTGTAAATAATTGTCCTGCCTGCTAGTTTAATAAAAATGATGATTGGCTGAAGGCAAACAGGAAGTGTGGGTAGAATTACTAGACAGGGGACATCTCATAGCAAAGCAAACATGCAGACAGATGCCACAGGGATGTGAGAGATGCCACACAGATATCACAGAGATTTTAGGAGATGATGCAGAGAAAACAAGTTGAAATGTTGCTCTAAGAAAAGGTACTGAGCCACAAGGCTGAACAAGATGGGTTGAATTCAGATGAAGAAGTTAGCAAGTTATATGCCTGAACCCTAGATCAATCAGCAGAAAATTAATGTAAAGTGTCTGTGTGTCTCTATGTGCCTGTGAGTCTTTCTGCCAGACTGCCAGAGTGCTGGTCAAACCTCTGGTCTAGACCAGGAAGTCTGGGCCAGAACCTATTACAACAATATATACAATGATGACCTGATGCAGACCTGGGTAGGTCCTATGCTTGTTGCTTCAGTTTCTATGAGCTCATACAAGGGCCTTGTTTTCCTAGTGTCCTCCATCCCCTCTGGCTCTTATACTCTTTCTTCCTACTTTTCTGTAGCATCCCATGAACTCTGAGAAAAAGGAATCAATGGGAATTCCATATAGACTCTTTCTCCGTGTAATATCTATCTGTAGGTCTGAATCTGTTTCTATCTGCTGCGAAAGAAAGCTTTTCTGATGACGACTAAAGAAGGCATTAATCTATAAGTATAGCAGAATGTCATTTTATTGATACTTTCTTTTTTAAACCAGTCATTTTACCCTGGGTCTCTGGTCTATTTATTATCTAATTCTTGGTTACTCAAGCAGTGTCAATATGGGTTCCTTCTCATGGACTGGGCCTTAAGTCAAAGCAGACATTGATTGGCTACTCCCACAGGTTCTGTGCCACCATTGCCACAGCATATTTTGCAGGCAGGACAAACTGCAGGTAAAAGGTTTTGTGGCTGAGTTGATATTTACATTTCTCTTAAGGTAGCCTTCCGAGTACCATCCTATACCAAAGACACTAGAAGGTAGCTGTGAAGGTAGCTGGTAGGCATCAGCTTGACAACTCTGTGTTCAGCGAGTTGTGTGAGTATTGTCCTCAGCTTCACTATCTTTGCATAGAGCAACCTGTCTTAGTAACAGCCTGGGTTGTTCTGGGATTTCCCTTGGCTACCAACTCAATTGAATGTAATCCAGTTCCACTATTGGAAGTCTCCTTTAATGACAAGAGATAGCCAGTTGGGACTCTGTCTCTTCCATTATTACGAGATTTGATTAGAATGACCTTCATATATTTTAGAAAGTTTCTACTGTGCTAGGTTTCCACAACACTCCCCCAAATGCCCTCAATCCTGTCATTTCTTTCATTTTCTTCCTCTATCACATCTCCCCTCTGCCTCTTTACCTTAAACTCCCATTCCCATTTTCACCAATCCCTAGTCAACCAATAAATCCTATTCTATTTCACCTTCCAAGGAAGATCTGTGTGCCTTCTATCCTTCCTGTATACCTACCCTTTCTAGTGTAATCTACCTAATAACTAATATCTACATATAAGCATACATACCATATTTATCTTTCTGGGTCTGGGTTACCTTGCTCAGAATAATTTTTTTTCTAGTCCCATCCATTTACCTAAAAAACACATGATGTCATTTTTTAAAAAGCTGAGTAATACTCCACTGTACAAAAATATCACATTTCTTTATCCATTTTTCTGCTGAGGAATGTCTAGGTTGTTCCCAGTTACTGGATATGATGAATAAATCAGCAACGAACATGACTGAGAAAGTGCCCTTGTGATAAGATAGAACATCCTTTTGGGTAACGTTCAGGAAAGGCATGGTTGGGTCCTGAGCTACCCAGGATAAGCATAATTTCACAACTTTCTGAAGAACCACCATCTTGATTTCTACACGAATTGTACGAGTCTGCACTTCTACCACCAATGGATGAATATTCCCCCTTATTCCACATCTTTGCCTGGATTTTTCCTTGTGCTTTCTTTTTTTTTTAATTTTAGTCATTCTGACAGATATAAGATCATATCTCAAAGTTGTTTTTATTTGCATTTTTCTGATGACTAAGGGTACTTAACATTTTTCTGAGTGTTTCTTAGCCATTTAAATTTTCTCTATTAAGAATTATCTGTTTGAATTTGAATCTGTACCCCATTTTTAATTGCATTATTTAGTTTTTGATATCTAGTTTGAATTCTTTATATATTTTGGATATTATTCCTCTGTTGAATGTGGGGTTGATAACAATCTTTTTTTTTTTAAGTCCTGGCTGATAGCTCACATTTGATGTCATTTGATATGAAACAAAAAAGGCTACATCTATGGACCAGTAGGCTTCTAGGATTTAAAGTGACTTTAGCTATAATCTATTTTAATTTTCCTTCACTGTAAAAAGTCCTATCCTTCCTTCTTAATAAGAACAACCAGGGGCAGAAAGCATCTTCCTCATAGAGAGTTGTTTCTATTTCACAGGACATCTAATTCCTAGAAGACACTTCCTTTTATTGAGCCAAAATCAGATTCCCTGAACTTCAAACATTGATCCTGGCTCCAGTCTCCAGTGTTTCAAAGATTTAATCTAATCCCTCTTCAAATATTGAAAGGAAGCCATGGTTCCCTCTAGGTATTTTCCTACAACCTATAAACCTGACTACATCTGTATCATCTAGCCCACATGTGTCTGTTAACCACAAGGACATCATGAGAGATCACTTCAAAGGCCTCACTCATGTATGAATGCCAAGATTTTTTCAACTACCGATTTAATAAAGGAGAATTGGTCATGATTGTGCCTAAGAAACTCTTGTTGGCTCTTAGCACCACTGCCTATTTCTGTGTGCACATAACAATCTGTTTAATAATTCAATAGGAACTGTGCTCATTTTGTTTCCAAAATCAATCTTTCTTTCTGTATCAGTCACAACTAAACCAGAAGGAGAAAATATTCCACTTCAGTATTTAAAATCTGGGAGATATGTAACCCAAGGATCTCATTACACAGAGGCAGAATTTACTATACAGGGTCCAGAGGGAACAGCAGCAGCCTAGTAGCTCTGCTGAGGCTGCAGAGGACAAAATAGGACAGAGGGCAAGGTCACCTGAAAGAGTCTACAATTTTGACATGTGTATGGAATAAAAGTCTTAGCTAGAGGGACTGCCACTGGAGACACCACAAGAAATCACCTGTGAATTCAAAGTAACAAGTAACAGCTTTCCTCTTCTTCCAGCTCCTTATTCTTCCTCAGCCATCTTGCTTTTCCACTGGATGTTACCAATGGAAGGCTCTATGGCTCAGAAGATTGGAAATAAAGCCAGTAGAGACAAGGCAGAACAAGGGAGAGAGAGCTGTGTATGCATTCTCGCGATCCTCCACAAGTCATCAAGTCTACACACACACACACACACACACACACACACTGAGTACTTCAGATACCTATTTATTGTTTTTGTTTTTACTGCAAACTTTGTGTCTGAGTCTTCTCCAAATATAAATGAACATAGAACCACATTTTATTTCTACTGTTACTTACCTCTGTTTAACATTGTTGTTATGAATTTACCCACGTCACATGCAAGAGACACTAAATCACAATGATTTGGTTCATTCTAAAAAAATTATCAATCCTCCCTTGTTTAGAGTCTAGCTTGTTCATATTTCCATTATGATCTTTAGCTGACAGTTGGTGCTAACAGTTAGCTGGAATTTAAAAATCTAACTCTTCATAGGGAGTTAATTTGACTCATTTATTGCCTCTTTTTCAACCACATGCACTCAACTTTGATTGAGAGGAACAAAAAATGAATTACAAAAATGTTCAAGTGCATATTTAAATGGCACATATCAAATGGACTTCAATATTAAATTTGAATTTTTAGCCAAATTTGTTCTGTCTTTTGATATTTGACTAAATGAATGTTTATATAGTGTCTCTGGCACAAACATTTTTACATTTAACAGCCGGTAGCTTTGTTAAATCTTGTCAGCTGGCTCAGTCCATGGATTTAACTAATCTCAACAAAATGGCAGGTTTGAACAGTAATTGCCAAAACTGAACGGCAATCAGGCCATTGTGTTGATTCAAGATGCATAGCCTGCTTTCCCTGAGTGTTCAAAGTTTTGTGCCTGACACTGTACCAAGCTTCAAATGGTGATATGTGGATCTCTGCTATGCCATACTAGCCACATAAAGTGACCAAACTCCTGAGGCATGGTGCATCTGTATTGACATATGCTCTGAGAATGAATTGTAAGACAGGCAGTCAAGGCACCTTGTTCATATTTTTATTGTGATTACTTATTAAAATGATAAATATTTGTATATATACAATTAAATAAAATGTTAATTTCCTTTTATTTTCTCTAAGTTTAGTTAGCAGTAAAAATACATTTTTATTGAAATAAAATCCCATCACTTTCCCCTTTCTCTCTGCTGTCCGGCCCTTCTCAGCTCTCCTCCATGCCCTCCCACTCTCATGTATATTACCTCTTTTTGTTTTATTATTAGTCTTAGATATAAATATTTGTGCACAAATATATATATCAATATAGCCTTGTGTGTTTAAAACTTGACACTGTGTTTCTCTGATGGACAGTGTGGGCCTTAAGCAAATGACAAAGTAACTGTTTGCTGAGACAGACCCTTGAAACTAAGGGAAAAGCCATCTCTCCCTTTAATTACTTTTGTAATTGCAACTGATCAAATGACAGACCCTTAAAAGAGACAATCCTATTCTCTTCACTCAGGCAAAATTCCCACCGTGCTTCCCAAGAATCCTGCCTGAGTGAAGCAGATAAGATTAGGCCCATGATGTTTGCTTCATACTAAACATTTTCTCCTTCCCACCCAAAACTTTTTTAGTGTATTGTTGGCTACCAGGCCAGAAGGATGAAAGAACAATAAAGGAATGATTTGAAAGTGTTGTTTTGAAACCTGTAACTATTGCTGTCAGCTGCTGGTTCTTTCCTCTTTGTACATTTACATTTCCTGACTGTAGTTTAAGAACACTTCACTGCGTGAAACTATCAATCATCCTTAACCCAGAAGTGCACTGTACATTAGTAACACTTAATTGACATATTTAAAGCAAATAGCTACTTAGTTTTGTTGTGAAGGTTTTGCATACAAATCTATAATACCACATGCTTTGTTTGTTTCAATAACAAACATCTCTGTCTGCAGCATTGCCACCTCTGACAGTAGATGAATAGGAATGCAATCCCAGTGAAACATCCAGAGCACCCTATGACAGCCTAAGTAGCTTGCAACATGAATGAAAGCACCCTGCCCACCAAAGGATACCCATGTATAGAGATGACCAGAATGATATGAGATGGAGAGGGACAGTGGAACCTTAGAAGAATAGTCAAGAAAGGAAGGGGGCAATGGAAGTCAGGACCTTGTCTATACTTGTACATGTTAAAGAGCTAAAACATGAACTAATATATCCAGCATTAATTTGGCTGCAGCTATTTACTCAGTGGCATGCTCACATTCAGTAAGCAGCAGGGTTTCTATAGTTCAAGGAAGTGTACCTTTGTTCTCTACTCTATGTCTAATAATGGACCTTCTTCACTGGAAAACCAAGAATAGTTTAAGTACTTGATAAAAGAAGTTTAAATGACAAAGCCTTCTTTACAACTGTAAAATAAAAAAAAAGAAACGATGTTAAATACTTTTAAAATAAACAGTTCCTACCATAGTTTGGACATAAGATTCAGTATTTCCTGAATCTGAAATTACAGATTATTAACTAAGTAAAAGCATTTATTTTGCTACATATAGCAGGAAGCCAAAGGAGATCATCTGAAAGAGTTGTGTATTCAGTTTTTTTCTTATTTTTGGTTTGTTTTTTTTTTTGTGCAAATGTGTGTATGCATGCAAAAAAGCATGCAAAGCAACAATACACACAACTATATATAATGAGCAACATCATAGCCCATAAAAATCCTATATGTCCACAAAAATGATTGATGTAAAATTAACAAACAGTGTAAATTTTAAACTGTAATGATAACAGAGATAACACTAAGAATATTATTAAAACTCTTCTAAAAGGTTAATGAAGAAAAAACTTTATGGAAATAATCTGGAGAGTTAACTATTTACTAATGTTAGTAGCAGAAAAGAAATTTGAATTTTCCTTATTTTACTTATAATTGAATAATATCACTTAGTAACATCATATAATCCTGATTAGCATCAGGAATTTACTAGTTTTATTTTTTGCAAACTCTAGCCAGAGCAGGTCCTCAAAGCTTTGAAAAGTCACCACATGATTCACAAAGATAGGAGCACCAGAATTTATCTTTCATCTATCCCCACATTGCATCAGCCTAGTAGAGAAAAAGGAAAAGATGCAAGTAGTGTTGTCTCAGGCATAGAAAAATATAAAGAGGATAATTTCTCTTTCTCAGTAAAAGTATAGGAAAGAGTTTCCCATCTGTTCTGAATTTCTAATATTGAACTCTTAGGTTGAGGCCCATAGTCTTTCATGGTTCACTGTGAATTTGTAAATAGATGTTTTTCCATTGCTAACGCAAAAGTAAAAAGCCAGAATTCTTTTTCTGGCCCTGTGCTTTTGAAGCCTCCTTACTGCTAAAGTTTCTGTGTCTGATTCTATCACCCAGGCCAATGTTGGGTTTGGGGCAATATGTGCCTTCTTGTCATGCAGCCCATTCAGTGTATGACTTCATCCTGTTCCTGCATCACCACAATATTCCCAAGAAGCTTTCTTTCCTCTCCACAATCACTACTAAAGCTCCTGATCATGATTAACACAGAAATAGATGGTGGCTAGACCCTTCTCTTCCTGGGTGTTGTGCATGTGCGTGTGTGTGTGTGGGGGGGTCACTATCTGTATTTTAGTCCACCGTCAATGAAATGATGAAGTTGTAGACTCTGTGTCTCAAGTATTTCTCTGCAAAAGTGAACAGGGTTTATTTCATGCAGCTTACACTGGGTTGATATTTTGTAAACTAAGCACAATGAAGTGCTTAGTAAAGGATCACATGCTACTGTGAACATTTTCAAATTTTGTCACTCAGTGTTTGTATTGTATCATCCCAATCTCTGTCTGTTTTGTGATCACCCTAAGTCTCCAGACTACATCACAAGAATGAGCTGCTGCCTAGCTGATCAGACGACATCCCTAAGAGTATCAATGAGCTGCTGTTGAGCTGATCAGGGTTATTTTCCAGATTTATTTACATCATTTCTATTGAGACCAGATGCTCTCATATTTGTTATATTCTCAATGACTGACTTTTTTAAATAAAAAGATTTTTTTCTCTACTATTAAACTTTTCTTTACCTTAAGGCACTTAAAAATCCTATAGTTACCCCATAAAATTAATAGCAAAATATTGACTACAATACTGTAGCAAAATCCTGTAGAGAAGAAATCCCACACAGAAGCTCTCTCTCTCTCTCCCTCTCTCTCTCTCTCACACACACACATACACATACACATATACTCTTCATCTCGAAGGTTTCAGAAAATACATAAAATGTTCTGCAAACGGGCCATAGCTGTACCCATGTTTTTATCATTAAGACTACCAATTAGTATTAAAAAGTAAGGTAGGTATAAAGTGTGAGTACTTTTTTTATTGATATTTTTCATAACATTGAAATATTTTGTGCTGTATCAACAAAATAATCAGATGAATTCCAAAAATTTTACCATATTTACTGATGTTAGTATGTTGCCCAGACACAAAGAGAAGTAAGTCTCAACAAGATGCAGATACTTCAGTATGTCATTTGTTTTATAGACAAAAATGTAGCTAGCATTGCCCTCATCCACAGATTCAAAGGCTGATAATAAGCCCCTTCCTTCTGGGTTCCATTGCTTCAGCCAGATTACTTTTCATACTGTTTCTTCATATACTTTGCAACATGATCGCATCACATTTTTCTTCAAAACTCTGGCAGATTGTTTGGGCTAGAGATAGATGGAGACAAGAGGCACCATCTGGTGCAAGATCTTTATTCCTTGTTAGCACTACAGGAGTTCTGGTATTTTACATGGTTCAAGCGGTAGCAACGATGTTTTTTCTAATGCATAGATGGAAAAGGTATAAGATGGTCAAATGGCCCTTGGCACTGTCTAATCAAACCTTGGGCTTTGCTTATTAAGAGTTGAAGGGAATTTGAGGGGGGGTCTTTTTTTTTCTTCTTCAACTCAGACAACCAGTGGCATATGGTTTCATGATTCACAAAGATGATCCTGGACCATAGATTTGACGATCTCAACATAACTTCCAGGCTTGCCAGGGCTGTTACAGCAGAGCGAGCAAATAACTCATGATATTTCTCCTGTGATGAGTAAGCTCCAAACTCTCAAGCTTAAATTTGATCTGGAATTGAAAGAAAGAAGCCATGTCCTTTAATGCCAAAGTCAGAGCTTTCTCTTTTTCAGATGAGAGTGGGGATTTCTGTACTACTGGCCAGTTATTTTCAGGAAACTCACAGAGGCTTAAACAATACTAAGCTCAAATTATGTTGACTCACACTTAAATGTACTTTGGCTGTGTTCCCTATCTTTCTACTCTTTGTACATTTACACTCTTTCTGAAGCATAACTCTTGTTCTGATAATTAGTTGTTTTTATATATACTAAATGTAACAGGAAATTGTCACATTTCATAAATAAAGTCAGGATTCTCTAATGAAATTAACTAAGCATTGAACTAGATTTTCCTGGTGATGCTAAGAAGCTAATTCAGCTACTTTGTCAGGAGAAGTGATCAAATGAATTGGAATAGAGCTTTGGTTCTCTCCAGCCCCTACCTACCTCTATTCTCTACCCACGGTATTCCTTCCTTCTAATTTAATACTACATATGTTCTACCATACCACCTGGCCCTCAAGATGCATGCTCATATATGCAAACACACACCCACACACATATGTGCCCACATACAGGCAAATATGCATATACATACACGTGCACACATGAAAACTTAAAATACAAGTTGCCTTATTGTTTTAAAAATTCAATCTATAGAATTAATTTGATCAGAACTGACAGCAAAAATAAAACATGTCCACTAATTTCCAGTGGGAAAATGCTGAAAATAAGTCTGGTCTGTATATTCCCAGTTAAAATCCAAATGAAACATTTTCTTGAGTAAGAGAAATAATTCAATATTCTAGAAAGAATTAAAGAAAGCAAATCACAAAACAAATGACAAAAAATACTTAACTGAAACAGAATTTATAGCTGCAATGTGATATCTACATAGACATAATGTATAAATTTATTATGCCATAGCATCTATTTCCATTTAGACAAATACTTGTTCATTTAGTCAGCCAACCTGTTGTATGATCTATTCCTCTTCAGTTAAGTGAGTGCTTCATTGGCTGAGTCCATGCTTGAGTATCAGAAAGTTTGTGTGTAACTTAACAATAATCTCACTCTATCTCCCTTTCAAAAATAAAACAAGAAATAAAAGCAAACAAACATAACTCACTAAGATAAAAAGATATCAAAAACAACCCAAAATTCATGCTAAAAATGGAATTCTCTTTGTGATGTACAGTATTCCTATGCATGGAGCCTGCCCTGGGTGTGGCTAATAAATACAGGGACACTTAATTGGAGAAAATTAAATTCTCCTTTTCCCAGCAGGGATCAGTTGTAAATAGAATTCAAGAACTCCATAGCCATTTAGGATTTAGGAAGCACAGCCTTGTGAGTGAGCAGAAGTTTCAACAAATGTTTGCTCTCCTGCACAATGCAGACTGCTTCTGGGAGGTGAGTGGTGAGCCCCAAACTCTACTTTCCTGTTCTTGCTTTTACATGTTACCATGTGACTAGACCTTGTCAGAGAACTGAGTTTAAGCTGGACTTTGGTACACCACTTTTCTGCCCAGCAGAGACACACAAGTCTTTGTGAGTTCAATGCCAACCAGGGCTATGTAGTGAGATCTCATTTAAAAGATATGCATGTTCACACACACACACACACACACACACACACACACACACACACATATGCATACAAGCTTAACTAGTGTGGGCTATATAGATATGAAAAGCTTACCTCCAAAACCCCTCTGTTCCTGTGTGACAGGCTTTTTTTTTTTGCATGCCTAACCCCCGGCTGCATACAGATCACTGAAGTTGGAAAAGATTCCACTGAAAGAGAACATTTCTTTCTCCAATCTCACATTTGTTCATTTCTTTTTACACTCAATTTTTAATGGAAAGCCTAGTAACAAATGTAGTTATCTGGTGAAAACTGGAACCACTAGCCCTGAGCAAACAACTCGAGGTTTGGTTTTAATAATGGTGATGGTGATGATAGAGAAGCATGATAATGTTCGTTTTTAGAAAAATTTTTAAAGGAATAGCAGTTTTTAATAGCTACTCATTTTAGTCCTTCCAAAGAGAAGAGTAAGTCAAGCAATGAGGAGCTAAGCCCAATTCAGAGAATCTCTCTACAGCCAGAAAATGAAGGTTCGTAAAACCTATTACAATCTATCCCCCAAAGGTGTTCATTGTAAAGGCCTCCAGGGCATTAGTGAAGCCTGGTTTGAAACTTACTGGCTTACAGAACAGTCCATCCAAGTCAGCCTGCAATGTTGCCCATGCTATTGTGAGGCACAAGAAACTGCATTGTCTTCCTAAAGATCTGATTTAGAATGGATATTTGTGCACTCTTATCTGTCCTTCAGTCTCCTAGAAGTAGCAAAATCATCCAGGAGCTGGACTGAGGAATCAGCTAGAGTCAAGATATGAATTGGAAATAGGGAGTCAAACTTTATATGCCCAAATGATCTTGGAAATTAAGCACAATTTGCCTAATTGTTTTACAATGCCTTTAACTGTTTGCTAATATTAGCACTTATGATGGAAAATATGTACTAACATAAAATAAAATCTCATTATTTTAAACACACACAACTTCCTTTTGGTTAGAATTGAATTTTCTTCCTCACCCCAACTTGTGCTATTATTTGGAGTTCATAAATGCAGTGAAGTTTCTGGACTTTCTTAATTGCACCTTAATGGGTGTTAAGCAAAGGGATGTGTGCAAACATACAGTTTCCTAGCCTTTGACTGTTCTTTGCCTCTGGCCTCTGTCAAGGAGGCGTGCTAAGTGCATCTCAGGGGAGCAATCATACAGCTTGACTCAGCCTGTGACTCTGACTATTGGGACTTCCTGAAGTCACAACCACTTTGGCGTCCAGAACTGGGGCACAGCGTTGTCTACTCTTCATAAAATGCAGAGGTTATAAGGGAAGCGTGAAGTGTGGGAGCTGATTAGGGATGCTCCGTAAATGGTATCGAGGGAGCCTGTTAGCAATGCAAACTATGAGATAATATAAACATAACATTCACTGCCTGCCAGTTGATCACTCATGTAAGCCACAAAAAGCAAAATAGATGGTGAAAAAAACAAAGGTGATCAGCAACAAATACAAGACTTCTTCAAAGGTAATTTGCATAAAAGTTCAGTTTCACAGGCAAAAATACATAATAAAATGACATAGAGGGCCATGCTGGCAAAAGATGATATATCTATTTGTCTCTTATAAACACACCTTTTCCTAATTGCAAATTAGCAATTGTCATAATTTACATCAAAAAGATACAATTATTCTGGCTCTCTTAAACCTTCTATGACCACAATAGATTGATCTACATTTTCACTGGTTAAAAACTTAAGGTAATTTTTAATTTAGGAGTTTTTTGTTTTTAATATCATTGGTCTTTAAGGAACACAACATTACAGCTAGCAAAGGATGCCTTTTTTGCTTGATATTCTGATACAGCTATTCTCCTGTCAACCTAGGCTTTCACAGAGAAGAGGAAAAAAAGCCTTTCTAAAAGCCTTGGCCTAATTAACACGAATGAACTAGATTTTATGATGAACAATTTATAGGCAGTTAATAGAGCTCATATACGGTAGCCAGAAGCTAGATAATTTATCATAAAAGGAATCTCACTTACACTCTAATCCCTCTTCTCTTAATATTACAGCCAACTGTATTCACAATTGCCAGTTTTCCAAGCTTTGATTTACTGACTAGTGATGCCTTATACTTTACAGTCAGTCAAAACAAAACTTATAAGCACAATAAATACTAATATCTGTGTCCATTTGCTTCAAAGTACTTGCCCAATAATTTGCTCTTCTAAATTGTCTCTAGACAAACACAATTTTCAAAGATTTCCTAGGACTTTTCATTGCTACTGAAAATGAAAATAAAACTGTAGCAACATTGTTTATTAACCACCCTAAGTATTTGTTGAGAAGAAATTAACTTACCCCTAAAGAGACAACAGCTGCATAATTGCTAGGATTGGGAAGGGTGAATATATCTCTAAATTGTAAGATAAAACAGCAACTGTCCCTAAGAAATCTTTTAAAGGAAAATGTTTCAACTGTAAATTAGCAGTTGGTATCCAACTCTTCTTTCCTCTTTTAAAGCCGAGAGAAATCAAAACACACCTTGGATTGGGTAACACTGAGGGCTGACTGTCTGTGGCCATCACACCACTAGAGCTCACTTATCCATTTCTTTACACTATGAGTTTGTGAGGCCTTCAAATTCAACAGTACCTCCTCTGAGAAGGTGCCCTTGGTCACTTTAATCCTTCCTGAATGACTTTAATATTTCTATCCCTAAATACAACTGGATTATAATTGTATGATTGCCTTGTGTCCAGATTGACTGTGAAGTCGAAGCCAGAAAAGGCCTCCGTGTTACTAGCAGAGTCCAGTTTCTGGATGCAGCAATGGATGGTTTTTCACTTTCTAAGACTGTTAATGGGAGTATAGCAAAATCATCCTGGAGGTGTGTTTGGCCCAGCAATCCATTTGCTTGTGAAAATTATGCCAAACTATTATTGTTTTAAAGCATAGAAAATTAACTCACAAGAATTGTTTAATTTCTTTCTCATCGCTAATTTGATAGATACTTTTAAACATTATCTTTATTTTAGATTTTTCACTTTTTAATATACTTTGGAGCAAAATACAGATAAATAATAAATAGTGGTAGAATAAAAGTTCAGATGAAAAGCTCTGAGAAATATGATTATTTAGCCCAAAGCTGATACATAAACTATTACATGAATCACAATCTCTGGGGAACCCCTCAATTTGATTCTTATTCCTTGAAGAGACAGTTCCATGGACCATTGTAAAACTGTTTGGCCCTGGAAGTCACAGCTTTCTGAACTAACATTCATGAAATGTGAGACTGGGTGTCTATGAGTCCACTAAAGCAGAACATTTTTCAAGCAATTAGGTATTTAGTTCTACCTTCTATGCAACCAGCTTTTGTAGAGATAATCAAGTTATAGTCATGTGGTCAAGCTGATTTTATCACCAACTATTCTCAAATATCAAATGTATTTCCTTTTTAACCAAAGTTTCTTATCTCTTACCTGGAAGTTATGAAGATAGATTACATTGTTTTTTACAGGAAAATATTTTTCTGGGAGAAAGAGAGAGAAGAAAACTGTTCTGTTACCCCTCAGATTGTCCCCATCATGATAGAATGACCAGTCTCTAACAGCTGTACCAGAAGTCAGCCCCTTAACTGCCAAAGCACTTACAAGAAAATGCATCTTTAGCATGCTCAGAGTAGCTGGCAGGAAAATGCATGAGAGAATGTGATACTACTCTGACCTTTTTCCTATTTTACTTGATGCCATAAAGTGCATGGCTACAAGCAGAAGATGCTTCCAGTAGAGTCTACCAAAGATTCTACCCAGCAGGGTTTTACCAGCCCCAGACTTCTAAAAGCAGATGGAAGGAACAACACTTAGCTCTAAACCAGAAAAAAAAAAGCTTGACAATGCTGTCCCTGTGGCTCCTAATGTCAGCTAAAAATAGCAAATGTGGGTACTTGACACCTAAGTTTTACCTGGGAGGCTTTCCCTAATCATTCATATCCCCCAGAGTGTCTTTTTTCCAAATGGAATTGGTCATTGACATGTGCATGTGCTCCTAATAGCAAAATAAAAATATTCCCTGCCTGGAGCATTATAATAAAGTTGTCTCTTTCCATTTCTTTGTCTCAGAGCATTTAATCAATTGACATAATGTCTGGGTAGGTCAAAAGGACCTACCCATTTTATGGTACAAAATACAATTATAATAGTCAATAACTTAATAATGGTATTTAAATATTACTTATTTTGTACAGATTTTTCTATTTAAGTTAGTTAATATTTTTGTGTTGTATACTCAGTGGGTATTCAAGGTTAAAAGTCTAGAAACTTAATGCTTGTGTTTATTTAAAGAAAAAATTTAGCCCTACAGAAAATTCTAAAATTGACAAATTATCCTGGGGGAGGGGCAAAAAATCTGAACTTTCATTTCAGAGTTTTCTAAAACAGCCTAGTTTCAGCTGTCTAAGGTCTTAGTGAAATTCTCATCTAAGTTTAAAATTAAATGAGAAGTTGAAGTATGTTTATGATAATACAGAAACAGGCACATATTCAAATCCCAAAGTCTACTAACTTCTTGACTTCTCTGTGTCAGGAAACAATCTATTAGCAGTTACTTTCAAATCTATGAAAACATCAATCAATATTTACCTATATGGAGTATTATATCTTCTTCAGTTATAAACATAGCTTGGTTTCCACATGGAAGAAACTGTATATGGATGTGTGCAGATGACCAGTTGGCAAGTGGAAGCAGACATCATATACAATTACAGATATTAAACTGACACAAAGAGCCCTTAGCTCTCCACCCAGAAATGAAACAACCTGGGCTCCTTGGCTGTTCCCTCTGGGTCTAGGCAAGGTCCAGCTTCCCTGTCCTTATCTTCACACTTAACAGCAGGAGGCTGATGGCCCTATCTCAATTTTGACAGCAGCCAGCCCCTTACTGACAGTGTAAGGGTTGTCTCAGACAGACAACGGGAAGGAGATAAGTGTTAAAAGTGCTTAATTCCAAACATGGAAATGAATTAGCTAAACTGCTTTGACAATGATTTTCCCCGATAACAAACAGTACGAGGAGAGGCATTCCATAGTATAATGGTACATGTTGCAAGCTCATTCACTTAACCTCTCTTTCATACATTGTGACTAATGGGCTATTTTTGAAAAATATTGTCTTCATCTTATTGTGAATTGGTTGTATTTCAAATATGTGAGAACATATCAGACAGGCCTCCTCCACCCAAGTACCACAAAAAATTATTATAAATGAGAGCTAACTTGGAGAATATGCATTCCATATTACTTTTCTCACTAAATTGTGAACTGTGTCTACATGTACATTCACATGCAAATTCTTCATTGAACATAAGTATACTCACAAGGCCATTGCTTTCTTTTTATTCGTGTAGGGAAAAGGTCTATTTAAACAAGAACTAAATTGTATGTATAGTTCAGGGCATCTTTGAATGGTACAACCTCTCTACAGAAAGTGGGCCACTCATCCAGGCATCCTAGTATTTTGACATAGGCCCTGTCAAATAGAAGATTCCATGCTACCAGATACACTTCTTTTGAAAATGTCATCCAAGGTATAAATTGATTTTCTGTCTCAAATGAAGCTACTCCTCTGAACTACCTTCTATCCTATTAAAAGTGTCCCCATTCCACTGTCTTCTAGACATAGAGTATATGGTGAAACTGCCATATCTGTAGAATGCTACGTCCTCATTCATTCATTCATTTATCCAACTACTATACACAAATCATTATTCTAGACTATGAGAATGCAACAGTGGACAGGATACAAAGTTTCCACTCTTACTGAGTTAATTTTCTAGTATGAAAAAGATAATAAACCAGAGAATTTTAGAGAGTGCATTTTGGAAAAAAATTAAAATAAAACAACATAAAATGATAGAAAAAGACTCTTCAGATTGAACAGCCAATGAAAGACTTTCTTGATTCTGTATTTTAGCAAATAAAATGTAATAAATGTAACAGAAAATATCCACAATTTAGAGAAAGGACACAGGTTTTTTGTTTTGCAAGTATTTAAGCAAGTACCTGAAAGTCTTCTGCTTTTCAATGTGGAATTGGTAGCCTTTGGGAAAATTTTTCAATTTCTCTTTAAAGGTTCATACTACTTCAACTTGATAACCTTTTCCATTATGATATTTATATCATGACTAAACCCCCATTATATCCACCTTTCTAAATACAAAGACTGTAAATCAATGGCTCTCAGCTCTCTGTGCATAGTAGAATCACCAAAAGAATCTTTGCAGAAAATATCTCCATAGCTTCAATTCCATCTGAAGCCAAGACAAGAGACTAGACATTGCCGTTTTGTCAATATATTTGAATGCTAACCTTGCATGCATTGCTCTACAAGTGGAGAAAAGATTGATATTAGGAAAATCTTTCAGGTACAATCATGGGCAGCTAGAGAGAACAAGAGGGCAGAGATCTTTCAGAAGTTTTAAAGTGCAATTGTCTCTAGATGATACTCATCTTACATAAAGTGACCTGTATAAACAAAAAGAGAAAGAATCAAGCAAACAATAACCTCATAGATGATTTACCCTAAACATTAAAGGTTAGAAATCCTACCATCAAGCAGATTCACACTGTATGTGATTTATAGATTTGTGGTGTAACCACTTGGTTTCAAGTTATGCAACAGAGATAACATTTTCTTGAAGTTAAATACTACCCTACTGACTTCAAAAGGTGTTACAGCTCACACCTCTACCCACCCACTAAATTAGCCAAAGCAGGTGGAGAAGGGTGTGTGAGGTTAGAATCACTGTCTTGCACAAGTTTCCTTGCACTTCCCTTAATCAATGTCTTTAACTTTGTACCTGTGCTTCACTTGGTACATCAGACATGAAAGTATGATCAGGTTGCTTGAAGCCAGCCCCGATCTGAGGTACATGGTAGCCACAGCTAAATTAAAACATGAGTCAGGCACATGTAGGTAAAGGAGACAGCTGCAAGTCAGCATCTTCACTCCTGGGCTTCTCATTACCCAGTATCAAATACCCATTTATTTTTCAATACTCAACTCTACCTAGGTTTTAAAGTCTTATTCTTTTTCCTTTTTCTATTCTACTAACATTTTAGGATATAAAATTTTGCTATCAATGACACATATTACCTCTGTAATTGTTTTATGTTTCATATGTCTAAAGTTTAGGCTTCTCAAGAAAAAAAGTATTTTTTTTTAAAAAAAAGAACCTCTCTTTTGCTGTTATCCCCTAATGGCTTCTCAGTAATTAGGGTAAGGTTTGATGCATGGACACACATGGAAAATAAGCAATAAATGGAACTGATTTCCAAAGTGTCTTCCTGCTGAGAGCTTTAGGATTAGAATTTTATTTAAATCGCGGGTTTATAAGTCCACAGTGGAACAGACACTATAGGAGTCTTCCTGGGGAAAGCAGAAGGAAAAGGTGAAGCATCAGAAGCTTTAACTGGATTTCTAAAGTGGACCACAGAAAGATAAATATTGTATGATGCTTCTTCGATGTAAAACCTAAAAAATAAAATTGACAAAGGCAGAAAGTAGACTAGTAGGTTCCAGGAAATTAATAACTGCTGGGAAAAGGAGAATTAGTTTTCTTCAGGGATGAGTCCACACACATGCTCTGAGTGTGAGGTGTGTTGTAGTGTGGTGTGTATGTGTGTATGACTGGAGTTGCTTATAGACTGTGGTCCAGTTAGTCCAACATTGGCTATCTCCTAACAGAAAGACCAAGAATCTGATACTGTTCAGCTTGCCAGGCTGGATGTCTCAACTGGTTTTCAATACCTTGGAATCCTGCAGAAGCAGGCTCTAGCATCAGGAAGGGAGTATCTCAGCATCAGGATGGATGAAATTGCCAGCAAGAGGAAGGGCAAGCAGGCATAAAGCAAAAGCTTCCTTCTTCCATGTCCTTTTATGTGGGCTGCCACCAGTAAGTGTTACCCAGATTAGGGTGGGTCTTCTAAGCTAACATTATTCAGTCAAGAAAATCCCTCACAGGTGTGCCCAAAGACTTGGACTTTAGCTGATTCCAGATATTGTCAACATGATCATTATGATTAATATATATAGATACACATATACATATATTACATACTATATTATATACAAATATGTACATTTGTCATGCATAAAATATTTTAAGAAAAATTTTAAATTAAAATTTTAATTTAATTTAAATAAATTAAAAAAAATAGGAGACAAAGGAGGAGCTTAGATTCCAGTGTCTTTTCCTAGGAACCACCTCTGGATGATGTAATTTTGTTTCACTAGTTTTAATCTTCTTGTTTCATCTACCTCACAGGTCTACCACAGGCCAGAAACACAAGTTCAACTTGACCGGAGCTTGAGGAGAACATTTAAGATCCAAAGTTTTGTACATACTGATACTTCCTCTTTGCGACAAGCAGATTTTATTTTCTACACTTATTATAAATGAATAACCATGATGACAGAGACAGAAAAAAAACAAACTGATACTAGAGAATCCAACTTCCAGTGCTGATGCTTAATGGGACCGCAATCCACTTCACTGGGACACAAAAGTAGGGTGTATGCATCTAGCTCGGTGATAGAACAGGTAAAGCACTCCATTTAGTCTTCAGCACCAAGAACTCAACTGATGAATGAGTGAGACGAACCTCAAGGACAGTGCTTCAGCTCTGAAGCTCACAGTAGTTCTTCCAAGAGCCTTACTTGCTTCTCATTTTACGGCAGCTTCACAATTACGCAACTTTGCCATCCTTGTACCATAGGCCTGCTGGGAAATTGTTTCAGCTACTTGGGACATAGGCTTCCCCAACAAGCTAGAGCTCCTCTGCTCACCCTCCCTTTGATACCCCCAAGTATAGGGCCACCATCCCTCCTCCCTCGGCTACACATCTCTGCCAGCCAATTACAATGATCTTAAATGTCACGTTTTCCAGGAAGCCTTTTCAAAGTCTTCAAACTGTTAAATTTCCACATTTAGTTTTTTATTTTATTTCATTATTTCTTTCTTCCAGCAACTGCAGAATCTACCTAGACATTTTGTTTTTTTCTCTTAGTTATCAACTAAGTGGTTTCAGTTCTTTTCCTATATGGCCTGGAGTCATTTTCCTACAGAGGATATTGGTTGTGGAGAAACTGACTTCATCAATAGAGATGTGGCTTTGAATGTTTACATACTGTCCATTTTTATCTTGATTTAGACAAAATAACTCTTTGCCACCTTAATGGAATGGAGAAGCATCACGAGTCAGAGATCATTGAACCTATATGTATTTATACCAATCATAATTTCTTTTTTAACTCACCTTCCTATCGGGCTTGGTCTACAAAGCTAATAAACATAAGCTCTACAGAATTTTAAAATGGAAAGCATGAGCAATTCCCCCTTATCTATTTCAAACTCACATGTAAAGTATGTACAGTTCTGCAAAAATAGCCATCATCTCAGATCTCCTTCAAATTAGGCAGAAGAACGTGTCCATACAGTTAGAAGAAGCATTGCCTACTCCTGACAGCTCATTTGCATTGTGATGCTAAAATTTCCATCCCTGGAAGAACATGAGTCACATGTTTTAGAAAACACACAGTCACATGATAAACTCTCCTTCAATGACTGTACTTACTTCCTTCAGTTGATGTCCCCCTTTTCCTAGTAGCCAAGATCCACAGGAAGTGATTAGCCATTGTTTTTATGGAGATCATGATTTTGGGGTAGTGAGCCCTCTGGAGTTACTGATTCTTGGAAGCCTTCAATGGAGTCCCTTTCTGCTTGACTGTGCAACCCTGGTTCGAAATTCTTTTGACATCCCACCCAAGGAAAAACTAGTGCCAACGGTCTAACAACCTCTTCATTATTTATTCCTTACTTATTGGCAAATAAGGTGTATCACATAGAGTATTCAATCAATTGAAATATCCAGTAATAAAGCTGTGAATTTTTTAAAGAAAAAGTATAGGATAGAGAGTACTAGGGATAGAAGGCCAGGGGGACACATCCTCATTTTTTTAAATTACCCTAAGGACATTAAGTGAGTAAAAAAACTTTCTGAATAAGAATCCATGTAACACAAAACTGGTTTTGATATTCTTCTCCTAACTACTTTTCTAAAAGCAAGAAAAGAATAATTTACATTCTGCCAGAGAAGATGGGAAATTGGCATGCGGGAGCCCCTGGCCTGTCTTGTTCTTTAATTTGTAGTCATATATCAGAGAAAACTATTAAACAGATTAATAAGTATTACAGTCTTCTAGTAAAAATCATGTTACAGAAAGTAAATTTTTATTATTAATATACTTTTATCACTCACCTTTTAAAAACTGATTCAGAACAATTCCCCCTTAGAAATTTTTGAGTAGAAATGTAAAAAACATCTCGTTTTTAACACCAATAAAGTCAACAGTAATATAATGATTTTATTTTCCTTTTCCATTTTTTCTTTTGGATAATAGATTATAGTAGATTTTATGCAGCAGTTGGTGACAAAATATATTTCTTATTAATGTGTAATATTTGCTACATTAATAATTTTATGTCATTAATTATTGATGCAAATTTAATTGTACCCCATGTCCCTTTTCCTTGCAGTTCAATAAAGACTATATATTTCTTTAATTAGGCTTTACTTGAAGACTAGGAAACAATACAGGAAAGGCATTTTGCTAATTTACCTATCTACAGCCAGCAAAAAAATGAAATTAGTGTCTTGAATCTGATTTAGCAAGGAAGCTTTGAGATGTTCAGAAACTGTGGCTTTTCCAAAACAATTAGCCTCACCCAGAGGCCTGGAACTTGAAGGCAGCCAAACTCAGCCCTGTGGTAGGAGAAGAATTTTTCCTTTCTGGTCTGGAGAGATACCATGCGGATCTCAACAGAGACAGAAGGAGAAAGCTGGAGTTAACTCTATGACTAGCACATCAGTTTCTCTTTATATTCTGTTTTGCTAGACATACAACTCTGCCTTTCCTTCTTGATTTCAAAATTCTATTGTGCTCCACTGACAATTATTGGAAATATTATAAACACCTTTCTTCCACTCCTAAATATTTTACCATAGAAAATGGTGAATTTGAAAGAAATTACCATTTGTTAAGCATCTAGCCCATGTTAAAAGAGGTGCTTCTAATTATTTTCCTATCTCTAGAAGTCAAGAAAAAAATGGGGGGGGCAGGAGGAGGAGAAAGAGGAGGAGGAGGAGGAAGAAGAAGAAGAGGAAGAAGAGGAAGAAGATACCCTGAGCTTGAGAAACAAAGAACTCTCTCTAGGCTTTATCTTTTATTTTCTACCATTAACAGAGAGAATATTGATAGATAAAAAGGTTTTCCTAGTACAAGGCTAGCAGGACACCACAAACAGCAACTTGCTGCAGTGACTGTCGGGCAAGCCGTAGGGAACAAGGGGACTGTGCTGAAGTGCGACTGCATAGCCACAGAAAATTCCTCCCCAGCCATTCTGCCTCCTCTGAACAGTTGGAAGACAGACCTCAAATGAATAAAGAAGATGAAAAAATTGGGTTTGTTTGAAATTTTCTTGTTTTTAAATGATTGCTTCATTTTTCTTCAAACAATACAAAACATAGCTGCAATTGTTCATGGCCTGTGAGCTATTGGTCTGATATCATTGTAGAGAGTCTAAACACTGCTTAAAAAAAAAAAAAAAAAAAAAAAAAAAAAAAACAACTAGTATAGAATTTTTATAAACATGACTAATTTTATTTTTTGAAAAAAGTTCTATGAGTAACAAGGCACACATAACTATTGGCCCCATACAATATGGTGCAAATTTTGGTTCAGAGATATTCTATACAATTATTTCTTTTCTGGAGACTGTTGTTGTAATTTTACAGAAAAAAAAAATCCATGCCATCTACCCCATCTTGATCTTTGATGAAGGTTAGAATACAAATGTAGGTTTAAAAAAAACTATAAGGTTTATAACACAGATTAAGAAAACCACGGTACATATTGAGAAATGCTTATATTAACTTATACACATAAAAATTGGATGAGAGGAAGGAAAGCTGAAGAAGAAACAGAAATTCACTTGTTTTCTTAATTACTAACAGATGAAACACTATAACCCAGTATCACACATAAACTTGCATTTGTGTGTGCACATGCACATATGTATACATGTGTGTAGCAGAAAAAAAAGTGTCTAAAATTTTCCCTGTAAGCTTCACATACAGTGTCATTTTCACAACTTATCAGCTGTTCCTTTTAGCTTTGCTGTATTTCTATGGTGTGTACATGACATTTCAAAATCCTTGCCTGGAGCTCACCTAAGAAACTGGCTTGCAGTGAGCCACAAGGACCCTCCATCTTCCCTTCCCCTGTGCTGGGATCACAAGTATGTTCCACACCCATTTTTTAAAACATTATTTATGGAAAACAAAATCCCTTTATCAACAGTATAGTTTTTATTTTTTTCGTTACAACTATTCTGCCCACATACATACAGTAATTTCATACGTTTGTATTCCTTCATCACAGAACTTCATGCCACGAGCTAATAACTTACAACAACATAATTTACTATTTAACAATTGCCTTGCTCTGGGGTTTAAATCCCAGTTAGTCTACCTCAGATACAGGCAGATTTCCCTGTCACACCATCACTTTCCAAACAATCACACAAAGACATATTACTAAAGACATATTACTAATTATAAATGATTGGCTGGTAGCTCAGGCTTATTTCTAACTAGTTCTTACATTTTAAATTAACCAATTTTTATTCCTTTACTTGTCATGTGGCTTTTGGCTTATTAGCTCATTTTTTTACTGCCCTGCTTCCTCTGCATCTCCGAGGGCCTCTGCTCTTATCTCCAGCATTCTCCTAGTCTGGATCTCCTGCCCAGTCTCTTATAGGCCAGTCAGTTGTTTGCTAACCAATGAAGGTAATACATTTTTGCAGTATACAAAGGTGGTTCTACAATATTCAAGTCTTACCTCAAGTTCTAGCAAGGGCTACAAACCACATGCCTTGTTTTAGTATTCTCTTTTAACTCACTAGTTATTATTCATATAGTTTTATAAGAAAACCCAACCCTGGAAAAGTATGTTCAGCTTCCAGAGACTATCTTCAAGTCTTTGCCCTGTGGCCCTCACCACAGACACTCTCATCACATTTACATTTACTTCCATCTACATTACATCAGTGTGAGAAAACTGGAGACTTGCAAAGTGCAATACATGTTACAATACAGTTTCACATCCTCATACTTACTGTTTCTATTCACAGTCAAAGAGAGGTGCTATACACAGAGGATTGGATTCTTGTGAATATCCCAGGATCCTGTCTACTATAGCCCCTTTCCTAGGGTTATCACTAAAATATTGGGTTCCTCTGTAAACAAGAGGCTGAATAGACTCACTTTCCTAACTGTTTTCAATTTCTACAAATGCTTTGACCTCTTGGGGTTGTCTCATACATGATCTGATTGGTCCACATCTCAGCACTGGCTTAGACATGATCTGACTGGTCCACCTCTCAGCACTATCTTAAACATAATCTGATTGGTTCGTTGCTCTCTACATATAATGTATGCCAGTGTTTTTAAAGTGTCAGTGTTGGAGCCTTTTGCCTGGCTCTTGATAAGTATAATAAATACTTGTCACAAGCGAAACTTGCACAAAAGCTGACTATGTGATGTCAATAACAGGAATAGTTTTGTAGCAGTAATGTAGTTTGATTTTTGAAGTCTTAACTTATTGTTAGTACATGCTATTTAGAGGGTCTTAACTTTTAATATATATAGAAAACTCAAGCTTCAAAGCATTTTAGAAAAATGACAGGCATCTGAGAGTCCCACTTTTTATTCCAATGAAAATACCTTTTACCAAGAAGTTAAAATTTCCCACAAAATGTAAAAAGAATAAAGAAAATAAAGGCAATAAAAGTGCTTTTATTCTCAGTAAGACACTCCATAAGCCTGTTGATTTAGGGAAATCTTTCAGCGGTTCCCCCTCACAGTTGCAAGGAAAGTTTGGCTCTCATAGTGCAAGGAAAAACTTTGAAGCATTGTCTGGGGATTCTTCTTAGTTTGTTTCCTTGCTTGCCTAATAATCTATTTCATATCATATTTTCATACTATTTCTTAAGAATATAAAAATATTTAGGTCTGGAGAAAAAATCCACTTACAGAAATTCAAATTTAATTGTACTATCAAGCAAACATTCCTATTAATTACCAAATCAGTGATTTCCCTGTTTTGTTTTATTTTTAAATAGATAAAAGCTAACTAGTTCTGCTGTCTCATTGGATGCTTGAATGCTGATGAACTATGTGCTAGCAATCTAGACAATAGTTGTATTATTTTATGTTGTACAAATGGCATTATAATATTTGAAGTTTAGAAAGGAACTGCAGAGCTACGTCACTAATTTTCCCTTTGGTGTACAGTTGAAACAATCATCTCACTTCATGCATGG
The DNA here is from genome assembly GCA_004025045.1 of Sigmodon hispidus. Classification (NCBI taxonomy): domain Eukaryota; kingdom Metazoa; phylum Chordata; class Mammalia; order Rodentia; family Cricetidae; genus Sigmodon; species Sigmodon hispidus. The sequence goes on along the minus strand of PVIH01002402.1, from coordinate 78,679 downwards.
AAGACATTTCTCTAATCTTTTCCTCTTCAGTAAATCTTCAATCAGATAGATGATGAGTTTATTTTTAAAAGAAAGTTTCCATACTTCCACAACCATCACTGACAAATCTCTTGTTCATAATTTAGAAATTATTTGTGTAACTGGTCAGTTCAAAATAGACCAGCTTATGCTTTTGTATCATCACATTGATTTACTAGATCTATTGGATCACATAACAGTATTTCCTCCCTGCTTTATTTTCTGTAGTGTGATCCTTTAAAACCATATAGAGAAAAAATTTTGGAGATATGACTTGAAACTTTAGGAGAGTATTAGGTTATAGCGAAATGTAACTTAACCTGAATGCTTAGTGAAGAAACCAACTTTTTTTCTACATGTTGGTTGTGCCACAGATATGCCTAAATTTCTGAGTGTCTTCTGAATATTATTTTTTATCTTTTGATTAAGGTGACTAAGAAGAATTCTAGATCCACTGGAAACCTGACCTGCGATGGAAGCAAGGCTGTCAGTTAAAAACCCCAAAACTAGCATCAAGCATGAGATCACCTTACTGGCTTTTGCCCATTTGCTATCACTTCCAAATTGTCAGAGCATAGGGGGAAAAGATGAGGTAAGGAGCTTTTGGGAGAACACCACTTTAATTTTGCATACTGATCACTTTATTCAAGCTCATGCAGATGACATGCTGCAACTCTACAATTACAATATGAATATTTAAATGTCCCTAACAATGGTTCTAAATAGATAATTTGTGAAATCTCAATTTTTCTAATTAACTTGTGCCATTTGTATTATCTGATTCTCAGTAGTTTTTCAACCCAGATGTTTCTTGAAGATTTGTTTCTTGGATCCTACTGGAAGAAGGTAGATGTTTGTACACTACACTAAGAGCCCAAGATTTGCAACCTGGGAAATTTAGTGAATTTTTGGAATTTTCTCTATCTGTTTTTATAGGGTCAAATTATTAAACTGCATTTAATCAGACAGACTGAGACTCAGTGAATGAGTGCTGAGAGACTGCTGTAAGTCAACCCTACCATTTGCTTCCCAGAGCATCTCAGAGTGCAAAAGGATATGACACCACAGCATCATCCTGGGAAATCCAGGGCTTCCAGATCATATTTTAAATACATCAACTCTCTACTGGAGTTATTTATTATGCTTTTTATTATTTATTTATCAACATCTATTACTATATAAAAGACACATTCGTATTGGAATTTCTTTAAAAAAGATACAGCATTGAGGCTATCTTAAAGGAAGAAACTTGATAAACACAGATTCAAATTGAACAATAGTTGTTATTTTTTTCTTATGTAGGCATTTTAAATAATGAAAATAATTGTTCTCTGTGTCTCTTTTCTCTAAAATACATGGAACATAAAAAATATAATCTAAGGCTTCTCAAGCCAGGTTAGGCTCAACTACAGATGAAGAAAGCATAGTAGATCACAGTTAATGCCCATGAATGCACTATGGCCACCACAAATTCCTTCTAAGCAACCCTCCTAGAGTCAAATTAGAAGTTTTATTTGTTTTGTTTGTTTTGTGTATATGTTTTAAATACTTTATTCACCCATCATCTTTCAATGAAATAAGAATGTTTTTGCTTAAAGTCCACTAATGAGTGAGTACATCCCCTGCTTATCCTTCTGGGTCCACTAATGAGTGAGTACATCCCCTGCTTATCCTTCTGAGACCTTGCTCAGGAGAATATTCTCCAAATCCATCTGTTTGCCTACAAATTTTAGGATATCATTTTATTTCTTACTGCTGAATAGTACTTCATTGTGTAGATGTACCACAGTTGATTAATCCATTCCTCAGTTGAGGGACATCTAGGTTGTTTTCAGGTTCTTGCTATTACAAATAATGCTGCTATGAACATAGGTGAGCTAATACCTTTGGAGTGTGAATGTACCTCTTTAGGGTATACACCCAGAAGTGGTATTGCTGGGTCCTTGGGAAGATTGATTCCAAGTTTTCTGAGAAACCTCCATACTGTATTCCAGAGTGGATAAACAAGTTTACATTCCCACCAACAATGGCAAGGTGTTCTTTTTGCCCCACACCCTCTCCAGCATATGCTGTCATTTGTGTTTTTGATCTTAGCTATTCTGACAGTTTTAAGGTGATATCTCCAAGTTGTTTTGATTTACATTTCTTTGATGGCTAAAGATGTTGCACATTTTTTCAAGTGCCTTTCAGTAATTTCTAATTCTTCTGCTGAGAATTCCCTTTTTAATATATCAACTTTCTACTGGAGTTATTTATTATGTCTTCTTGATATTCAAGATACCACTTTCACAATTATGAACTCTAGGTCAGTTGACAACTTTTGAACAAGGATTATTTTTAATTGTGGTATTCTTTTGCTTTTAAGAAGTTTGTTTTATCAGTGGTTAATCTCAAATAGGAATCTCTTCAGCAATTACAAAGTATGTAATGTGACTCCCTGACAAATATAAAATCATGCAATAGCACAATAAAATAATTTTAAGGGTGATCATTAGTATTGGCCCACACATCATCAACATTTTCTTTACCATAAAAGGAGAATGAGAATAGACAGGAAAAATGGTACTTTGGTAGTGATATTAGCTATTAGATGCTAGGTCCTATGATTAAGAACATGGAGGCTGCTTCTCTAGGCTAAATTTGATATTTCTATGTTCAAGAGATCTTATTTGTTATTAATAAGAACCCATGTGTGTGTGAGAGAGAGTGTGTACATGTGCATACATATATGTAGTTTCCAAGTAATTCAAAGTGCCTTGGAGACCTTAAGATAATACACACAATATCACATTCATAGTTTTCATAAAAATATGAGTTTTTACATGTGATTAAATGGTGATGGCAAAAGAAACCTGTTCTGATGTGACCCTCTTTGCCTCATTATTAGGAAGCCTCCAAATGGAACTTCTTTTTTTTCTTACATAAGTAAACCACCCAAACTTCCACCCCAAAACTCCCACAGCTCATAAACACCATCAGCAAAATAGCTGGACACAAAATCAATTCAGAAAAATAAGTAACCCTGCCATATAAAAATGACAGCCTGAAAAATAAATCAGGGAAACAATACATCCTCAAGTAATACAAAATATTTTGTAGTAACTCTAACCAAACAAGTGAAAAGACTGAAGAAATTATCAGAAGATGAAAAGATCTTCTGTGTTTATAGGTCAGTAGGATGACCTATTAACAGTAATAATGGCTACTCAACCAAAAGCAATCTACAGATTCAGTGAAATCCCCATCAAATTCCCAACATAATTCTTCACAGATCTCGAAAGAATAATCTTGAGCTTTATACAGAAAAAAAAAAAAACTTGCTTAAACAATCCTGAATAATAAAAGAGTTGTGTGAGGTATTACTTTCCCTGATTTCTTTAATGTAAATTCTTTTATAAAATTTTATTGCTAACAACTTTTGTATGTCTGAACTTCTTTCCTAACATGAATCAATCAAGTGGGTTTATGTAAAGCCAACTATTTTGGCACTAAAAAGAAACTTTAAGATTTAAGTCTAGAACATCTGACTCATTGTGTAGCAACGAGGAATAAAATCCAGAAAAAGGGAGTCATATGTCCTGCCCAAAGTTCCAGAGTTAATTAGTGACAGAATTCTGAGTCACCCCAGTACTTTTTTGGTCCAGTGTAATATTCTCTTTAGCCCCGGGGTGGGGGGAGTTGTGGAGAAGAAAGAATGACCTAATGTGTTGGGAGGGGGAAAGGACCTTGTATAAGGATATATAAGGATAGAAAGTGTGACTTCTCTGTTCATAATAATAATAATAATAATAATAATAATAATAATAAAAGAAAATAAAAAAGGAGACAAAAGACTAGCCATTTTCTAAAATGTAAATAAAATACTGCCATTCTAAGAACCCCTACTAGAACCTGTACAATGAACTTTTGAGAAATCAGGGCTCAATTCTACTACAATATTTCTACTTATTTTTTGGCGGTTCTCTGTCACCAAGCATAGACAACATCTATCTGCTATCCACAGCAAGTATGAAAATATGCCTATTAAATATTCAAATTTCAAACAGTCAGTGAAAATGCTTACGTAATTGGTTTTATGTTTTTGCTCTGAGACAATGTCTTACTATGTATTCCAGGTTGGCCTGGAACTTAGGACAGTCCTCCTGCTGTAGCATGTTGAACAATGTTATTACAAGCAGACACCAGATGTTCAGACTCTAAGGTCGTCTTAATAAATTAGAAATTCCACGTCAGATTGATAGTCAAAAATATCTAAATTATTTTTTTTCATTCCCTAATTTTGGAGAGGAGAAAGAGTCTCTAAGAAAGTTAAAATGACTCATACAATGCTGGTTATCAGCTGGTTAAGATTGGAGCATGGATGTTCCCTGTCCACTGCAATTTCATAACACTTGGAGCATCATCATGGATTATATATAAGCAATAGAAAAATACAGTTATTCAAGACAGTGTGCCTGTGGGAGACTCTTAAGATAATGGCATGGATGAAACTTGTCTTCAGAGGCATCAAATCCTTTATTTTTCAATAGTTATTGTCCTCCATTTTGGCCCTTTTAAAGTATGCTATTAAGAAAAATTGATTTTTGCAAGTTACTTTATTATCCTCTATAGCATACTACTATTAGTGTTATCAGTTCAGATGCAAAACAGTGAAAGCTACCTCTGTATTGAATTATAGTGCCATGTGTGGATAGTTCAGATATGGCCTACAGAGACTCAAGTCCACATTGAGAAGCACTTTTCTTTTTTTAATATTTTTTACTTAAAAAAAAATTTTCCATACCCACCACTGCTCCCTCTCCTGCTCCTTCTCCCAGTCCTCCTCCAACATCCACTCCAAGCCCTCATTAACTCCCCAGAGAGGGCAAGAAATCTCAAGGTGAGTCAATTCGATCTGATATATCCAGCTGAGGTAGGACCAAGTCCCTCCCTTAAGTATCAAGGCTGAGAAAGGTGTTTCCCACCATAGTATGGGCTCTGAGAAGCCAGGTCATGCATCAGAAATAAACTCTGACCTGAGGAGAAGCACTTTGCCTAAAACATTTGAAGTTGAGGGAAGTATAGAGGTATGTAGAAAATAGTATGTGTATCATACTTGCAGTCACATATTGGTTTAGTACATCTGGCTATATGTGTGAGGACTTGGATTGAATATTCATTGCTGCAAAGTATAGTAGATGTGTGTGTGTGTGTGTGTGTGTTAGAGAGAGAGAGAGAGAGAGAGAGAGAGAGAGAGGATAGATAGATCATATAATGTCTGCATGAAAAGAAATACAGTTAAAAGAGAATAGGAAGAGAGCACACAGTTGGCCTAGCATGCTGAAATTACAAGGGAGTATTTGTACAGACCTTACTGGGGAGGACATGATGATCTAAATTAGACTATAGTCAATCCTGCTTCTTTAGAATACAACATGGAATGCATGGTGACAATCTCAACTGCATGAACCAGTGACACAGCTTGTGGTGCAGGCCACTTAGACATCTGTGGTCACTTTCCATCAGGTTTTGCTTCTAATTTATATCCCAATTCAGCTCTTAGAAATCTTAAGCATGTATTTATTGGGAGAAATAGTGGTACTTGAAGATGTTTAAAGTGGAAGCACATTACACTTTGAGAGGAAATATATTTTAAAAGGAAATCTTAAGAATTTTATGGTGCTTTTCACTCTTAATATCTTCAGTCATTTATCTTTGTTGGTTTGTTGTTTGAGCCAGCCTCACTGTGCAACTTTGACTAGACTGCACCTCTTTCTATATGTATATATGCATATACATAAGTATATTGTATGCCTTGAATGCATACAATCTACTTGCTTCTCCTTCCCAAGTGCTGGGATTTAAGGCATGTGCCAGCATCCCTAGACTCAGTAACTTATTTTAATAAAAACTTTATCTAATCCTAAAATTTAGAATTATAATATTTCTTTTTTATTAAAGTCAAGAAGAGTCTGCTATAGCTCAAAATGAAAATTTTGACTATAGTTTAATTTTCTTTTCATTCTATGTCATAAGCCATGATCCAGAAAAACCTATTTTTATTTTCTTAACAGTTCCAAGCCCCTTATTTCAAAAAAGGGGGGTCAGATTAAGACTAGAACTACTTTCTAGCATCCCGCATCAGTTTTCTTTGGAAGTGGACTATCCAGGCACTATCTGTTGTTATATTTATTTAAATATGCCAGCCTGGGGTACAAAACCTAAGTTCCGTATTAAAATCCACATCTGCTTATGCTAGAATGAAAACCCATCTGAGAATCAATGAAGCACATGGAGAGGGTCTAATTAAATCCCCATGCCATTTCCTTTAAAACTGTCAAAGTGAAATTGTAATCGTGTATTCATTCACCCCCAATGGTGTAGTGGTAATTTTAGAAGTGGGAATATTTAAGCAATGAGACCCAACAGTGTGTATTTTGCTTGGATATCAACAATGGTGGATATTTCTTGGGTATTCAGCCAGTAGTCTGGAAACAAAACCTTTCAGAAAAAGTAAACCACAAAAATCTTTTCCAAGTATACACCCACACTAATAAAGAACACAGAGTCCTGTGTGGAGAATAAGAATTCATGCTAAATGTATTTATTAAGCAATGGCAAAATAAACCTAAACTAATGAAAATAATACAAGGGTTTGGCACATTAACTCAATGTGATGATACATAGAACAAATCAAAAATCAAACTGAAGATTTCTGGCATTGAAGTCAAAACAGCACTCCAAAATTTCAGTCTGTCTTTTCTCCTTTGTCATCTAATTCTGTTCTTGCCTTAAACGGCTCCCAACTCAAATCAATCTGAGTCAGTATGGGAAGAGAATGGCTTTGTTCCTTTATACAGTGCCTTCTGCCTCATAGAGAATGGCAAATGTGTGAGGGATATGAACTGACATAGCAGACCCTTCTTTACATAAACAAAAACTCATAAAACTCAGACACGGAATTGTCTCAAGCTCTGTTAAACAAGTAACAGACATTAGCAATCAGTTGGTGTGACTAGTTCATTGGCTGTGTGTGGCCACACCCTAACTGTAGATACAAGTATCTTTCCACTTTTAAAGGAAAAATCTTTATCAGCCTGCTTCTGAGATACAGTATAGTCTATATGTATCCTAAAGGCAAAGACAATATTTCTGCTGAAATTGTTAAGTCTTTCCCCTTATTATCCTTGCTGACTGGAGGACGGGATGGAATCAAGAATATAAAGAGAGCTGGTAGCACTACACTTTCTAAGCACCTACATATAAAAATGTCATGCTGTCCTTACCTCCTTCCCTGCCCTCTTCTATAGGAACAGGATTCCGTCTGTTCTATTACTATAGCCCAGGCAGGAAAGGTTATTGCAGTTGAACATCAACAGAAAAGAATTCACACAGGGGCAGGCTTTTGGCCACTGCTCGCCCATCTCTATGCCAGTCCCCACTCCACACAAGTGCCTCTCAACAATCTCTCCTCAGTCAAACTAGGCCATCCTTCAAGGTCACCATGTGAAAATACATCAACAACAACAAAAACCTCAGAGAGGTTCCATTGTCCTGTGTGACTAGGGTGACCTTCAGGTAAGAATCAAGAAAAGTAAAGTTGACAATGAGAAAAGTAAAATGTAATATCACTTCTCTGTAAAGTTGTACAGAAAATGGAGTAGACTTGAGCATCATACAAACCAAAGGAGTAACCATGCAGCAAAGAGGGCCTCTCAGACCCATCTCTGCTTTGCTTACCCCTATTCTCTTGGTAGCTGGGGATAGGGGTTGGAATGTGGGCACTCAGGAGAATGGAAGTAGTCCAGTCTAGACCTTTCACTAAGTGAATTATCCTTCTCTCACCCCTCATTCATGGTACATGAAAAACACTCATACCAGGATAGGGGAGACACAATAGTCAGTCACATGTTACCCTACTCCTGTTCCGGACCCTACACTAGCATAATTACTTCCTTAAAGAATTCCATATTTAATTCCATAAAGAATTAAAGAATTTAAAGACAACTTATTGAAAATCTGAAACTCACGAATCATCTGTAAGAACTGAAAACCACTGAAATACCAGGAGAATCCATAAATTGCATCTCTCCAGAATAAAATAAAAATCAGATTCTTCCATAGGAAGACATATACAAAGTTACAATGAGTTTCTAATGTTAAACTCTGATAAAAGGTAAAAAGATGGAGAAAGCATGAATATTATGGGATGTTTCAAGCTAAGATCAACAACATTCAAAGTATAAGGACACACATGTGACTTTGATCCTATTATTTTTCTACTTAACAAATCACATTGTCTTAATATGCACATAACCCCAGGTTACTGATAAATTTCTAAAGTCTTGTAAAAACTTATACCCACCACTTTGTCACTTCTCATTTTGTATTAGTGATATCCAATACATAACCCAAAATTATAATGATTATCTTACAGCTTTATTTCCAAAAATTAACTGAATTTCACAGATGTAAAAGTATTATCCCTCAAACAAGCACTCAACATAGCTTGTGTCTTCATTTTTATTCTATTTTATATAATGTTAGGTATTAAGCCAAGGGCTTCATGGATGCTAAGCATGTACTCTCTACTGAATACTCAGCCCTATCATGTTAATTTTTTTAAAGTTCCACATAAGTAGGTTCAAAGAGCATCCTTTGTTTTCATCATTTTAAAACATGCTTTTTCATTTTTACATATAACAGTGAAAGAGGATATGATCTGCTTACCAACAAACAAAGGTAGCAGCCTTTTTTTTTTTTTTTTCAATTTGTGGGAAATCCTTGCCCATTGCCTGTCATCTAATCCTATTGGTGCTCAAATAACAAACTAAAAGTATGACTTTATCATCAACACTTTGAAGTTAAACTTTACAAGCAAAAAGAAAATGGCTTAAATAAGAAACAATGATCCAAATTATGTGAGTAAAAAGCTTACTGTGAAAGTCAAAATGTACGTAAGGTGTTCTGTTCTCTGTGGTCTTTCTCACACCTGTGGTGTCTTTTCCACAGGCATGCTGACATCTCAAAAATGGGCTAGTATGAAAATAATGTCTGTTGGGGTCAGGTTCAAGATCAAAGCTAAGAAAATTAGCATAGCTGTAGATCTTGCCTTTAGGGAACTTCAATATCTGCTACTATCCACAGTTTATTTACCAGAAGACTACATAGCTGTTTGAAAGGAGCTCAGACTCAGGAGCCAGCAGGGCTGGCACAGGAACTGCAGGGATATAACCCACAAGGTGAGTCTCCAGGCCAGCAGTGTTCTGGAGTTTGTGATTGAAAGAGCACACTACAGTGAAAGGTAACTAAGGTTGGATTATTCAGACACAAACCTGTCCCTGTATGTAACAGTTTCAGGATGCAAAGGCCAGTGCTGAATCCCTGTGCTGGGGTAGCTGTGACTTACATTTCTCTTTCAGTTGTAATTCTTGTTGGCTTTAACCTGTGCAGAAATGTGTCCACAAACCACAGGTTTGCAATAACTAATGTGAGATAAGGCTAAAGAACTGGGAAGCCTACCTTTTATGGTTCTCTGTCCCATGCATGAGCATACACAAACATACCGGTACTGTAGTGTACTTTTTATTAATCTATTATGAATGATTTTTTTCTCCAATTTAGACTTAATCCAAAGTTATTGCTATCAAGTATTAAAATATGACAAATAAGCCAGCACAGTGGATTATGCCTGTAATTCCAGCACTTAGGAACATGAGGCAGAAAAATTATATCTACAATTTCAAGTCCAGCTTGTTCTACACAGTTAGTTCCAAGCTACTGTGGGCTGCAAGTGGAATACATTCTCAAGAACATAACAAATAATAACTCATACTAAAAAATATAAATTTTACTGTTTCTGATCTATGCCATTAAGTACATTATCTTAAATGTTTAAAATGAATAATCTTACTGAGAGAATTTATGAATTTTTATTGTAGATCATGAAAGTTAGTATGAAAATAGAATTATGGAATAACCAATGAGAGTATGCACATTTCCAAATCTGATTTTCCTGGTTTCGAGCTCTTTAACTCTGACTTAGTAAATATAAACTCTTAATTTCTCCAGTGGTAACGTTTCTTAAACACAAATATAGAAAACTTTGTGTATGTTTCCCATGGTTCCATTTTTTCAGAAAATAGATAGAAAAAAACAATGCTGCCTTTCAGATGACTGGGTAAGTGAAGTGTGCATGGTACCTGTTTCCCCGGATCCTACACAAATTTATTTAATGTACTTGCTCTCCTCTTTAGATACTATAGATGTTTTCTGGTGACAACAAGAGTATGCTCCAGGTTTTGAGGAAAAGAAAAAAAAAGGTCCTCAAAAAAGGAAAAATAATTCAGGGCTTAATCTTTCATTCAGAATAATCATGTTTTAGTGGTTATTTTTTCCGACTATATCTAAGTCTTCTGTAAACTAATTTAAGTTTTCATCAATATTAAAGGGTTATCCCAAGTCAAAAGTAACATGGTTTTGAAAGTGAACAGCTTAAAAAAATTAATAAATAAATCAGCATCTTTAAGTAGTTTAAGTCAATGACTTAAAATGTTTAAGGTATTAGTCCTCTGGAAAATTATCTGGCTTCCAGAAGCACTGAGTGCTAAATATCTCTGATGGATGCCTGGAACTGTGCACACACTGACCACAAAAGTTCCACACCAGAGCCAGAGAGCCGCTGTCCCTCATCACCAACCATCCTGCCACCTCTGCATTTTTGTGCAGTTGCTTCTAATTCGAAACATACAGGCACTTCTCATTTAAGTTCTCATTTAAGACTCATCCTATTGCTGTTCTAATCAGTGACAGAAAATACCTGACAGGAAGCTCCTTAGGAGAGGGATGGTTTGCTTTGGCTGACAGTTCCAGGAAGCATCCTTTCAGGGTGAGAACATCAGGGTAACAGGCCCTTGAGCCAGGTGGTCACACTGCAGCCACAGTCAGGATGCAGAGTGGTGCTTTTTGATGCTTAGCTCAACTTCTCCTTCAAATTCAGTCCAGAATGTGGAGTTCATAATGCCACCCACAGTGAAGATGGTTCTCACCACCTCAACTAAAATAATCTAGATAATCTCACCCAGGCTAGCCTAAACAACATAGTCGTTCACAGGCATGCATGAAGGTTTGTGTCCTAGGTTCTAGATCTGTCCAATATATATGATACATTAAGTATTACAGTATCTGTTTAAATGACAATCCAATTACCAAGTTTGCCCCAGCCAAGTAAGAAGCTGGGGTAAAAAAAAAAAAAAAAAAAAAAAAATGTAATGGTCGCTAACATATTGAAGTTTGATACAAGAGCATGAGGAACAAAATTATTCTTAATACATTAAAATCATAACATCTTGTGGACTGATGAGATGCAATCACTTTTTTTTTATTTTAACTTTTGACTGATATAACGATAGTCAGAAGTTACTCTGCAGCATGAGAGGTGAAATGTTTCAAATCCAGTCAACTGTAATGAACATTTCTTGAAGAATCTAAGCCAGACCCACTAGTAAATATATGCAGCCCCCAGCAGCTAATAGAAAAATAATCTCAAGGAATTAAAGAGCAAATGCTGCCAATACTGCTTTTCCCTGGTGCCATCTTTAGCTCCTTAGATTCAGACGTACATGTCCTGATATACTTCAATAAACTTAACATACATGAAAATCCCTTGTTGAGCAAATTACACCAAGTACATTTATTTAATAAATTGTTGTAGTGGTTTGAAAGAAAATGATCCCCAAAGGGAGTGGCACTATTAGAAGGTGTGGCCTTGTTGGAGACAATTTGCCACTGTGGGGAGGGATTTTGAGGTCTCTTCTGCTTCACACAGTACGATAATCAGTGGACTTCTTGTTACCTGCAAGGCATAGAGCACCCAGCTATTCCTCCAGCATTGCATCCCTCTGCATATACTCCTTGGCATGTTATACTGGACTGAACATCAAAAATTGTAATACAGCCTCTTCAATTAAATGTTTTACTTTATAAGAGTTGCCATGGTCATGATGTTTCTTCACAGCAATTAAAAACCCTAACCAAGACACTTACATACATACACATTTAATTATCCCAACTTGCTTGGAGAAGTAGAATTAAAATTTTCATCTACAATAAATTTTTCTACTAAAAATGGAAACTAAACACCAGAAAGAACAGCAGATATTTTCCTAAAGATTATTATATTAAAACTTGTTTCGTGAATTAACGCAGATAGAGCATAAGGCCTAAAGAGAATTTTTTTAAGTCAGTTTTGAACTTGAGAGCCATTCAGCAAGGAAGAAATCAAGCCTGGTTCTGGACACCTGTGGAATTGACAATGATATCCACAAGACTAGAGAAGACTCTGGAGGAGAAGTCACAACCAGCTCTTACCTATCCAACACAGTTTCCAACTACACTCTAAATCCTTAATCCCACAGGTAAGAGTGATCCTTGCCCCTCATTAAGAAAGCTTCTCTTTGCAACAGACCAAGACCATAATCGAAAGCACAACCAATCAAAATGCTCAATTGGGGAATCCAGTCCCAATGGATGCATCTATAAACCAATTTCCATAGCTAGGACTCAGGGAACACTGGAGAAGAGGAACATCGTGACTGTAAGAGCCAGAGGATCAAGGAGTTTGTTCTGACACTGTTTCTCTTAGTAATATTAGGAGCTACACCCATAAGGTCTCACCAACAGGACTGTGTAAAGATGAGCTGAACAAAAACAACAAACGTTCCAAACTAAAAGACAGAAATCCCATGAGGCCTCAACCCTGCACAAAGGTCTATAGGCCACTAAGGAGCCCTGACAGTAGAAGTAGTCTTTCTCAGGGAAGGGCACATCAGTTGGTTTCCAGTGCCAAACATCTGCTTTGAAAACAACAACATATAGGCTGAGCAGTTTATAGTTATGTATTTAGAAACATATGTGTATGTGCATATGTATGAGTGTTTGTGTGTGTGTAACAAGAAATAATTTTAAAAGCCATGAATTTGGTTTCTTTCTTTCCTCTTCTCTCATTTACCCCCCAGTTTTTCCCAACTCCATCCCCCATTCCCTCCTCAAAGGGCAAGGCCTCAGATGGAGAGTCAACAAAATCTAAAAAGTAATGAATTTGAAAGAGAGAAAGCAGAGCATATGTGAGAGTTGAGAGAAAATAAAGGAATGTGAGACAATACAACTTCTATTATAATCTTAAAATATTTAAGGAAATAACTTTTTAAAAACATGTTGTTTAAAAACATATATATCTACAAATACTCTAGACATTTTGATAACTCTCTAATAAAAAGTTTCTAAGATAACAACAGCAAGAAAAAAAAAATCCTAGCCTGGGCAACTTAATGAACCTAATAGCCTGTCACATAATCAAGAGATAAAATGGTTGAAGCAAGTTGGGGAGTGTTGATTATTTACCTTGCATACATGAGACCCTGTGTACTATCCCAAGTACTATGAAACAAAACAAAAGCTTTATTTTACAAGATTTAGTTGTTTATATTTATTAAAATCACTTTATTTCAAATGTATTGACTAAACATATATATTGTATCAGAACAAGTAACTAGATCATGAAAGCTAAATTCCTCATATGTCAATGTCATATCCAAATGCAAATTAAGTACCAATAGAAGTCATATCAAAGTACAATTTATTAAGCTATCAATGCATTAATACAACTTCCAAAGGTGACCACTATCAGTGACTTGGTTGGTCTGCAGAAGAACCTGACTCGTTAAATTTAATTAAGAATACTTCAAACCTTAAACACCAAAAGCTACTGCTGACCTCACAGGAGATTAGGACCTTGTGAATTTAATTATATTTAAAATCTGCAGAAATTGAAGTAATTCATTTCCCATTGATACTAATGGAGGTAACTATATTAAAAACTATATAACTATACTGGTTCACAAACATGCATATGGCTGAATCACACATAGGGAGCTTGTTGTGCTTTGGGATTCTTACACCATTATGACACTATCCAATATGTTATGGCAATTGTAATACTTTGAAGCCTGGTGGAAATACATCTAAAAATAACTGTGCCATTTCTGAGCCAAAGCAGAGGTAATTGATGTTTCCTAGAAAAATGATCCTACCTGGCTTTGTAGAAGATCTGTGTGAGTGCTTCCGTGCCCATGGACCCCGAGCAGAGCTCTGTTCTCAGTATCATGGCAATTCTCTGAAGCCCCAAAGCAAGGTTCATAGAGTTTCTTTAGAATGCTCCACTTGAAACTCAGATTACACTATTTAAGTGGCCTATGGAGTTCTCTCTTAAAAGATGCCTGCTGCTCAGGTATTTCCCACATTATAATACATTTCTGTAGATATAACATTGTTGATGCTCTGTCATTTATGAAACAGCTCAAAATGTTTCCATCACTGTGGATGCTTCAAAAATTTATCATCAAAAATAAGCCTTACCACCAAAAGAAGGCTTGCTTAGCAAAGACATTATATGGCATATCAGCACTAAAATACTGGTTCTATATTTCAAGTTCATCCATAATATTGTGCTGAAAAGCCTTAGTTATGTCCCAAATATAAGCAAATTTGTCAACAAGCTCATTTGTAAATGCACATTTGTAAATTTTAAGTGCACTGCTATGTTCTAACTTACACTCTTCAGAAGTTAGAGGCTTAAATATTAGTGAAGGGATGGGGATCTCATTACTCAGCTTTTCCGTTTCCCTTACCAGAAATTTGGTCAACATCTACCTGGATGCTTGCCCCTGCTTTATGTGACCCATAAAGGAAACAAATGAAGCAATTCAAACAAAGCAGTTGCCAGAAGACAATAAAGCATAGGGCTAGTAGCTGCATTGTTTGAAGGTTTTTTGTTGTTTTGTTTTGTTTTTACAGCTCTCCTCTGTAAAGAGGGTTAAAGTGAACTCGGAAGCCAAAAGAGCGAAAGTTGTCCTCTCCTCTTTATTGTAGCTGAATTTCCTTTGTACAGTGTATTCATTGGTGTGTTTTAGAACCAGAGAACCCTGGATTCAGCATTGGCTTCAACATCATGTCTAGGCTCTTAGACAAGTTGTTTGACTAAAACTCCTCATATGTTTGCTCATGTCTATAACATATTAATCTTTGTGATTTAGGTTAATGGCTTTTTGAGCTAGAGAAAACATACTTTTTAGACACATTCTTCAAAGAAGGAAAGGAACACTGGATAAACTTGGGAGACTGGTACCATCTTAAACACAGAACTATAATAAAATTGAGCATAGACTCCACGACCTCTGGCTTCTGACTACCAGCTATTTCTATTTCAACATTTAGGATTCTCAACATGCTTTGTTTTTGTTGAGTATTCTAACCTTACTAATGTAAAGAGTTATTTTCATTTTTTTAACCCAAACAAATCTTTATTTAAACCAGGCATGTTAAAAAGTGAAGAGGAAAAATATGTCAAACAGCTCGTCAGGTCAAATATATCTTACATCTGTTATTTTGAAACTTTGTCCCTTGGTCTCCAAAACTGTTTCTACTTTTCCCTGATTCTTCTAGTACTTCATTTCTGAGCTAAAGAAATGTGCCTCATGCTCATCTCCAGGATTCCGCGAGTAACATGGTGAAAGCACAGATGAGGGATGCCCCCCCATAGGTACCACTCCCTGTGTACTGTGCTGTCCAGGAACTGTACTGAATGACACATATTTGCTTTCTCTATGTAATTTATTTGATGATCTAAAAATTATAGTACTATAGTGAAAATATATCTACAAATTATTTCTAAAGTTTTAAATTCAGATTGTATTTATTCCAATCATAATATGTCATAGTATTTATGTTTTTCTATTCACTCATACCTCTCAATAGAAACAAAATACAGAAATCAGTAAGCATTGTTATTCTACTTAACTCATTAATATTTAGAAAATGTACTAGGGGTATTGTGACTGCATCCCTTCACCTCTCTGTCCTCTTACACTCTGTCTTCCATCTACATGGTGACTATCTGGATGAAGTCCCATCTAAGGGCAGTAAGCTGCTTTTATACTAGATCATCCTTTCACAGCTATTATAGGAGTCAGACCTAGTTTAGGTACAATTTCCTCCTCTGATAACTGTGCCATCTATTATACTCTTAAATAATTTCCATATAATAATGTGTTAATATCTATTGATATAGAAAAAACTAGATTCCATAGATTCCTCCAGCTTTGCTTCCATTTCTCCAGTCTCTTCTTTTTTACTGAAAAAGAGGCTTTCTATAAAATATGTTTTGTTTTCCCCTCCCCCAATTTGTTCCAAATTCTTCCCTTCTCCATAGCAACCCAGCTTTGTATTTTTTATCCCTTGCCTCTCTCTTTTAAACTTAGCTTTGTATTGATTCTTTGTGGATTTCATATCATGCATCCTGATCCCACTCATCTCTCTGTCCCTTCTCATCTGCCCTTACAACCACTCAAGATAAAACAAAATAAAATTTAAAAGAAAGAAAATTCTCATCATGAAAACTGTAATGTGTCACAGTGAGTCACACAGTATATCCTTTAGTCCATACACCTTTATTTGTAAATGTTCATTGCAGTAAGTTATTGGTCTGGCTCGAGGCCTCTGGTATCTGCTATACTTTCCATACTGGACCTTCCCTGGGACTTCCTTTGGATATTCTGTTGTTGTCCTGTGTCATAGAGATCCTGTAACTTTGGGTCTACAGGACCAGACTGTTCATATGCTCCAGCAAATCATAGATGAGGTGAATGCTAGAGTGGGTTAACTCTTAGCCATGGATATGGACCTGGGTGGCTTCTTGGTGAGTCAGTCAGCCAGATTTCCCTCATCCTCAACACCAGGTTGAGTTCTTCAGCCAGAAGCAAAAGGCAGGCCTGTTACCCTGCTCTCAGGCACTTAGGGCCAACTCACTCACACCTGTTATCACCAGGGCCAGTTCTACTGTGTTTATTTGTGATTCTGTTAAATTTATTTTCTTGGTTAGTTGGGCAAAGTTTACCAGTCTTATTTATCTTCTCAGAAAACCAGCTCTGGGACTTCGATGATTCTTTGTATTGTTTTTCTTGTTTCTATTTCATTAATTTTATGCTCTGATTTCTATTACTTTTGCCATCAACTCAGTTTGATTTCACTTTCTTCTTATTTTTTCAAATTTCTGAATTGCATCATTAAAGTATTTATTTGTGCTTTTCTGAATTGTAGGTACTTAGAGATATAAATTTCACTCATAGGACTGCTTTTAATGCAGTGCAGATATTTTCTGTGTTCTGTCTTTAATTTTGGCTAGTTCCAGAAGTTTTTTATTCCTCCTTGATTTCTTCCTTGACTCATTCATCATTCTGTAATGAGTTGTTGAATCTCTCTGAGTTAGTACTTCTCCTACAGATCTGTTTGCTGTTAGCCTTAACCTTCACCTCATTGTGGTTAGACAAGGAGACATGTGCTCATTTCTTTTTCTTTTTTCTTATTGTTTACTTTTATTGCAAATACATTTTTCCTTACATAATGTATCCTGATTATGAATTTTTATCCTTCTTACTCCTCCTACCTTCTCCCTCAGCTCCTCCCATGCTGATCCACCCTTTCTCACTCTCATTAGAAAGCAAACAGGCATCTATAGGATAATAATAACTATAAGATAAAATTAAATATAAGATAAAACAAGAAAAATACATTAAAATTGAACAAAACAAACAAACAGAAGAACAAAGAGTCTAAGAGAAAGCACAAGAAACAAACCCATTTATATGCACAGTCAGGAATCTCATAAAAATACTAAACTGGAAGCCATAATATATACACAAAAGAAGGTGTGTGTGTGTGTGTGTGTGTGTGTTTAGGACAAGGAACCTCCAGTGATCCTGTAGAGTTTATTTTCTCTTGGCCACCTTCATCTGTGCATGTAGCTTATCCTTAAGAGTACTTTGTTTTCATGGTGAGACTACTTTGGAGAAAACTAAATTTTCATTTGCAAATGATTATCCACTGGAGACAGTTTCTAGTTAATGATGGGGCCTTTGTTCACTTTTCCTTTCAACTCTACAACCCCATCTGGTGCAAACCAGGAAAGTCCCTATGAATGCTGCCTAAGTCTCCATGAGTTCAAATCTACATAGACCATGTTGATTTAAGGGAGCTTATTTTCTGTTTTCCTCCATCCCCTTTGGCTCTTACACACTGCCTCTTCTTCCTGAAATTCTTTGAAACCTGAAAGGGGGAAATTTGATGGAGATATCCCAGTTAAGGATGAGTGTTCCAAGGTCCTCGACTTTGTGTAATGTCTGTCTGTGGGTGTCTGTATTTATTTCTATCTGCAGAAGGAAGAAGAATCTCCTTTGATGTCTGAGCAAGGAACTGACCTAAGAGTAAAGTAAAATGTCATTAGGAGTCATTTTATTGCTACTTTTTCTCCCCCAACAGTAATATTTGGTTTTAACACAGATCCTTGGGCATTCTAGTCTCAGGCTTTTGATCACCCAAACAATGTTGTATATGGGTTCCATCTCATAGAGTGGATCTTCCTTTATTATCATTGACTTCATTGCTATCCTTTTGGAATTCAGACTTCTTTGGAGAATTTCATTTTTAATTAAGAGACCAGAGTTTTTCTGTGAAGAATTTACAAAAACTTCAGCTATATGTTCTTCCAAGGTCTAAGGCTTGACAAACTGTTAAACTAGACCGGCATTATTCAGTAGCTACCCTCCTAGTCCAAAGGAGTAGTAAGGCTCGAAGCTGGAGCTCATTAATCCAGCAGCAGGAGTTTTGGTGGGAAATCCAGAATCAACACCAGCTTGTTTGTGTAGGAGACACAATTGACTATGAAGCCAGGCTCTTTGAAGGTGCTAAGCTTTGGGTGCTGTGGTTGAGAAATGACTTTGAGGTAAGTATCTAGTATTGGCATGCCAGTAAGGATGTGGAGGATCTATGGTAGGGCTGACAGAGAGAGGATTTGCATTAGTTTCTGATGGACCAACAGCAGGCTTCCTCAAAGAAAAGTCAGTACATACATATCCCTGCTGTTGGAAAGGAGAGAAACTTCCCTTTTCTGACTTAGAGACTGTCAGAGTTGTTAGCTCAAGGGAATGAGGATAAGCTGGGGTTTGAGGAAACAGTAGCCAACTATGTGGGAGTTCTCACTCACAATGACAAATGCAGTCATCAGATTTTTCAAATAAACAGTATGATTTTATCTGCTTTCATGATGTAATAAATCTGACTGGTTTTATGAACAGTCACAAAATATATTCCATGAGTAGGTAATTATAAATAGAAGTCACCTAGAAAATAGTTTTTCTATGGTCAAATAAAATGAAAAAATGGGAACTTAAATAAAGTTTTACAGATTCTGGCGGGAAGAGGAGGCTGAAATACTTCTCGAAGAGGGAATAGAATAAAATATAACAGGCCTCAGATTTGTGGAATAATTTTTTTCTTATATGAGGGATTCCATGAGATTACCATTCTGGAGAACACAAAGAAACCCTGCCAAGACTAAACTGCACAGAACAGAGTGATTTCAAAGGTATTTTTTTGTGTATGGTTTGAGATAAGTACAGCATCAGAATTCATATAAAATTATTTTCTAAAACTATTTTATTTCAATATTATAGTTACTAAAATATGTGTTTATAAACTTGTAAAGATGATACGATTTAGACAGAATTTAATGATCTACTGTGTGTGGAGAGCAGAAGTCATACAGAGATCCTCATGTCATTTTCACAGAGACTTTGTAAAACATGCGCCATGATCTGACTTTTTCTAAATACATGCAGCAAAACTTTAAAAACTTAATGAAAGAAATTAATGGTATGATTATAGTCTGGAATCATTCATTCTAGTGTCAAAACAGCAAATTCCTTCCTTTAACCGTCTTTCTTGCCTTTTTTTCTGTGTCACTCATGAAGATTTCCTAAAATATAAAGTCAACCAAAAATCAGCACACTCTCTACCAAGAAACAGAAAATAAAAGGAGAAGTATTTTATTTTTGGAAATTATGGGGAAAAAATTGTAGTTTTCATGGAAAAAAGAAAGAAAAAAAGGTCTAACTTAGAGTTATACCAATCTATTATTCTATATGGCCATCCTTCAATTCTCATATATTTTCCAGACTTTTTTTGTTTTATTTAAACACATTTAAGATGGACTTAATTATTATTTAAAAGGCTGTTAAAATGTCATTTTGGATCACACCTGTTTCCTCCCTTCCAAAGGACCACATTTAGATGTAGGCTGATGCAACTGTCGATGTACTTTTTCTAAAGTAGTATTTTCTGCACTCAGTGTGTCATGCAGATGTGTTCAGTTACCACCTGAGATCTATGTTTTTACCTTATCTCACTTGCCTTTCAAACTGATAATTTTATTTCATATCTAAATAGTCTTTTTCCTTAAATACAAGTTTTTCTCACCAACTTGTGCTCTGAAATTCTTGAGCTCTAATAAATCCTGACTATAGGACTTCACCTCATAATACTTACATTGTCTACCACATGGAAATATTTTTAATGTTTTGGGAATAAATCCTTGAATGTCAACATTGTAGACTCATTCTCTGGTGAATTTCAAATTTCACTTCATCATATTTTATTAATTCAGGTCAAGATTTTATATTTTAAATATTATATATTTATATATTCAACCACAATTGAGAAAGAAAATTTAAACAATTATAAAATACCATTTTATACTTCTTTTTGATGAAAACAACATTGAACAAAAAGCATTCTGAGTAGAGGAAGGGCCATTTAGAGGAGTAAATTGTACCTATGTAGTTTAACTCCTGATGGAAAATAAATACATTCTATGATAAAGGCACTCTGCTTTCCTGTTGATTTAGCTTGTACTATTTAATAAAATGCCACAGACCGACTGGGTGGGCTCAATAACAGACATTCATTTCTTGTATTCAAGTACTTATTTATTTTTATACTTCTGAGGGCTCGGAGAACCACTTACCAGGTCATTATCTGAATTCGGTTCTCAATAAAGCCTTCTTTCTGGCTTGTTCATAGTTCACACCCCATTGTGTGTGCATATAACCTTCTGCAGGGATACAAGGAGGAAGGGAGGGAAAGATCAAGGGATGAAAGATGAAGGAATGGAGGAGGGTGAAGGAAGGGAGGGTGGAGGCAAGAGCGTTTTGTCCAAATTCCTTTTTTAAAATTTATTAATTAAAATTTTCATTATTTTACATTTTGATTGCAGCTTCCTCCCTCCTCCTATTCCCTTCACCAACTTCCCCTTTGCCCCCTTCCCCAATCCACCCCTCTTTTATCTCTATTTAGAAAGGGACAGGTGTCCCATCAGTACTAACAAAGCATGGTGTATCAAGTTTAAGTAAGACAAAGCTCCTCTCCTTGTACTAAGGTTGATCAAGACAATCCAGCATTAGGAACTGATTCACAAAAGCCAGCCAAAGCATTAAGGACAGGTCCTGCTCCCACTTCCAGAGATCCCACAAGCAGATCAAGCCACACAACCACCAAGCATATGCAGAGGTTCTAGGTTGGTCCCATGCAGGCTCCCTAGCATTCAGTTTGTGCTCCTATGAAGAGGCCAGTTGTTTCTGTGGGTTCTCTTGTGATGACCCTAACACCCCTGGCTCATAAAATTCTTTCTATCTTTCCTCGAGAGGATTCCCCCTGCTTGACCTAGTAAGAATTGAGCTGCGGATCCTTGCTTCTGTTTCCATCAGTTACTGAACAAAAGTTGTCAGATGACAATTGGAATCATCCTTGTAGATGCCTGGAAATTTCCCTTGTACTGGGTTTCTATTTGACCCAAAAATGCCCCCCCACCAAGTCATCTCTTTTATTATTCTCCATCTCCTCCCACTTCTCAACCTGATCCCTCATGTTCTCATCTCTACCTGCCCCCAGTCTACCCAGGAGATGTCTTCTATGTTTTCATTCCAGGGAAATCTATACACTCCCTTATCTATAATCTCTCTGGGGCTTTGGATTATAACCTGGTTATCTTTTACTTTACAGCTAATATCCACTTATGAATGAGTACCCTACCACTTCTGTCTTTCTGGGTCTGGATGACCTCACCCAGGATGATTTTTTTCTTGTTTCACCATTTGCCAGCAAATGTCCTGATGTCAGTGTTTTTAACAGCTCAGGAATATTACACTATGTAAATGAACCACATTTTATTTATCTATTCTTCAGTTGAGAGGCAGCTACGTTGTTTCCAGGTCCAAGATATATTTTATCTACTTGGTGTTTTTAGGTTCCAGATATATGTTATTTGCTATTAGTTTTACTGATGAATCTTCTGTTTTGTTTTCCTTAAATTTCACTTTAGAATTAATTTAAAGAATTATTAAAATTTTAGAATTCAGAAATTTTTATGCTTACATGCAGGTTGAAAATGTCACCAGAAGTAAAAGAGTTTGAAAGATGTCCTTTTGTTCTTATCATAATTGTAATAAATATTTGCAGAATAACCAGAATTGTCTAAAAAGAACACTGAATGCTTCAATGAAATATTTTCCCAGGAGGCTGGAAGATGGATTAGTGGGTATGAGCATTTGCTATTTTTCTGCTTTAGTATCCAGAATTCACATAGTAGCTTACAGCCATTTGTAACTCCACTTCTAGGGCATCAAATATGCTCTCTGGCCTCCATAAAATGCATACATCTGGTTCGAATACATACACGAAAGGAAAACACCCATCTACATAAAATAAAAATAAAGCCAAGAGAATTTCAGAGAAATATTCACCCTATTGAGATATTGACAAGACATTTATAAACACAGAAAACTTATAGAAAAGTATACTACTTGAGGAAAAGCCTACTCACGTGGATAATGTACTACTTGAATTAATTGCAATATAGAAAAAGAAAACTAGAGAACTCCTATACTGTACAGAGCAACCTAAGGGAAGATTACAGTGTTGCTGGAAAAAGACATAGTAGGCAAAATCTCTGAACTAAATTCATAACGGACTTAGCCGCTTGTGTTTCAAAATAAGCTGAATTAATATCAGGCCTTTTTAAGAGAAAATATAAAGAATGACTGAGAGAGTGAAGAAATATGCATGTAGATGAAGCTTGCTAAAGCATCTAGGCTGATCAGAGACACTCTGAATTAATTATTATTTGAAGGACAGTTCAAATGCAATTCAAATACATCAATTTCCTCTTCCAAGGCAATAGTAAAAACTGATTCTGTGGAAGATGGTTTTCTAAAATTGACCTTTTTTTCACATTCCACATCTTTTTGTCCCTAAGTAGTATATTCAAAGAATCTAAAAATATCAAAAATTTAAGAATTGGTGAATATTAGGATGTTTTAACTTGTTGAGCAGAAAGCACTGATTATTTGAAACAATGAAGTACTAGAGATTTATCTTTGCCCAAGGTGTCCGTATTGGCTGAGGCTACCCCTTCAATTCATTCTCCTACTCCTGTTTCTACTCATTTGAAATGTGACATCTTCTCCAACACCATATGATCCAAAATTTACATAAAAAGTCCTGAGTTATTTATTATCCAATTTAAAAAGCCTTCAGAGCTATGTTTTTAGGACAGTGGCAGAAAACGGGTTTAGCATGTGTGAATTTGTGTGTGCCATCTTTAAAACCAAATAAATAAGTCAAAAAAGCCTACATTAACCAACTCCTTGATTTGAAAACATTTGTTCAAATAGTTGGGTAAACAGAAAGCAAGATGCACAAAAACTGTAAAGTATTTTGTGAAGTAAATAATGCCAAAACTGAGGTGAATAGGGAAAAAAATAAAAATGGCCACACCTTTGCTTTTCAGAGAGTATTTTAAAATATACCTTTTACATATAGAGATAAGATAACGTTGTGTTCTGGACTCATAGAAGCCCTTGTCAGAACACATACTAGCAGGTGTTGCTCAATAGTACCTCATGCCTCTGGATTTGTATCCATTCTGCAGACTAAACTAAATCTGGCCAGTTTAAGTTAATAATACCTATGATATTAAATGCTGAACTGAATTCTAGTAAAGTGATGTTAAATTAAAAATCTTAATCTAAAATCAAATTATGATCTTCCCTCTGCTTTTCTCTTGTCTCCCTTCAAATTATAGCCTTCATTTTAACCTTAATTTATAACCCCAGGTTTCCATTGTAGTACAACATGTCCCACTTTAGACCCTAAGCCACGCTTGGTTTTCTCCTTAGAATTCTGCCTTTATCTCAACCCTTTGTAAGACTTGTTTTTGAATACGTGTCTAAGATGTTTAGATCTTCCATATGCTTTCTCTTGCCCTCTTCTTGTTCACGTCCTGATTCATCTAACTTTGTTTTGAGACATGCTTACTCAATGACACTTATAACATTGATCAAAAGTGTTTCTTGAACACTTATCTTCACCACTCACTAAGTGATTAGCCAGCTGGCACTGTGATTTAAACCTTTTAAACTAAAGAAATAAAATACCTGACCCAAGATAAATTTGTTGGTATCGTATGATGGTTTTTACTGACCATAATTAAGATCCAGCACAATGATTTAAGAGCTTTAAAGAACCTGAAATTTTTTCAGGACTCAAATTAAAAGGTTGCTAAACAGCTCTTTAACTCACTGGAGAAAATAGATGAGGCCATTTGGATGGAAATTGCTGTAAATTAAGGTCAGTGTGTATGTGGTACAGACTAGGGTGTCTGAAGAGAGTCTTGGCTCCCTGGTCATAACGAGAATTGTGGACTAAAAGAGGATTAGATGGAACCACTGAGAACCAAACAAGAACCTCCTATGGCTTCAAAGGGTGTTTACCTGAACTTTTATAATACTTAAATCCTATTTTCATATGGCTATTTTCCCTAAAGTTATATTCAGGTATAGAGGAACTATAAGGAAAGTGTTACATAAGTAATAATAATGGCTGGCTTGATTCACAGAAAATATGTGCATATGTAAATTTTAAATAACATGTATGTATGTAACATCAAGTAATAAACAAAGGAGGCCATGAAGCTGGGGTATATAAGAGTGTCTGAAGGGAAGAAAGGGAAGAGGAAATAATTAATCATAATATTAAAAAGTAAGGAAATTGTTAGGATTATCAGCTAGTCCCCCAGAAGATTGCTTGATATTTTATTTCTCATTCAATCACTTTTAAAAGAATGAAGACCTAGATTTTCCAGATTTTTAAAAATATTTCCCCTGAATAAGATGAAATAGGAAACATCTGAGTCAATTTTTCTGTGACACTGTCCACAAGAAACCCAGCTGCTGAGGTGTGAAATATAGAGCACTTTAAACACAAGGTGTGGGGAGCTGGAGCCTGAGCGCATGTGAGGCCTTGATGTTCAACAGCCTCATGTGCAGTGTTTACATTTTCACCCCAGAAGTGATAAAGAAAAACTTGAGAAATTTTAGGAACTGAGATTCTTGATCATATTGATGTTTCAGAAAAAGCATGTAGGCTAAAGTTTAAAGAAGGTGGGAAAAATCAGCTAATGAGCTGTTGTAGTTAAAGGTGAGGTAAGGGACCATGGAATGAATCCGTTTAGGAAAGAAAATGATGGAGTCAGTTTGGGTCAAGCGAAAATTGCTCTTACAGTTGACTAAAACATACTTCTTACTTAAATGCTTATAAATTTTTTCTCCTAAGGCTTGGAAAACCAAATACATATATAAGTTGCATATTCTCACTGCATTGCCACAGACATACTAAATAGTTAGCAGTAACCTAAGCTATTTGCTAGCTCCAGATTCTGTGTAGCATTTAGTTACAAGCTAGCTATCAGAATTTAGTCTATTGCTGTAGTAAGTTTTTTTTTGGCGCCTGTTTTGGGCTTGGGAGTTTGTATTTGGTGCGGCCCGCGGGGGCGGTTGGAATTTGGTTTGCGCACCTTTTGTCTCTCAAAGAAATGAATTATATGTTTATATTTTTTAAACTGTTTGGCCCATATCTTAAGTATATTATTAGTTAGCTTTTTTATCTTAAATTAACTTATTTTTGTTTATTTTTTTTTCCACGTGGCTCACAGCCCGTGGCTCATTTGTATTTTTATGTTTTTTTTTTTTTTTCCCCCCGGGGGACGGATGGCGACTGGCTAACTCCACCCTTTTTTACCTGCCTGCCCTCTGATTCTCCACCTACATTTACAGTGCTGTGCATAGGCCAAAACAGTTCTTTATTTACAGCACACAGAAAACATTCCCACCACAGTCTATGCATGAACTATCCACATAGGAAAATTTGCATTTAAATTTTCATTTGCTTTTGATTTAGTCTTGAGTCACAAATAATGGAAATGTTCGACCTTAGAATTATAAAATATAAACATATATAATGTATATATGTGCATACAAACATACAGTATCTAGCATACATATACATACATGGTGTTTAATGCGGTTACAGTAAAAAAGAGCAACAATACTCCTACTACATACCAAAAAGTAACAAATTAAAAAAAAAAAAAACATACTGGGATGGATCTCCTCCTTTAGAATTGTTGGAAAGTGATATCTTTTAGTCCTTCAAACATTTTAAGCTATTGCCAATATTATTGGTTACTTACCAGAGCTTGATAGTAAGACTCTAGTGTTGAAAATATACTTGAATCATAGAATATGGAAAAGTTAAACTTATACTGACCTGGAACCTTCATCTTTAATGGATCATGGGGCTAGAAGGTATTATACAGCTACCAGAGGAGAAGTAGAATTTACAACTCTGCCGGTGGCAATATTGGCATAAATATTATAAGAGTAATCAACTAAATTTTCCTTGGTGTCTCAAGAGCACTCCACACATTGAAACTCATAACTGGCACTTTTGTTAGGACTAAGAACCTGTATCTAGGTAGATTATATGTCCTAGGAGAGAGCCTACTACTATTATTATTCTGCTAAAGGAACATAACTATCTTCTTATGAGATACCCTTATATCCATAGATTAATATATTTACCAACCTTCATCAGAAAAAGCTTCTTTTTATGGTAGACGTTAGCTAACACAGAAACCCACAATTGATCAAGATGCGGAAAATAAGGGACTCCAGACTGCTCATCTATATGGGACATTTACATCATTCATATCTTAACTACCTCAGGGGTCATGGTGAAATATGGCACAGAAAGACTGTAATAGGCATAGGTGGTGGATGACTACAGGGAAACATTTTCTGGATATAACAGGCACAGTAGTTCACAGGAGTTGTCACAGCATGCACAAGGCCAGCCAGACAAAATTCCAGAGGAGGAGTGGGCACAAAGTCCACCTTGGCTAAGGAGTCCTGGCAGTGGATAACTTCAGGGAAAGAGACAATTTGTTTTTTAAAGGTGTGACCTCTATTGGGTATTCTATTCTCCAGTAACGGCCATGCATCATGGAGAAGAGGCAACAGAAACTACATCAAAATGTGTTGTTCAAAATTTTCAAACAACAAATAAAAATTTTAAAAAAATTTTAGAAAGCAAAGAAATAAATGAGAGGAAAGTGAAACTGTAAGCACCCCAGTTGTCTACTTACTAGATACTTGATGCCAAAGAGACAAAAAAGAAAAAGCCAGGTATATCCTTCAGCAGAGTTGTGTTCCTTGGCCATATATTGCCTCACCTGGCTTTTTTTTAGAGTACTAGATATTCAACAACTTCCTCAAGTTTGCATTTTACCATCTCACCATCTTCTCAGTTCCATCTCTATTTCAAATATTAATGACTAGAAGCTGGAGAGATGTCTCAGTGGTTAAAGGCACTGACTGCTCTTCCATAGGACCAGAGTTCAATTCCTAGCACCAGCATAGTGACTCACAACTGACTGCAATTCTAGTCAAAAGGATCTAATGCCCTCTTAGAAGGTCATCTGCAGTCACTACATGAACATGGTACACTGACATACACTGAGGCAAAAGCTCACATGCATTAAATAATAATAAATAAAATTTCAAAAGATAGATGGCTAAAATATATACATTGATATGAGTGCCAAACATTCCAAATAATGGACTAAATAACCAAGCAAGCATACTGGGCGTTTATTCAATGATGAAAAGCCAAACTTCCTCAAAATGCTTTCTTATGTAAATTGGCTTAAAAATTGTAGTAATTTTAGTGTCCAAATCAATTTTGAAAACTTTGAAATCTTTAAAGTTAAAGTATGATTAACTCCAAAACTTATAATTTCAGAAAAAAGGAAATATTTCATTAAGTCTTGATTTAACATAGAATTTGAAGTGTGAAAATTTTGTAAGCGTAAATGTCTCAGAATATTAAGAATTAGCAAAGGAAACCAAGGTTTTATTTTTAATCTTTTCTCCATTTTATACACATTATACTAAAATTAAAGATAATCTTTGGTGACTTTAATTGGTTTACTAGACAAGTGCTGAGTTCAGAAGTACTGCGTTAGGTTAAAAAACCCCAAATGTAAATGTTCTAATGTTCTGTATGTTTTTCTATAGAACCTTCCATATATAGAAGGCCAAGCTGGAACAAAGCAAGACATGAGCATCTTTTGAACCTCTTAATAAAAATGACTGAAAATTGAATTATTTCTTGATAATTAAATAAAAGAAAATTGTTTCATTGTAACTTTGGGGTTCCTGGTCAGTTACATGGCTGTCTACTGCTGGGCATCTGGCTGAGGTCAACCACTCATCCAGCGCCCAGGCCACCTGCCTGGTCATAGGCATCGCTCTGTTCTGGTGTTGCTCAATGTTTTATATTTCACTGATATCCTGTTAATATGACCTATGAAGAAAAACATTATTTCTTCCCCCATTATCTATGTGTGGTGTTACAAAAAGTGCTTAGGTAGGTTATTCCAAAGCTAGACATCCACAATAAAAGCCAAAGGCATTAAAGAAGAATTTAAAAATTAAAATTGTAAACTTCTGAGAATTTCCCAAGAGGCTTGCACCATTTCTGTATTTTGAAAAGAATGTTAGAAACAAAACAATAACTCATGCAAATAAATAATATCAAAGGAATAATAACTCAAAAAGGACAGTGTTTTGAAAGTCTGCTTCATATATAGCTACAGCAGCGACTAGAAATATTCTAAGTGGCGCCATATGGTGTCTTAGAACAATTAGGTTCTGTCTCTGCTATAATGACAACACATAAAATGTCACAGTCAGGAAGACTCTCAGAATGTCTTTGGACACATCAAGCCTTCAGAACTACCATTGCCACAATTACTTGCAAGTGCTTTTAGTCTACCAGTGATGAGTATCGTACAGTACCATCTCTTTGAACAGACTGCTTTGCAGCTTGGAGGAGGATTACAGCTTACTAATATAGTCAGTCTGAAATGCAGATAAATTTACTACAGGTCATAATGTAGCAGGTTTGAGAGTAGAACCTCCTTTTATTTAGTAATTCATACTAGTTCATATGAAGTTAGCTAATAACTAGATAAGGAATATCACATCATAGTACAGCTAGACAATGAATCTAATTTAGACATTGTCTTTTTGACAAGGGATTTAGTTGTTTTATTTGAAGCTCTGAGCTGATTTGTTTGCTTTAAGACGTGTAGCACAGATGATTTGTTGCTACTGTGATTTTCATTTACTCTTTCTGCCTTGCCAGCAGAATCCAATTTAATATAGAGTTACAATGTGTTGGACTTGGAACTGTGGTTTTCCATCTCCTTGAAAGTTGATCATCCAATGACTGCAGACTAGCAGTGAAATGTAAGCAGTAGTGGTTGCATAAGAGCATCTCACCTAGCATGTACATTGGCCACTTTTCTTCTCCTTATTCTTTCTGCCTATCAGGGTTACAATGTACTCAGAATCCCACCTATTATTACTGTGAGTAGAACTATAAAAAGATTTTAAGTCATGGGGTTACATTTAGTAAATAACATAGCATACTGACCTAGAATTGTATGAGGTTTTTTTTTGTGTTTTTTTTGGGGGGAGTGTTTGTTTTTGTTTTTTTGTTTTGTTTTGTTTTGCTCGGTGAATGTTAGTTGCAACTCTTCTTGATATACATTGATACAGACACATGCAGATAATGATTCATTAATTTCTCCACAGTTCAAAAGTAGCACAAAGGAGAATTTAAGATTCACCAGTTGTAACATAATTTGAATCTTCTACTCATGATTTCATAAATATCCCAAATTCTAGATGTGACAGTACAGCCAAAGCTTCTATTTCTTTGTGAAATTTACAGACCTGGGAAATTCCTGCTTAAAAATCTTTGTAATATTAGCTTCAGTTAGTTTACACAAAATGAAAGTGGTGTAGTACTCCAAGATCCTGATTATAAATTATGTCTGAAAGGAAACAGTTTATTTTTCTAAGGATAGCATCTATTTTTAATAGCAAACACTATAAAATTCTGTTCCTTCATGTTAATTAAATATATAAATCATATGCAATCAGAGCACTAAGCAAACCTTGATGATGCTCCAGACCAGGATCTCCTGTTACAGTAGGATTGACAGAGAAAACACAGAGACCTGAAGAGGTTCCAGGGTTCCCTCCTAAACGGAAAAGCTTCACTATGGTACAGAATGGGCTGGGCAGCATCTGCTTGAGCTCTCTCTCTTTACATTTACCTCAAAGACTGCTTTCTCTAGTATACCTTCCTTTCATCATTTTACCTGTAACATCTAAGATGCATAATCCAAGACTGAGCTGAAGCCTCATCCAGAAATCTGCCCTGGCCTGGGCTTGCCCACAGCATGCCCTATTCCTTGGCACAGTTGAGATCTATTCTTCTTCTCTAGATCCACAATATAGGAACCAGAACCTCACATTCCACTTGGGTGCCCTGAAAACAATTTCACTCTTATACTAGGTGTGATTGCTGTTCTTGATTGTCAGATTGACTATATCTGGAATAAACTATAATCCAGAAATGCTTGGCTCAAAGTGAGTGAATCGACTTCTAATCTGGACCTTTAAGGTAGGAAAATACACTTCTGATCTGGATCGTGAGGCAGGATAACACATACCTTTAATCTAGATCTTGAGGCAGAAAGACCTACCTTTAATTTGGACTACACCTTCTGCTGGAAGCATATCTAAGAATGGTTTTGCGTCCTGTCTGCATGGCCTCTCCTTGCTGGCACATCCATTTCTTTACTGGCATTAGATCCTATTTCTTTGGGATTCCAGCATATACTGAAGACCAACTGACAAACCCAACCTTGTGGGACTAAGAATCTATCAGATTCTTGGACTTTCTGTTCACAGATAGCCATTATTTTATTAGTTGCACTAAAGCTGTAAGTCATTCCTATAAATTACCTTTTTATACATACCTAGAGAGACTAATTTCACAAGATTTGTGACTCCTGGGAACTCTGACTAATACACTAGACAAAGACAAAGACAACTGCGCAATGTGAGATCTGGCTAAATGTACTTGCTTTGACACTTAAATTTTAGAAGCTACACATCAATGAACCCTAATGCACCAGAAACAGAACTTGAGTCTGGGGTTTTAGTTAGTTCTCTACTGTGTTTTGAAACCTCCTCCTCCTATTGATTTTCATAATCTCAGGAAAACCAGATCTAAAAAGCCATGAAAATAGCTAAGAGCACTAGAAATCAGTGAACTGTAGAGAGCTGTCTGCAGTGGTGCCTTAAAGATGGCGCTGGCTTCTGCCCTCCACCTTACATGGTGAGTGCTCTCAGTGACAAACTATCCTGTATAATTCACTAGGCGAGGCTCTGGCTTGCTTCCGCGTACCTGGACCTATAGGCAGTGCCCACGTGGTGTACTAGGGTTGGCTGCCCAGAGGCTATTTAGGCTGTGGGAGGGTTTTCCCCTGAGGGGAGAGAGAGAGACAGAGACAGAGACAGAGAGACAGAGACAGAGAGACAGAGAGAGACAGAGACAGAGACAGAGAGAAGATTTAGCAAGTCAGTCAGTCCCTGTCCTAAATAAGTCAGAAGTCAGAATTCAAGGTTCCTGAATAAAACTGCTGAAAGAAGAGCCTGGTGTTGCCTCTTCCTTATGGGATGAGGTTTTGCGCAACAGTGAATAACCCATTTTAAGGTACAGTACAACATTCAAAGGACTCTATTTTGCCCCTTAGAAGAGCACAAAGTTTCAGGTCTAAGGAGCAGATATGGGCAGCTAAGCACACAGAACACCCTGGGTCATATCATTTACATAAATCTCTGGTTGCCTAGGTTTGGTTTCCTAGCACATTGTGATAGATATGAATTTTGAAATTAATAGGTTAAACTGTGCTTAGGAAAGGGAGATATAACAATGGAAACAACAGTGATATAAAGTACATTAGGAAACCAACCATTGGAAGAAGCACACATTGCTCAGGGCAGAGAGAACGCAAAGTCTAATGCCCCATGATATTTTTTAGCACACTAATTCTTTACCAGACAAACTAATTGAGAGCTTTCTGATATTTTCCTCACTTTTCCTAAATGAATTTTTCTAATAATTATCTTTTAAAGGATTCTATAAATAGTTTTTATGTTAAAACATAGTTTTCTTTGTATAATAGAATAAACTGGGGGTCTTATATAAAAGATCCTACAGCGTGAAATATTAGAAAATAACTTAAGCAAATAATTGATATAGTCATTTTAATTTCCACCTTGTTATCTCTGACCCAGTTTACTTGGTGTTTTATTATGGAGCCTGATTCTCTAATTTACAGGAGAATGATGGATTTAGAGTGGCTGTAAGACTATGTTGATACTTTTTCTCCCTTGTTAAATTGACAATATTTTTTTAAAAACAGATCAAGCTAGCCAAATATGTTGTGGATATTGTTTTCATAACTTCAAGTTTATATTAAATTAGCTTCAATAAAGAAGAAAAACTATTTTTCCTATAAGTATGCTTCTCTCTAGAGTATCTAGATCAAGGAAGACAGGAGAGGAGGCTGTCTTAAGTTCTTCTGCACACAATTCAAGCCAATGAAGCAGAAGCTGCTCCTTACAGAGTAGAAGCAAGTCTGAGTTTTTTAGATAGTGCATGAGGGGATCTGCACCCTTCTTTCCTATTTTCTATAGCACACCTTGTCTGCAGACTCTTTCCTACACAGGTCAGTGTGAGTCATCTCAACTAACATGACACACCACTTATCTGTGTTAAAAAGTGTCCCAACTGCACAGATCCCATTTGTAGAATATATAAAGGTCTAAATGAAAGAAATTTGGAATTGTAATGCAATTGCCATTTACAGATACTCAGAGTTTTTTCATGGACAATGGTGAGAATAATAAACAAATAATGAAATGAAGGCAGTCAAACCTAAAAACAGAAAACCGGATTCTATAAGACACACCCATGCAGAGCTGTCCTGGCACAATACATGTGTGCCCAGGGCATAGCTGCAGGGCAAACTCTCTCAGTACACTACTTAGATCAGTGCCCTCCATTGACATTGATGACTTAGAGATAGAAGACTTTATTTTCAGAGAGTAAACATTCATCCTGGTTTTAAATTCTTCTGAGGTGTCTGCAAATGTATACCCTCAGAAACTTAAACATAAAGTTATAATAGCAAAGCTATTTTAGAAATTAAATATTTAGGAAAAATATTTATAAATTAAACCAGACCATAAGAACCCTGTACCATATATGCTAACAAAGGTCCCTGTATGAAACTCACTGTGTGAAACTCCAATACTAATCTCTAGGTGTAATTATTAGATTACTGACCTTTAAATTGGTGGCCTTTATCTTTTTTGAGCATTGCTGCTAAGAAATCCTTCATCATTGTTACTAAACTCACATCTAACCTTACATTTCTGCTTATCTTGGTCTTCATTTGCGGTATAAATCTTCATAGATGTTGTAAAAATCATTTTTGGTCATCTTAATGAATTTTTGTGAAACATTTGAATATGGTAGAAAAGTTGGTGGAAGGGAAGGCGGCAGGAGTGAGGGAAATGAGCAGGTGAACCTTGGGTTCTGACCTTTGGGAGATGTACTCACTGGTCTCTACTGTGAAGCTGATACAATCAAGAGTCACTGGGAAGGGGGAGCCTCAGATGAGAGATCATTCAGTTCAGATTAGCTTGTGGCCATTTCTGTGGGGAGCTGTCTTGGTTACCAATTAATGTAATGCCCCACTGTGGGTAGTGTCTCTCGTGGGAAGCTCCACCTAGATCGTATAAAAAATGGCTGAGCACAAGCCAGAAGGAGCAGATTTCCTCCATAGTTCCTGTCCGAGCTCCTGCCTCAGGTTTTCCTGACATCACTCAATAATGAATTGATCTGGGAGTTGAAAGATAAACTCCCTCCTCCCCAAGGTGTTTGGGTCATTATGTTTATCACAGGACCAGAAAGCACACTAGAACAGGGCAAAATGAGATCTATCCTAAGATTTTATTAGTTCGTAGCTTTTTAAAAACTCACTTTGGATTTATCTGTCCTATAAATTAATTAGCCTCTCTGGGCTTGTGTTTCATCTAAAAGGAAAGAATATAAGTAATACCTAGCTGAAGAAATTGTTAATCAAGTGATGTTGGCCTCTTACTACTACTTCTGTCAATGCATGAATTCTGTGTTTATGTTCTATGACAAACATAAAAGCATAAATCATATATATATATATGTATATGTATGTATGATGCAAACATATACACAAGTTATATTCCCAAAACACTAACACACATACACACACACATACACACATACCTGGTTTTTTTTCTAGTATCAAAACCTCACTCAGAAAGTCTCTACTTATTAAAATTTCCACTGTGTGAACAGTTAGAAACCTTGTCTGTACTCCCTAGAAAGTAATATTTACTTTTTGTCAAAATTATTATATGCAAAATATAATAAAACTATATCTATGAACTGAGTCATTTTATAAAGGCAGCTTGGATGATCTATGTATTTAATAGAAACCTAAAAGTAATTTCTCTCTCTGAGTCTCCCAACCATGCTTGGTGATTTTCTCCACCAATCTGTTACAGTCATAGTGGCTGGGGTACACAGCACTCACCAATGACCTATTACAGACAGCTAATCAAGATGAGTGGGTGGCTTTCACAGGATAAGTAGTTACTTGTTCTCAACTTTTTAAAGTTCATAATTCAGTCTTACTGTCATTGCTTTCCGCTTGCCGGAGCTTTTATGAAGGGTAAAGCTGAACAGAAAGAAAACCAGAGTCATTAACTGCCTGAAAGTTTAATGTGCTACCAAACCAGAATTAGATGTGATAATGAAATTTCCACTGCTGAAAGCACACTTTGATAGCTGATGTATGTAGTGAGAAGGTGGTCTCATAACCAATGAAAATAAGAAAATACTTAATCTTTTTCTATTTCTCATTCAAAATTTTGTCTAAAAGGGCCAAACATCAAGTTAAACTTCAGACTACTTTAAAAAAAATATGTAGTAAAATTTTTTGTTCCTTTTAGAAAACACATTGTAAATGTATAGATGTCAATCAAATCTCTTTCCATCTAGAGACATTCTGAGCCAGAAGATATGGTTTAACACTGCACATTTCTATGCTTTATTCATTTATCCTGAGGGAGAATTCCAAATCACCAGTGTCCCTTCCACAAGGCCTAACACAGCCCTAAATCCAGCATTCATGGTCTATCTAAATAAAATTCCAAACTTTCTAACTAGAGAAGGTCACAAATTTTGAACTTTAATTTACAGTTTTTCAGGTTCACCATGAAAGCTTCCTTTGTGCTTTAGCTCTCCCTTGGCCTTATAAGGTATGATATTCCTTGAAGATTTGAAGCAGCAACATCAAAGCTGCCATCCTACTCAGCCATGTGATCATGGGTATAAATAGCCTTTATTCTACAAGGCACCATTTCTAAGCAAGGTAGGATGTTCAGTGGGCTGGTGTATTTAATACACTCTTATTGTCAACTTACAATGCATACCAACAACTATATTGAGTCTTAATCCCATTTTAAGTCAAGGAAGATCAGTACTTCGGCTACTGTCTCTATGCTTAATATTTATTGTCAGATGGATAATGTACTATTCTCCAAATACAATACAATCTTGCCTGCCTTTTTTTGTCTTTGCATATGTCACTTTCTCACCCAAACACTCTGGAGCTGAGCTGCTTCTACTAGCTTCCTGCCTCTAGGTACCAACTGTGTCTTTCTTCCCACCACTTCCACTCAGGGACCTGTTATAGATCACCATCTGTTGAAATTATATTCACTTTAAATTCAGCTAACCTACCCCTATCAAAAAAGGTTTTATTTTGCCAACCTCACACTGACCTGATCTCTTTTTCCTCTGTGTCAATCACATTGATTTATATCTTATATATTAGTTCTCTTACCCTGTGGCACCTAGTAGGAGTTCACTCACTATGTGATCAGTGAGTTTGGGTGATATGCCACTTTTATGTACCCCCAGTCTCCTCTTATTCCTGGATTTATAGAATTCTTAGTCATCAAAGGCAGAGGGTGGAAGGTAAATGATTGTTAGTCTTCATATCATTCCATTATCTAATAGGCTTGTTGCACATAATGTAAGCTTAGTAAACATTTCTTGAATTACATGATTAAACTGGGTCAGTCAGCTTCAGCTAGAAGCACCTCAGTATTGCTTTTAGATTTATCATGAGCAAATGCTAGTGATGAAAAGGCAATTGTTTTTGCTGAATCATAACTGAATTTATACCACACTAAGCTTTGGAAAGTACCACTTTTTGAATTAAATACAAAGCAATAATATTTTTGCATGCTTCATTTTTACATCATCTTGGCTTCTTTCAGGCATGAGGACATCTCTGTAAGGTGTTGACCTAAATTTCTGCTGACCTAATTTTCTTGTTGCAAAAGGATTTCGGTGCAGCCAGTACCCACTGCGGAAAGGTTTTGTTCTATATCCCTGTCAAATCTCAATGACAAATGGAATGAACTTTGTTAGTCCTTCTGAGATTTCTGAATAGCTCAGGACATTCCCTTTTAATATCTAAGAGGATTTCAGTGATTTGTCCTGCTGGCTACAGAGTGTAAAGGGGCCTCCCTCTTTCCTATGCACTTACTCTAAGCTATCAGGCAGGTCCCATGGAAACAGTAGACACTACCTGCAAACATTTTTTACTGTGTACTACTAGTAGGGGATAGTTGCTAATAAAATGGAAATGATTACAAGTAGCAAAATTGACTTTTTAGACTCTCAAGTCAGATATGTACATGATTTTAGCAATAACGTCCTCTACTTTGGTTCTGGTTCTGTATTTTAAAACAAATAGAAAATAACTGCTCTCATGATTTAAATTAATATTCTCCTAATGGTACAAATAGGAAAAAATCTATTTTCAAATATACTATTAACATTTTATTTGTATGCATTTGTACTTGAGAAAGGTCATAATAAAAGAAAAATAGGATTTAGATGAAATAATTCAGTAGCTGTAAAAAATTATGCAATCATAGACAAAAATATATCAAAATTTTTTCCTTTGAGTGTTTAAGAAAATGAAAGGTCAAGTCTTCTACTTCTTGAAAATGGGATATACCAGATGTCTATACAGGATTCTTCTTGTTATTGTTAGAATCTTGTATTTACATTCAGTCTTAATATGGGATATACTGATTTCGAGACTGAGAATTTTAACAACTTTCAGTTATATGGTGAAAGCATTTTCAACTGTTTAAAATTACTAAAATTCCCTTATTTCTGATCACATTACAGCTCAACAATGTTATTCTAGTGTTTCCACTGGAAGCAAGTCTCTTGAAAGACCTTCAGGCACCACACTCTGGGCAATCAGAGATGTGGTCAGCAAAATGCGGAGGCAGTCAAAGAAAACTTCTGTCCTAGCAACTTAGATGGAACTTCACTTGTGATATAAAATAATACAAAAGGAGTCAAAAACACTGGCAAAGAAAAGCAAAAGCTATTCTCAAGAAATAAAAGTTACATGAAAATCAGCTGCAGGTCAGAAAGAGACATGGTGAAGAGTTATTTTTAATAAAAACAATATTAGATAAAATTAATAATGAAAAACATTGTAAAAATCAAAACCTGTTGAATATCTTTTTGAAAAGTATCTTAGATTTTAAAAACAGTAAAATATACAATTTTTACTCTTTAGTAATCAAGGTATGTAAAAAGAAAGCCAAATTAGTGTCCTTTGTCACCAAGAATCTATTGAGAACAGACACTGATCCAAGTGTCAGGAAAAGTATTGACTCAAACTGGCAAGACCACTACCAATGCATGGCAGCACCATGACTAGGTTAAATAATGATCAGAGGAACCAAAAATTTAGAATTGAATAATTTACAGAAACTTGGTATAGCATATTAAACCAAAAGCAGAGAGGAAGACATATAAGACTGGAAGATAAAAGAGGAAGGGGACAGGGAGAAAGGAGGAGGAGAAGCAGGGAAAGAATGAGAGATGCTGAGAGACAATGCACCCTTTAGCTAGTTCTTCTGTAGATTAAGAAAAGAACTCCACAAGATTCCCTCATGAAATCAAAGGTCATCGTCATTCCAAAAGATTTTTTTTTTTAGAGAAGGGCTATCTTGGCATATTTCTGTGGGTTACAATGCCAGCATCAAGAGTTTCTTCCTATGAAGCAAGAGTTCAAAAGCTGCTGCCTCCAAAGACAATAGTCTCAGCACACAACGGCCGAGGGTGGGTTATATGCGTCCTAGAGCCATCCATTTGATGTCTTGTAATTGAGGAGCCTATGCAACCTCCATCTCGATTTGTACAGGAGACAGTGAAGCTTTCAAGGTCCACGTCAATGGATAACTGAAAACACATGTTCTCACATATCCAAACTCTGTGGACACGTCTAAAGGCATTTCTTCCTATAAGAACCAGCTCTCCATGATTGTCTACTGCAGAACCTATTTGAAGAACAAGTAGCCTTTGATTGTCGGGGTTTATTGACTCAGCATTGTCGCCGGGCAGCACCACTCTCTGATCCTGCTGTAGCACACACCTGCTGCTCCAGGGGCTCCTGGTCAAACAGAGGAAAAGAAGAGAAACTTCTAAAACCCATTTTTACTTTACCAGGAACAAAGATGACAACTGAAGCAAAAGCCAGGTCAAATCTAGCTTTTCATAAAGTTGGCTGAGCCTGTTTCTGTATAGGCAAACTCCTTGTCAAACCCTTGCTTTCAGAAGCTGCAATAGATTGAACAATCAGAGGACTTGAAAAACCCATCATTCCCACAAGGATTTGTGAAGTGTTGAACGTCTGGCATATGGGTGTTCTGAATAAAAGGATTTTGCCAGGAGTTTTGAGATCAGAGATCTACAATTAATTCTGACTGCTTGGATCAATAAAGATTGTTTTTCTTTGAAACAGAGCACCTATAAACTTATATAATTTGAGGTATAGGAAAATCATTGCTGAACAAGCAAAGAGTGCTGAGCTGCCCACGGAATCCATTTGGTAATAATTTCAGCATGAAAAGTAAGACCATTATTTAGATGGGAGAAATGCATTTGAAAGCCATGAAAGATTATATCAGTGAAAAAAATCTATTTGAATAAAATATATTTTCAGCACAAAACTTACTCAGGTGTAGTAGTATTCATAGCAGAAATGCAGGTCAGTGGGAGCTCTTTCCTGAAAGAAATGTCCATGAGGGAATTCAGCTTATTTTGTCTAGCACCGCTGCTACTTGTTCTGCAGAAGCAGAAATGCGGCTGATGACAAGGTAGAAGGGAATGAGACACCTCCATTGGCAACGAGCCAAGAATACAAAATGTTTTAGCCAGTCTGTGGCATGTGATCCATTTCTTAATTGTTGATAACATATAATTAGGACAATCTTAGCCGAGTTTAATGAATGCCGTAAGTTTAACTGCAGTGCTTGAGTACACTTGGATAGACTTTGTTAGTCTTGGAGCATGGAACTGTAGAGTAACATTTTATAAACAGTACAAAATGGAATCTTCCCTTTACAAACTATCAGCCTGGAATTATGGCCAACATCCTAACCCACAGTATAAATTCTCTGCACTGTATAAATGTCAACTGATACTCATGGCCAATGTGCCCAAAATAAATTTTCCCTTTGAAGATTTTAAAGGTAAGATTTACGTGAAGAAATTGGGCACATATTTAACAATGACAGACTACATGCTCTACAAACCAGGTATCACCTTGATTTATTTTGACAGCTTCAGTCTGTGAACTACACTGTTTTGTTTTATTTTTAATTCAATTATTTCCTTGAAAATAATTTATTGATTATTATCTTTTCATTAAAACAGATTCCCTGAGCTTATATTTCACACCCATATTGCTTAGCATTACATTGTTTTAATGCTGTCATTATGAAAAATAACAACATCTTGATGTAGGCCCTAAGTAAATTTAACTAAAGTTCTCACATTTCTTGTAAAGTATTAATTTTTAAAGTGAGAAATTCTATCAATCTATGAAATAACACAAGAAATTTTAAAAATTAAGAAATGAAGTCTAGCTTTTATCTAAAACAAAACAATAAAACAAAATTTGCTTAAATGGAAGTCATATTTGTCCATAAAATACATGCTTTCATTAATGTTTTCTTTCTTTTTTGGTCTTTAAATTTGTTCTAATGTTATCAGAATCAATTTTTAGTTTCAGTCATCCCAAAGGAGCTGTCTTGAGTGCAGCTCTTATCGGGAAATTGTAATGAAGACTCAGCTCACAGAGCTGTTACTATGGTGCTCACATATCTGAAGAAAATTTTAGTGGAAATAAAATTCCAAAGCACTAAATTTAGAGGTATTTCGTTTCCTAGTAAGAGGCATAAAAATAGCATTACTAGATACAATTTGAATTCCAAGAGGGAGATATTTATTCCTACATGATGTTCAAATGTGTACATTTTACTAAGCCAGTTTCTTTACACAGTCCTAGAGACAAATTAAAAATAATGTTACCTAGGTTCCAGTCTAGCCTTTGTAGAACAGTGCCTAAGAATGGAGACCTTAGTTTTTCACTTTGGTGATGTTTTTACACAAGGACATTAACAATAAAAGTGTGGCTATTTGAGGCTATACTTTATGTATTAAGAAAAGAAGTAGTAGTGATATGTATTTGTGGTGAGACACTGAGTTGCTCATTCTCTTTCAGAAATGGAGAGACAGAGGATGTCATAGATAGCCTGGTATGTTGACAGAAATATCAAGTATAAACTCTATTTTCCATTAAAAACATTAATATTTTGATGCACAAAAATCAATGAACTTCTATTTTCCAAAAATAAGAACAGAAATAATTTTCAGAAATTATGACAATGTGCATTTCTGAAATTAAAACTACTCCTTCACATTAAATATACCACTGCCCAGTGTTCAAAATGATACCCAACTCCTCAAATCAGACTTCTTTCCAAAATCATCAACAAGAGGCTGCGGGAAGAAGAAAGATTTAAAATTCCATTTCAATTTTTACTTCGTTTAATGTCTTCTGTGATTAAGCCACACAAAAAAGAAAATGTCTACAATAGCTTTTCCTATTTCATCACATCTGAATTTCTAGGTTTTTAAGCAAGAAGAGAAATTTTTAACTTTCACAAAACAGAACTAAAAGCTGTTAGCAACCTCTAAATTTTCTATGAATGAGTGATGTGATGTAAATCCTGAGAGTGGAAACTAAGAAGACTTTCCCATTTACTACACATTACCTATGAGTTTACAAACCATGTGATTCAGTCTTACATATGGAATATTTGAGAACTCAATAAAGATAAAGGTTTCTGACTTATTGTTCAGTGCACAGAGGAGAGTAAGGAGAGGGTTGTTTTCCTGGTAAACTGTCCTTGAGTGGAGCACTTCAGAAAGCGACCCATCACTCCAGCCTCTAAATCCAAATGTACATGTTGTACTGGCATGACAACATGTGCCCAGGATTTCAGAGACTATTTTAAGAAATGTGG
Source organism: Sigmodon hispidus (assembly GCA_004025045.1). Lineage (NCBI taxonomy): Eukaryota > Metazoa > Chordata > Mammalia > Rodentia > Cricetidae > Sigmodon > Sigmodon hispidus. Next base: position 36,956 of record PVIH01002402.1, on the reverse strand, counting down.
TCATTATATGCACTTCTCTTTATCATGAATTTTGGATCTGGGAGAAGTTTTGGTTCAAACTTTAAAAAGAACACCAAAATTCTGTGAGACTTAATGGTCATACTACAATGCTAGAATGAGCAATCTGTCTTTAAACCAAAGTCTAAGTCATTACTTTTAATTTTTGTTTTGTACCATAAAGGCAATATTCTTTAACATAGTAAAAATACAATGTTTTTTTAAAAAAAAAAAAAAAACAACTCTGCATTGTTTTTTACACGTGTTTTCTATTTTCTAGTAGTTTAATTTTTATTTGTATTTGAAAAGGCCAGTTACAGATTTTGAAATCTAATTGGAAACAAAATATAAAGGAGGCAATTTTATTTTGCTAACACGTAGAACAGAAACACCATAGCATTCATAAAATAAAATTTGCTAATCCTTTTTTTTCTTTGAAAAAATATTTAGGAAACAATTTCAAAGAAAATGCCAGCTTAAGCTGAGGAGGGACACAGCACTCTCAAAGTCACCTTAATTCATTATTTATTGATGGGTATTGATAAAAAGTGTTTGATTTTTGCCAGAAATTATTTATCCTTTTGTATAGACTTTATACTAAATATATGCTACTAGTTTTTATCTACCTCTAGCTCACAGAAAACCCAGCTCCCACATTTGCTACTTGCTAGACAAAGTGTATTAGAAGTGATTCCCATATTAACTTCACCTGAAAATAGATTACAAACTGTTCATGCAACTGCACATTTCCGGGCTTTGAGCTATACAGGAAGTGCATTTTGTGACTACTAAACCAACATATCTCAAAATATTTCCTAAATCACATTTTTTTAAGGGCAACTCAGAAATCGTTCTGCCCTAGGTCAGGGGAAAAACTTGAGCATTTGACTCAAATGCAAAGCATTTGAGAGAGTAAATAGATTTACTAAATGCTTTTAGAACCTTCTTAATATATAGGAAGTAACCCTGGAAAACTCAACTATATGTTTCTCATTATGAAAATAGAGTTCCTTTTACCTAAGACCTCTCTGGGACATGTGATTGTTCTAACATGATGACAGGCTCCACACAGAAACAGAAGCCTTTTGGGTCTGGGCACTGTGAGGCTACATCTCATCTTTACATGGCAGCCTTCATGCTTCTTTGTGAGTGCAGAAAGGCTCACAACAACAACAACAATAACAAAATGCTAACTCGACTCTACATCTGAGTCCAGAATGCAATTGGCAAGAGCTACCTATACAGCAAGCTCAAGAGTGCTAATCTAATAGCAATGGCTTTCCTACACTTCTCCTAGTTTCAGTGTGGCATTGATTATAACAAGAAGTTCCCATAGCACCCCACTCTCAAACCCAAAGAGAGCTGAGGAGGCAGCTGTGTTGAGACTTGACAAACATAGTAGAGACCCAATTTGGGCTTCCACCAGGGAGATACAATGAATTAAAGCAGAAACTGAACTCATATAGCCCCACGCCAAGATAGTTTTCTGGTAATTGGGCCAAGCCAAGTGTCCACATCATCTGTAGTACCTACAAGTCCAGTCAACAAGGGGCATCATCCTAAAACCCGGAGGATTGGTGGAACTCAGCAAGCAGAAGTGCCAGATCTTCCCTACTGCTCTTAAGACTGCAAAATCACCAGACACTAACTTGAAGGAGAGCCCAGAAGTGGACAGAAGGCTGAAAAATCTGGGAGACTAAGCATGTTTTCCTAAACAGACAGATTACCTAAAAGGATGGCTTTAATTATTGGATTGGATTGAATTTTAAAAATGCATAGGGTTCTAAATTTAAAAGAGAACCAGAATAGTTATAGATAAAATAATTGAACTGTTTTCCAGGGACATTCAAGTTGCTGTGTTTATGAAGTCAATGTTCCATAACCAATACAATGAATAAAGTTACCGCAGAGAAAATACCCACCTCCCAGATACATGTTACTCACCTACAAGATGACTACATGGCATTTGGCTACAAAAGGGGAACAGCTTTTCTGATTTGTATTTTCTATATGTGGAGACTATCTTAAGGAATATGCCAAATGGTCAACTTGCTTTTCACTTTTGCTTTTCCATGAATGTGTAAAGTAGAAGTATCTCTTTATGCTATAATTAAAACACAAAATATTGGCTTTCTTAATGACATTTTACTCATGTGTATTATTGTACTTTGCTCATGTATCTCATTGCCTTATTATTCTTTCTTAGGGGTGTGTGTGTGTGTGTGTGTGTGTGTGTGTGTGTGTGTGTGTGTGTGTTTGGCAACAACAATACTATTATCCCCCTTGGTTATTTGACGGAACATATAAAATTGTTTATATAAAGTTAAAGGCGTTTTCTAAACTCACTAATGCCCAGCTTTATACTTTGGGTCTGGATCCTCCAAAGGCCACCAGCTGCCACCTGATAGCATTTGGGGAAAGTGGTGAGATTTTCTGGAATTAAGGCCTAATGAGAGGAAACAGGTCACTGGGCGTTCCCTCTTGAAGTATGTGCTGGGGTTCCTTTGGCTGCCATAGGTGAGCAGTTTTTCTGTAGTAAGTACTATCCACCATGATGTTATGCCTCACCCTGTCCTCAGAAATGAAACCAACAGACCATGACCTGAAACTTCTGGAAGAGTGAATAAAAAATAAGTCTCTTGTGGCAGGAGACGGCTCAGCTGTGAAGACTTCTTGCTGAGCAAGCACAGGACTGTAGTTCAAATCCCAACATAAACGTCATAAACTGTGTTCTGTGTATGTCTTTAACTCCAACACCAAATGGAGACGGGAGAAATGCTGGAGCTTACTACTTTCCAGTGTAGTCACAAAAATAACAAGGAAACCAAAAGAAACATATGAGCTCCAGGTTCAGAGAGAGACACTGCCATAAAAGGAATAGGCAGAAAAACTCGAAATGCCCAAAGCCCTTGTTTGGACTACACACAGGTTGGCATGTACCATACTCATAGATGTCATACCACACATCTCTCTCTCCCTGTATCTCTGTCTCTATCTCTGTCTCTGTGTCTCTCTCACACACAGAGGGAGAAAAGAATATTAATATAATTGATATTAATAATCATCTAGGCACATCTCATTCCTAAAGTTTACCATAAATTTTTGTCTACTTCAAATTGTCATATCCCTTATTTTTTTAGCTTTTCCTATGATTTATTCATAACATAAATTTGGGGGTTAGAGGATTTGTTGATTTATTTACTTATTTTCTGTTTACATGGGACAGTTTTCCTAGGTGATCCTGGCTAGTCTGGAACTACCTGTCTATTTTTCTGCCTCTGCCTCCCAAGTGCTGGAATTTCAAGTGTATTCCTCCATTCCTGGATTAATTTAGTAGTCATTTATTCATGTAACCCAGGCTAGCTAAGGACGACCATATGCTTCTGATTCTCCTGCCTTACCTGATGTGAAAGCACCTCCATGTAACCCAGGCTAGCTAGGGACGACCATATGCTTCTGATTCTCCTGGCTTACCTGATGATTATAGGAGATTATAGGTATGTGTCACCATTCCAAGTCTGTGCTGTGCTGGGAGTGAACCAGGGCAAACAAGGATCTTACCAGCAGGTTACACCTCTGACCCCAGGGTGAAATTATAAGCTCAGGCCCACTGTGTAAAATAGACAAACCACAGTGCTGAATCTCCAGTTGAGCAGGTGGGGGGAGTCCATGCCCATACACCCTCCCCCCCCCCAGTCCTAGAAAAACCTTCAAGGACTTTCAAGCCTTGAAAGCCTTCTTAAAGCAGTTCACATAGCCTCCCTGTGCTTTTCACCTGTAACAGGAGACTAACAAAAGGATTACATCTTCCTCAGTGGGATCCTGTGACAACTGGCTGAGTTCTGATCTATAAAGTGCTTGGAAGTGTACCTAGTACACATAAGGCACTCAATGAGAGAGTTGATGTTATAAATTGGGCCTGTGTGCTCTAAATGTATTTAAATTATGAATGTATTTGCTAGATATAGAACCCAGGATTCTGTATATATGAAGCAAGTACTATCCAGTTAAATCACATCCCAGTTCAAAGAATGTCATGAACAGTATTTTTAAATAAACAAAGATTTTGACCTAGGACAAAGCCTTTTACTATAGATCTCAAAGTGATTCCAATAAGGAAAACGAATTTCATCTTATGTCAAATGATTGTCTTGCCTGGCATTCTGAGCTCTGAGAAGAAAACTGAGTCTCTGGGAGGTTAAATGAATAGCCATGGATAACATATATAACAATAGCAATCCTAAAGCTTGAACACACTTTCCTACAACCTCTCATCATGGCTCTAATTAGTTTCAATTGATTGACTAACTGAAGGTAATTAATGACAAGCAGCTGGAGCCTGTGTCACCAAAGAATGCTCTTCACTGCGGTTTGGAGACCCATTTTATTATGTTATATTGTCCTTATTGTCTACTATAAGCAAATGACAGAGAAAGTGACGAACAAAGAGAGAAGTTACAAAGTACACATTTGAATTATGTGTATTTCTAAGTTAAGCTTTTTTTCCCTAAGAGAAAAAAAAATTGAACATATTGCTCAGGACTTTGAGGGGAGAAAAGACCCTTAGTGGCTACCATGTGTCTTCAGGACGTGAACAAGATCCATAGGAAACAGGTCCAGGTTTTTCACCATCATTTTGTGACTTTGATGGAAGTTCTGGAGGTACTTTCACATCAGGTAAGCCAGTTTGAGTTATATTTTCCATTATTTTCAGCTAAAATATATGAACCTATATATGGGAGAACACAAAACAGACAGAAGAGCAGTTCATACTAATCTGTTTTAGATCTGTATGCAAAGTCACTAAAGTAATGTTACTTTTAAAATTAAGGTTAAAAGTACGTGAGACCTATTGGATCTCAGAAATGCCAAATTCAGCCTGCAGAAGAGCAGATTCTGAGGGCTTAGCCGTGCACAACAGCAAATGTCTTTGCAATGACTGGAGGAGGAGACACAATCATCCTGGCTGTTGTTCCAAACACTGTAGTATGACAGTAGCTAACCCATCTGGTTTACAGGTGTCAACACCAGAAAATGTAGGATGAAATGAGTCCAGAAGGGAATGGATGTGTAAGTGGAACATGCTCTGAGCAGATCCCCTGTGCTCAAAAGGAAAGGGGGATTTTCCTACCCACACATTGGGCTCTCTGTTTCTGTTTTGTATCAGGTACTCCTTATTAGCCCCCTTCTTCCCTGGATGGCAATGGGGAAAATAGACTTCACCAAAGCACAAGATAGAATGGCCCACAGTGCAGTTCTGGAAGACAGCCAGTACCCAGCATTGATGTGGTCTCACTTAACTCCTCTGGGGTGGACGCATGTCGAGGCTTAGTGACAGCAAGCTATGGCACACAGGGAACTGAAGTGGAGTCACTACAAGAAGGGCAGGCAGAAGAAACACTCCAGAAAATGCTGAAGCATAATTTCAAGCAATGCCGCACTGTTTGGGAATGTGGGAAACCACAGGGGTAAACAGGCCAAGCTGGCATGCAGCTTGCAACAGTAAGGCAGGACGTTTTTAATGTGACCCAATAGAAAAACCAGATCAAAGATCTGGAGCATTTAACATGAAACGCCTAGTCTACAAGATTGGTTTATTCTGTGAGCAGACAACTCGTTGTTGTGTACCTATTATGTGTCACTGGAATCTGAAGAAGACATAATTCTGTCCTTCATGTACAAAAAGCTAACACCACCAAGCACAGATGTCCAAATATAAATAATTGACTTTTCCCTAACACTGTGTTTATTTGGAGTCCCCATTCACATAATGGCAGAAATAAGGCCTCGTTTTGGTCTACTTTCCTATAGGTCACCTGCAACTTTCAGGGACTTAAAGTACCAGGGTTCTGGAAGCAAGGAGAGGAGGAGGAATTCTGGCCTTCTATCAGTGTTCCAGCACCCTGCACCCCTGTGTGCTTACCTTTGTGTCTCCTCCTCAGTGCTGAAGTGAGATTCTCCAAGTCCTGTGCTCTTACATCTGTGAGTTTAGCAATCTCAGATTCTCCTCTGCTGCCTTGCTATTCCAAGCATCACTTGAGCTCCTGGTCAAGCAGTTGCCAGTATCTGTATTACCTTCTTTCCTGGCTGTCCACCATTTTCTGGATTAGTGACATTTTACCAAACCTAGATGGAGGAGGGTAGGACATAAACAACACTTTTTTAAAATCTGTTTTCAAACTTCAGGTCTTGCATTACCAAAAGTAGTCAACTACATTACTGTCACTGTCCTCTCTGTTGTCCCTGCCTTGAATTGGGCTAGCTTCCTGAATACAGAGGAAGGCCAGTGGTTGTAAGAAACAGGCACAAAAGTATCAGTTCATGTCTCCCAAGAACATTTTACTTTGTAAGTTGTGTTCATCTTTGGAAATGGAAGAATACTCCCTTAAAATGATAACATACTAATCCCATCTTGAAAATGGGTAGATGGTCATCAAAAGAAGAAAATAAAAGTGAGTCAAAGGTCTGAGAGAGGCTTTATTAAAAAAAAATTAAACTTCAGTGGGTTTATGTTGCTACACTGTAAATAATTGTCCTAGCTACTAGTTTAATAAAATTGTTGATTGGCAGACAGGAAGTGTGAGCAGGACTACCAGACTAAGAAAACTCTAGGAACAGGAAGAGCAGGGTAGAGATGCCACAGAGAAGCCAGAGAGACACCATGATGAGACATCAGCAGACGCAGAGGAAAGAAGTTGAAATGCTGCTCTGAGAAAAGGTACTGAGCCACATGACTGAACAAGATAAGAATCATGGGTTAGATTTGAGAGTAAATAGTTAGCAAGTTCTATACTGTGCCCTAGATCAATCAGTATAAAATTAATACTAGACTTTGTGTGATTTTTTGGGACTGCTGGTTCAGGATCTTGGGGCAAGAAACCTAATACTACACTCAACAGTTTTTTATATCATGAAATAGTGTAAAACGATACAATGGTATAGAATATCACAGAATATGAAGGTTCAATGTCATTTACATGATGTTGTGCTCACAGGTAGGAAAAATGAATGATGTTGCATTTTATATGGATAAAAAGCTTTTTTATTGTAAGCAGATTCTCCTCTCGTGCAATACTTCCTGATGAGTTTCTCCTCCCTCAGTTCCTCTCCTCTCCCTCAGATACACTCTCCATCTTCTCTTCAGAAAAGAGCAGGCCTCCAAGATATATATATATATATAATGGGATTTATATATATATATATATAATGGGATTTATATATATATATACATATATATATGTATATATATATATAAAATGGGACAAGGCAAAAAGCCCTCATATTGAAGCTGAACAGGGTAACCCAACAGAAGTGTCTCAAGAGCAGGCAAAAGAGTCAGCTACACCCACTCCCACTGTTAGGGTTCCACAAAAACACTAAGCTAGCAGCCAAAAAAGTATATGCAGAGGACCTTTTTAAATGTTATCACTTCTCTCATGCTAAAAGTTAAAGATTAAGAAAAATCATAGCCTGGAGTGAAGCCCCAAAAGAAAAGTCAGGTACAAAATTACAAATAATCTCCTATCATACTTCAGTAACTACCTATCTGACTATCAACTTCTATTCCAATTGAGTAATCACCATGTGTGCAAAGGGTCCCCAAATAACCCACCTCCAAATTAAAGTTTCAGTGTTTCAAAACTGATTTTAAAAATCTATTTCTACAAAACAGGCTGATAGCATTTACCCTCACAGTGTTGGATTTCCTAGTAGCAGTTAGCCTTGCAAATTATTTTTTTTAATATTTATTTTTATGTGAATTGGTGTTCTGCCTGCATGTATAACTGTGTAAGGGTGTCAGATCTTGGAATTACAGACAGTTGTTATTTGCCATGTGGATGCTGGGAATTGAACTCAGCACCTACGGAAGAACAATCAGTGCTCTTAACTGCTGTGCCATTTCTCCAGCCCCCTAGTCTTGCAAATTCTACTGCACATGGGAGAACTGTCTTTTACTCCTTTAACCGTTATGTGGTCAGTATATGTGCACCAGAGGAAAAAATCCCAGAGACACACATCATTCTTCCAAGCTTGCATTCAGAATTCTGAAGTTGAGCATGCTCAGTGGATCTGACAGGCATTGCTACTAAGGTCTCGACTCTAAATAAATAGTTTAAAATAAAAAGTTGTATAAATATCAGGCTATGCCAATGATGCGGTGAGAGGGAGTGCTATAAACACAAAGTAAATTAAATGGGATCTGCTTTTGTGGGGTAGAGGGCTACTTAGACTGGTTATTATAGGCAAAAGTTTGTTGTGCGGTGCGACAGCACGTACCCATGTGGCTAGCCTACAACTAGTGGAAGAAACAAATCCCACCCATACCTAGGACTGGTGCCACAGCCAGACCACAATTCCTGTGGGGACGAACTTAATTTGCTGAAAATGAAGGCCAGGCTCTGTTGCAGCTCATTAGCTGGTTACAGACACACTGCAGGAGAAGAAAGTGGAATTTGCTCGATGTTCCAACTTCTACATGTGCTGTGAATAAAACAGACTATTGTTTTTTTGATAAAGAAGTATTGTTTTGAATGTGCAGATTGGTTAAGTGAAGCCAGCAGAATTTTTTGGCCAAATATAGTCTCTTGCTCACTCCTAAAAATCCTAGCTTTCAAATTAGGAACTGAAGTCATTGAAAAAAAAAAAAGTTTACATTCCTGCAGCCTGCTGCCTCAAAGCCAAACAAACGTTTGGCTTAAAGTTCATTCTCATTCCTCTCATGAGCCTTTTCTTTAACATCAAAGTCTAAAAAACACCATTTCTTTTTATCAAGTCACTTAATGTCCTCCACTTGTGTGTGTGTGTGCCTGCCTGTGCGCACTTGTGTTCATCAACAGTATTACAGGGTCAGTGTAGTAGTGTAAACCATGTGGGTCATACTTGAATTTAAAGAAAACCATGACTTTATAGCTACTGGCATAATTTAGGTCAAAGTCACAAACTGTGATTTTTTTTAAAGCATCATTAACCACTGAATGGACAAGGAGTGTGTTATTTTCAAGAAGTATCTTTGGTGCCAGTTCAGGCAATAAAAACCTAAAGATGGGGTCAAACTGGGAGGGTAGTTTAGTATGCAGTTGGCTTTTCAAATTCATAAAAATGGCATACTCTTTGGATTGAGTTCAAGCACAAACTGGATAACACGGAATGACAGCTTCAGTTTGCTCTAGGAAAACATCTTGATGGCCACTTTCTGAACAGTCTACCAGATTAGTGCTGGCATTGTGAAGCGCCTAGAAAGAAGACCAAATTGAACAGTCACATGTGCAGTGGTCAGTAATTTTAGGATCATTGGTGCATTCTCTTCATGATACAATTTGTAGGTTACCCAAATTTTTCTACAGTGCGGGTCATGTTACTATACTGATGTCTTTCATATTTAACAAATTCTCTGTCAGGAAGCAGAAATAAAACAGCTCAAATCTACAGTTATACCTTTTATAACCCAAGTGACAATGAATGTCCAGACCTGAGGCAAGGAAACCAAGGGAGCCTTGTGTGGACCCTTCTAACCGTTATCTCTTTCCCTCCACTGCTCTGGGAACATCTGGGGTATTTTGTTTGCAGGAGTGCGTCACAGTTTACCAGATGCAAGTGTTTCCAGGTTTGAAAGAAAAGTAAAAATATCACAGGATCAAATTGTAGTATCATGAACCACTGAAGGGTCCTTAGATCAGTACTAGCTCCTTTTCCCTCACACAAACAATAATGGAGGGCAGTTGTCATGTGAAAAGAATAAAATATGTCATATATCATAAAATACTATTTATAGATAACTTCTATCAATGAAACATCAAAATCCTGATTTTAGCTTTATCTACAGAGTCCCTAAACTCTCTCTTCAGAAGCTCTGCTTTCCTGTTTAATTATTTTATTAGAATTTTACATATATGCATCATTATCATAGTAACAAAGCATCAATGTGCGTTTATTATTTATTTTCCCAAATAGCCCTTATGTAAATCTGTATACTATTGGTGCTTTAGTTTACTGCAAACTATCATAATAATTTATATATATATATTAAAAACCTCTTAGAATTAAGTCTAGACATGCCACATACATTATGGCATACAGAAATGAAGAAGGTTATCTATTTAGAATGGCTAAACACAGCCTTGAATTTTAAATGCAGAACCATTGCTTTAGTGATTTATGCCCAGACATGAATTTTCACAATGTTTAATTGTTGGGTACATGAACTAATAAAGAGATTTAATTTAAGCACTTCTACTAGGTTCTAAGATAACATATGTCCCTACTCCAACAAAGATACGTTTTAGAAAGTAAAATAACTTTTTCTGCCATGATGTTACTGTGGCTACCCACTGCCATATCACATGTCATTTGCCATGATGTTACTGTGGATATCCATTGCCATATCACATGTCTGTACGCTGCTTTCCTGATTTCTCTTTCTATGCTGGGCTCTCAGTTGAGATTTACTATTGCTGGCCTGTGTCTAGTGGTATTTCACATTCTTTCTCTCAATCTGCTATGAGATAGAAAAGGAGATCTAAGTCTATAAAGAGTTTATGCTAACAGTGATCAATATGATTCTGGCTGGAAAACAGCTATTTATGTCCACCCCATTTTCTGCCAGAGAATTTCAATTCAGAATATTTAGAAATCAGACAAGTATGGGATTATTATATACTACAAGGCCTGACCACCTCTACACTATTACAAAAAGTCAAAGAATACGTACAAAAACAGACATTCAAGTTGACTACCAAATGAACTTTCTCTTAAAACTCATTTCAACTTTGACACTATTTTTAATCAGTGTCTAAAATTCTAGCATCTAAACTTTAATCTCACATTAAACTATATTTTACAAGGGCCAAATAACTTCCACACAGAGTTACTCTCTTGTGTCTTACCTTTTTAACGTGAATACACGCAGCTGTTTCAGGTAACAAGGAATGGAAATTTATTCCAGCTAGTGCAAGTTAGTATACATGATTGTAGGAAAGCCAGAGACATTATCAGTGTTACAGCAAACTCCCTAAATATCCAATCTTACTCAAAAATTGAGAGATTGTCCAGACTACTGTTTATGACAACCAGATTTTCCTGTTGCAGCTCAGAAGTTTCTTCCTTTGCTCCAGGTTTAATATCCACTTACTGAATTTTAAAATATAAAAAAATTTTAGTAGTAGATACATTGTCTCATACATTAAATAATCCTAATCAAGAAACATCTAATACTCATCCATGCAAGCGCTCATTCACATGCATACATGGTAATGCACCAATAAGTGTAACAAGAATTTGAGAGTGAACACTTTAAATATCCTATAGTATTATTCTACTGAGTGGCTACAAGACTGACACTGGTGCCCTGTCAAGGTACGATCGTAAGAGGTTATCTTTTCCAGTCAGTCTAAAGGAAGCAGTTGTAATTGCTGGCCTCAATTCTTATTTTTTTTTTTTTTTTAAAAAAAAAAAAAAAAAAGGCAGAGTTGTAATCTTGTCACAACTGTGATTACAATCTGAGCATGCTTTTGCACTTGGTACCTAGGAGAGACAAACGCTTCTAATAGAAATACCCTAAAAATTTCAAATAGAAAACATAATGAGTGATGGTAAAGGATAAAATGTTAAGGGACATAGATGTGATCGAGAAGCATTAGCCCTACGCAATCCTCAGATGAGGAAATGTACAAGTATCACTCACTGGCTTCCGGAGCACGTCATTCTTGTGAAACATTCCTCCTGTATCTTGAGAAAAGGAGCAACTTAGAAGGAAGTGTGGTGGAAATTTCCAAAATACATAGACTCTGTTTGAACAAAAACAGTGAGGACAGGCTTCTATATTTAATGACAGGGCCTGGACTGCCGGCCTTCTGTGATCACTGGCTCTGTGTGGTACACTTTGGTGAGTTTATGATGGTGTAACTCACCCAGAGAGTAAAGCACTGCCTTCCCCTCAGTGCTGTTTATTCTTAGCTTATGCACACAAAGAGTGAAGAAAGTTGTCAACAACGCATCCCCTTTGTACACTGAATGCTACTAAGAGCCCATGGACTTAAGTGAACCAAGAAGCCTTTATAGCCTGAGAGTCGTTCATTCATTCATTCACACATCCAAATATTGACTCTGGGCCTACTGTGTGCCAGGCATAACAACAGAGAAGGTTAGCTGGGGAAAGAATCAGAAGAGACACAGAAGAAGCCAAGAAGAAGGAAAGAGGTGGGGAATGAGTTGCTTTGTATTAATTAAACAGGAGTGCTGACTCATATTAAACATGTTCCTTTCTAATTTAACCCATAACCTGAGGGATGCTATTCAGTCAAAAATTCTCACAGGAGCTTTAAGATACATATACATTCTTTAAAGGTAATTTTAAAAATGAACATAGAACTCTGAGCATATCTGGGGCAGAAAATTATGGAAAAGTAAGGAGATATGTTGTTTTGTGAAAATAAAGATAAAGCACACATTTATAAAGGCATTTATATGTTCATGTTACAATTTTAAATCAAATAGATTAAAGTGGATACTGTGACAGCAGTAAATTGGCAATAGCTTTGATATAACTGTTGGGAGAACTGCGGGCAAATGTAAGACAGCATTTTCATCTGGAATTTGGTGGAGTTATAGATCACAGTACTTCTTGCAAAATGAATCCCTGTCCTTAGGAGGTGGGATTTAGGAGTGCCGGCCCATGGCAGGATGTTTTAATATCACTCTGTGAATTGGGACAACAGAAATAGCACCAGTTCAGAAAGTGTTTCCAAGTCATGATTTCTAGAAGTTGCCTCACTTATCACTATGTCAGAATATTTTTCTCCAGTCCATTAAAAAGCAGGCTTTGCCTTTATGCTGCTTTCAAAGATTCCGAAGGTTCACTCCCAATGTCAGACTACAATAAAACTCAGTGTAATGTGAACCACTCTATGATATTGCCTTTCCTTATTGCCTTTCAGTTACACCATTCTAAATGCAATAAAGGAGAAGTTGTTCTGAATGGGACAGAGAGAGAAATGAGTTGAAAAGTCACAAACTGTATAGGCTCACAGCTTAGAGGAGAATTGCCTATATCAATGCTTGGTTATGTGTGTTTGAACATCCAAGTAGCCTAAAAAGCATACTGGATTGCCTATTTTGAATCATGATGGTTTGTATTTGGCATGCATTCCACAATGGGCAATAAAGCAGTGCCCTAGCCAGCTGCAAGTGCATCCATGTGAAAAAGAACCCCCCAAGCTAAAACGTGGTTGTAGGAAAGGAGAACATAACAGACCTGTAAAACTGAGACTCTTCTTTTGATATGGAGCCTGACTCTTCAACAGCAGGTCAGAGCTATACAGGAGGCTATAAACCTAGGAATGTTCTGACATGCCAGTTGGGGTCCAAATGATCTCAAGCAGTTTATGTACAGTCTTGGCACCAAGCAGCCTGCATCCCCATGTGTACACACTCAGAGGTAAGTTTCTTGACTAGAATGCAAGAATGCATGATGCAATCTTGGTTTTAGAGTACCTTTCATGAACTCATACAGGCGCTTCCTGGTAGAAGCACTGGTTTTTTGGATGATGGTGGGAGCATTCTAAACATAAAAGATCTAAAATGCTCTGAGCATTTCAATGGTGACTTTACATATGGTCATCTGTTTATTTTAAGATGAAAAGAAGGACTGCCAGACAATCCCAGCCTATAAATACCACTGTCCCTAGTCATTATTTTAAGTGTTTCCTTCACCCTCAAAGAAAGGGAGAAAAAGAAGGGAAACAGAAGCTCTAAGATTTCAAGGGTAATTATATTTTGAAGTAGCATCTAAAGAATATGAATGATTCCTATCCAGGTCACATTTGGGTAGTTTTCTTGCCGAATTCCCACTAATGATCCCTTTGCCTAAGACCTAAAATAAACCCCTCTATTCCTTTTCCCAAAAGGAAAATAACAAAACTTTCAATGCTTGCAGGGAAATTATCCCCTGCAACATGAATGAGTCATGCAAGCCACTGCAAGGCAAAGGCTCCCTTCTTTAAAAACACACTGTCTTCCTTCGAGGGAACCTTCACAGACATCCGATGGGGAGCACACAGCAGAATTTCATGTCCTGCTCTAGACATGATCCAAAGAAGTCTGTTTAAAGTAAATGCTTGGACATAGTTTAGTTTCATGTACAGTTAGATCTATAGAAAAACTCATAGGAAGAAAAATTGTCCTAAACATTCTACTCTCGGTTATGAGTTCCAACATTCCTATCAATGGACTTTTTTCTTTGGGTTGTTTGTTGTTTTATTTCATTTGTGCAAAATAGAACATCTGATTCCTGTGACTTGTTCAAAGCTTATATTTCAAGTCTCCTACAGTTGCCCTTAATATTTAGAAGTCACACTGACTGATCCAATTGTTTTACTTCTTAGGAAATATTTTTTTGTTAGGAAATCATTATGAAAATAAAAATGTTATTGATTAGAATCTGTGCTACCAGTAGATTTACACATACTATATCCTCTGAACACTTTATTTCCTACATTCTATTGCAGTTATTAAATTGTTAGAGCTACAAGTTCTAAGATTTTATGATATCTATGAGTGAAGCACTCAGTTCCAAAATTAATATCTTATACAGCATCTTTCCTATGATAAAGAAGCAAAATATCTATTTTTTAAGATATGCTTTAAAATTTCAGTGAAATTAACTACAATTATAAAATTAATTTATTTGGTTAGAGATTTTAAATTTTTCCTTATTGAAATTCTAATTTTCTCAATGTTTTTAGATGTTTCAGTTATTAGAGATAGAAAGTTACTCATAAAAGAAATTGAAAATGTAGAGAGACATATAATGCTATCTATAATCAAGAATTTCTGGTCTATTTAGTTCTAGGAAGTACAATTTTGGGCACAGGATTTACAAAAAATAATATAAACATCTTTAACTTTTTAGAAATACAATAGAAGCAAAACCAAGAAAAGATGTTATGATGCCATATGCTGAGTCAAATATTATTAAATCCTAAACTCCTCCCAAAATGAGAAAACATTGTGATGCATGATTATCTTGGTGGGATCAGCACCTCTGATGGAGGCGACCACACCACCAACCTCAAAGATAAGCTGTCACTTAAATACTACCATTTTAACAAGAAGCAGAAGTCAACATCTTGAGACAGTTTCTTAGAAAGAAATATAGATGGCAGCTGAAGAATTTAGGGCTGAAAGCAACGTGAGAAACCATTGGTGATGAAGTTGCCTACTTTTGAGAAATGAAAGAATTGGAGAACTGTGGTATCAAATTTAATATATTTATTGATTTGAGGGCTGACATGGCCAGCAAATATAAGTCAGAGGAGAATTTGAGGGACCTGGGTCCTTCCTTTCCTCCTGTAAATCCAGGAATAGAACTCAGCTTGTCAGGCATGGAGACTAGAACCTTTATCCATGGAATTATCTTGCAGCTATTAATATATCATTTAAAGTGCTTAAGTAACTATTTTAACTGGTGCACAGTAAAAATAAACATATATTCATTGATATTCCTTGCTGTTTGATGCAAGTATGTTTTATATATGGTTTCAATCAGGATAGATATACTTATTTTGTTTATAAGGTATGCTGAAAATACTCAGCACTCTTTTTACTAACTATTTAAAACGTTGATATCTGTAGTCATCCTACTGTGTGGTAACATTAGAAATTCTTAATCCATCTAAGAATAATCTAGAACCTTTGGTCAACCTCATCCTGTTCTCATCTATCTCTCTATTTACCACACTCTTTTGTAACCACCATTGTAACTTCCATGCAAACAAAATTTGAAATTTGATGTGTGAGTGAGATCAGGCCATACTTGTGTTCCTGAGCCTGGCTTATCACTTACATAATGGTCTCTATTTGTACCTCTGCCATTCCATATATGATAAGACAGTATTCTGCTGTGTATTTTCTTCTGCAAGTTGGTTTTCAATATTACCAGAAACATCTAATAAAGGCTATTCTTTCTCTACTGTGTTCCTAGCATCTTTTTAAAAAGTCACTTGCCTATATGAGTCCAGGTTTAGACTTTCTCTGTTTCCATTTTCATGTGTGTCTATGTTTATGTCCTTTTTCATGTTTCTTGTTTACAGTTTTGTAGTATTGACTGAAATAAAGTAAATGCCACCTGAATGTTCTTAGTTGTCATTGTTGTTCAAGATTACTTTGGCTATTAGAGGTTCTTGTTTTCTTTTATCTATACAAATTTTATGTTCTTATGTCTCTGAATAATGCCACGAGTATTTTGACAGAGGCCTAACTGAATCTATATAATAATTTTGTTAGTTTAAACATCAATAATATTAATTCTTGCAATTGAAGAATAGAAGATACTATTGCAAATTTCATTTTAAAGACTTTTTTAATATAAGTATGTGGGCAGTGAATATGTACATAAGCACAGTGCCCATGGAGGAAAAACAAAGGTGTTCCATCCACTGGTTGTGAACCATCCAATACAGATTCTGGGAACCAAACTCATGTCTCCCACAGAAGAGAAAAGGCCCTTTCACCACTGAGCCACCTCTAGTCTTCATTCTAAGTTTTGAGGTGTTTTTCTTTTAATGTCTTCCACATCTGTTTTATAGCTTTCATTATAGACAGTTTCTACTTTGTGCTTCTGAAACATTTTGTTGAAGGTTTTTGCTTTTGTGTTCATGGGGATATTGACAATAATTCTGCTTTTCTACTACATTTTTTGTCTGTTTGTTAGCAGAATCTTGTTAATGTCATAGAATGCATTGCATAACTTTGCCTCTTTTTAATCTTGATAGGGATTTAAATGATAGAAGAATCTGGATATGTTGGACAAGCCTGAAATCTCAGGGTCCAAGCAGCAGAGAGAGGAGATGCTGGCTTGAAAGTCAGAGTCAGCTTTGCTGTGAGACCTGATATCAAAAAAAAACAAAAATAAAGCAAGAAAACAAACAAACAATAATATGATCAGAGTAGCATGGAATCTAGAATGAACTATTTTCAACCATACTATATATGAGTTAGAAAACAATCCCTTCTGATTGACAGAAAAGAGCTATGTCTAGGCCTATAACAGCTCCTTTCCCACCCTGTGCTTTCCTCATACAAGTGCCCAAAGTCAGTGCTAGTGAATTCTCGAGTGGACGAGTGGACTGTGGGCTTCAGGGATCATTTTCTCTGTGTATGTCTTGTCTTCTCTGATGTTCTGTTCAGCAAAGAGTGACCACTATATTATTCCACATTCTGTTTCTTTGGCTTAGGGACTTTGCCTCCCTTTGGTTAGTTATTGCTGACTGTGCTATTGTTGGGAATCCGCCAAGGCAGTGTGCTGTGTGACCACGGGATTCACATTCTATGTTCTCATCCTCCTTTACGGGCTTTCCTTGGTGGGCAATTGTCCATGTCTTGAAATCCATTGTTCTTGTGCATTTAATTTTCTGAGTTAGTTTCTGGTTTCATTGCTGCTGAAATTATTTTGGAGATAAGATTTTAAGTTTTCCAAATATTTTTTTTAAATGGTATCAGTTGTACCTTTGACATTGAGTTTAACACTGCAATAAATCCATATGCTCTGGACTCTGTTTTGATAGATATGACATTTTTTTCTGATTCTAAACCTACTCATGGTTGATCTTATCACTTTAAAATACTGTTGCTACTCAAGTTCAAATCAAATTTCAAATCAGAAAGTTAATCATAAAACTGGTTATTTAGATATTTTTATAACTTTGATAATGAACTTTAGAGTGTTGAGAGCAGGTTTTCAAAATTCATTTTCTACATTTTATTGCCACTTCCAATCAACATCTTTGCATCCTGCTTCATCCAGCCTGCATGGATGTATTCAGAGGTCTAACTGTAGCAGTACAGCACACTATCTCTGGGCTGGTATTTCCATGTGTTGTGTCGCTATTTCTTCTGAAATGAACAATCCTTTTATGGTGGAAGAAAAGAAGCTCATAAGAATCAAAATGGGAACATGTTACAAGTCTCAGGGGGCAAATTACAAAATTATAGACCCCTTCACCAAGGTTGTTAAAGGCGTAAACAATGGTCAAGGAAATGAGCCTTTTTGACTGCCTGAGTTGCCTTCAGCTTGTTCAGAGAGCCTAGGGGGATGCTCCTCTCATGAATCATCACTCCTGCTAGGCTGAACTTTCAAAGGTTTAATTGCCTTTGAGTCATCTATGCTCCTGTCAGTAACCCTCTCAGCTCCTGCTCCTCTATGTAACCAGAATAAAGTCAGTGAATCATTAAGTTAGGCTTACACAAAATAATTTCCTTAGTCATCAATATCCCTATCAGGAGCAAATAGACATTGGCTTGTGCCTTCCCTTGAAGTCACAGAGCATAATTGCCTTCTAAACAAACACAGACTGAACCTATGTTGAATTGGGAAGGAGTGGTTGTAAGACTGATGTAATCGGTGCCAAGTAAAAACTGAAGCTGATCAATGTGAAATGGCAATATTTGTATGGCAACCTTTTTCATGTGGAATTATGGTGTGCCTACTTGATGTAATGGGGATAAATGCTACTTATAATAATAAGGGCATGCAACCATTACCATGCCTTCTGAGAGCAATTTGTCCTTGGTGGAATCCCTGTTTTCCACCTTCCTTTACTTCATATGGGGTGGCATACCTCCTAAGTAAATAAGGTGCACCATAAAGTGTCCCGCGCTACCGTCTCGCCAGCAAGAACGACGCAGCACACATAGGATCCTTCTGCAGAAAAGCTTTAATGCATCTTGAGAGGGAGAGCATAAGCTTACAAGGCGGAGACTCCAAACGACTAAAACCCGTCCCTTATATAGGAAACTGACCCCCGCCTAGGACGTGTCAGACTCAGATTGGCTGTAGCTCAATCGGGCGAGGTGACGCCACGGGAGAGGCAGAGCACAAGGAGTGGAAATTCCCCTTGCACCTGCGCAGTCTACTTATTTACACATTAGAGCACAGGATGTTAACGCCATCTTGGAATGGCGGCAGTGAGTGGGGCTTCTCACAATAAAGTACAGAAATGTCTCCAAAAGCACAGAAGAACTACAGAATGTGTTACAGTCTCTGAAAACAAAGTGCGTATCCAACAGAACTATAAATAAGGCTTGGCATCAGCTGCAGACCTTTGTTGAAGTCAATGAGAAGTGAATCTGAGGCTTGACTATCCTCCCAGGAATAATTTGCTCTTTTAGGGAAGAATGGCAAAGACAAGGAAGAAGCATAAAGGTCCTACTGTGTTAGCCTCTGACCTCATAGGCGCAGTCAGGAAAGAGAAGGATGAGATGGAGGTGGAGGCCTGTCCCATTTTGTTGTTGTTGTTGTTTGTTTCTGTATATTGGGTTTTGTGCGGGTTTTTTTTTCAGCTAGCAGGGTGGAAGAAAAGAGTCCAAATTGGAGCTGACCAATAAACCCTTCCTGGGATACAAAAACCTCAAACATGGGAAAAGGTAAAGAGGGACATGGTAGATAAGATCTAGCCTCATTACAGAATAAAGGAAATTCTGTGATTCATCATGCAGATAGCAGCCTTAATAATGGCCCAGTATAAAAAACTGATAACAGTGAGCAGATATTCTGCATCCAATGTGCTTGAATTGAGGACATGTTTTAAACAGGTAATGAAAAGACATCATACAGACTGGATTATGACATGATCTGGTACCTGGGAGTGGATAAGTTCAGTCTGGATGCTGTGAAAGAAAAGAAACTCATCATATAACTTCTCATCCCTACTTGAGATAAATACTGTAACACAAGAGAAACTAATTCCTGATGTACTGGTTTTTATAAGCCACTAAGGATACATGATCATCACCAGCTGAGCTCCCCATAAATATCAAGAACAAGAAGATAACAGAGAAAGGATCGGCATTGTGAAGGAAGTTGAGCATGAGAGGTGGTATGTGATGCGTAGTTTGCTAGAGTAGATAAAACTATCTTCACAGGAGATTAAGAGGTTGATTCAACAGGAACGGTGAGACTGGTGTCATAGTTTAGTAGCTTTAATGAGCCCCCTGGTGAGTGTGATCTATATGAGATAGGAGAGGCTCTGTCAGACTTGATATCTTTGACTGTCATGCAAAGTATGTTCATAAAGGACAAAAACCATCCAGAGAGGATAAGAATGTGACAGTACAGATGAAGGGATCTGTCTGAGTCAGTGCAAAGCAATGTAGCAAGACTGTGTTGAGCTAGAGTTCCTAGGGAAAGCCACATGCTAGTGAGTTTGTAGAAGACTCTAGAAGTGCCTGAGCAACATTCATGGAAAACATAAATGATAAAATAGTGCAGGTGAAGAAAGTTCAGCTTGATCTGAGAATGCACAGTCATCCCCCAGAGTGTGTGCTGTACATTTCTCTCTTGCAAGAAACTATATTTGAAGTAAATTCACATAGACAAGAGCTCTTTAAGTAGTCAGAAATGACTTCCTGAAAGACAAGAACCATGATGTTGGCCTGAGCCTGCCAAAATCATCAATGGCTACCATATGCTAAAACATGATCTTGCTCCCCCTGAGCCCAGCCCAGCCAGGTAACACAACTTCATCAACTTGAAAGCAGCATCACTACAGGCTGAGGCTGGATAAGTCATAGAAAATGAATGTGGGTTATGAAGAGCTGCATACTAAAACATCTCCCATCCATGTTCACATGACCAGCATTACTCTTGATGAGACAACTGAATATAAATTATAGGATTTTTTCATGCTATATTGGATCTTATTATTTTCTTTTGTAGTATCCCTTTAGCCATCTAAGACCAACAGACCCTTGTTGTCAGACTACAGTAGTGAAACTTTGTAGATCCTGCACTCTTCATTAAAAAGTTTCTTTATATTATACTAACCTGTAACTGGAAGTTTTTCTCTGTCTCTCCCAGCTTTGGCAGTCCATGACCATTTATAAAATAATTGACTCAGAGGCTTAATATTAATTACAAAATGTTTAGTCTATGCCTCAGATTGTTATTATCTAGCTCTTACATCTTAAATAAGCCCATTTCTATTCATATATGTATTGCCACATGGCCGGTGACTTACCCATACAGCCACATCTTATTTTGAGGGTGGCTAGATTGTGTGTCTCACAGATTCTGCCCTTCTTATCCTGTCTCTTTGCTTGGATTACTCACCATGTTTTGTCATGCCTTGCCATAGACCATAGCAGATTTTCTATTAATCAATGGTAACAACACATATTCACAGCATACAGAAAGACCACCCCACAGCACTAACCCTTGAGTGTTTTAGAGCATATGGAGGACAATAATGATAATTAAGAAGTTTTAAAAAATCACTATGTGACTGTGAAAGAGCGCTCATAGGAACCATAAAGTGGTTGGATGAAAATTCCAATAGCAGAGGTGAATTATCTCAATATAATTTATTAAACAGTGAGAACATTGAAGTTTCTCAATAGTCAGCCTATTGTCATTGCTGTTGGTTGCATGCTTGAAGTAGGTGGTAAAGTCCCTTTTGCTGGAGGAGCAATGTCTTTTGTTGCAGGAACTAGAGAAATCAAACTGGGCCTAATCTGAAAGTTCTCTTTCTGCTGGCTGGCTTTTGTGATGCCAGACATTACCATGAAGACTGCTAAAGAATACTTTCTTCAACACTCTCACCCATAAATGGAAACTTGCATGTTAAAATATGAACATGTTGGGCAAAATGTGTTCACTGGCACAATTGTAGCATGGGAGCTATAGGTGCATCCAACTGCTTTTTAAAGCAAACTACACAGAAGTTAACTTGTATCTGATGCTATAAGCCATGACAAAAGTCTGTGACATAGAAGGTCATGTGCCCCAGTGGAAAGGTCACCTATGTTATTTTGTATGTTGTGACCATCATTTTTTTTTTTACTTTATTTTGCCTTTTTATTTTTTTAAAAAAATTATAAACAACTTTACAAAAACTGTATCATACACCAAACTTAACAAGAACCAAAGTCTACATAACTTGGTGAACTTTTATACAGTTAGAAGGTAAGCTGTGGATCTCACATTAGATTTTGTACTTTCAAATGTATTTTTATGCACTTAAACATCATCCAAAGCAAAACATTCATAACAGAATTAGAAATAAAAAAGGATTTACCCTTATGTCATCTTTATTATTATTATTATTAACAAAGAAGTCACACTTTCTATCCTTGTATATCCTTATTCAAGATCCCTTCCCCCTCCCACCACATCAGGTCATTCTCTATTCTCCATAACTCCCCATCCCCCTCCCTGGGCAGGTGGTCCCACAGTCCCAATATTGCTTAGTTCAGCCTCCACTACCTTCTAAACATTTTTTATGCCCTTGCATTATTCTGTTATTCAGTCTTGGTTGGTCTTAAAAGCATATGTTATTTTTCAATGAGCAGTATAGTACAGAGATTTATAACATGGTCAAGCCCATGATAATAAGTGGCTGTATGTTTGGACACTCAGCAACATATGGTAGAAAACAATCAAATGTCTGTACTACCTTTTCCAAGGCTCCAGGAAATTTTTAAGAGACCAGAAGAGTATAAGAGTAGGAAGAAAAGTGGAATGTTGTGCAGCCATTTTTTCCAAATTAAAGCATTTCTTCCTGGAGAGAGACTCATAAAACTCAGGAAGTAAATAAAACTTACAAGACTCAAGGTACTCACCACTCTTTTAAGGTTCAGAGAATTACAAGATTTGCTATGCTCTTCTCCAACCCTATAAATGCAGTGAATGATAAATGCAAAGAATGCTTGACTAGCTGAGCTTTCTGTAACTTGGACAGAGAACCTCAGGATTGAGGTTCTGTAAGTCATCACCACTTTGGGGTAAAATTTTCAGTGATACAACTGCCTTAGAATCTCCTGTGCTCTGACAAGCAAGTTTTGGTCTGTAATCAGGATTCAATCTGTAGTGAAAAGATGTCTGTTCACATCTCCTCAAGGAAGTCATACAACATTGCTGAAAACTAAAAGCACCTAAGACCCCAAATAACAGCTATAACAATTTCATATAGATTGAAAATAATAAGAGTAATAATTAGCTTCCATAGAGTTTCAAATGTGACATTCTAGACATGATAATTATGACAGTTCTGTCAATAGAAATGACTAAATTTGCAAAATGGTTCTTTGAACCAAAATGAACAATAGAGTTCCATTAGGAAGGATCAATTTTTAATTGCCTACTTCATGGAGTTGTTAAATGATAATAAATAACACTCAGAGAATGGCACCATTACTTTTCATGATGCAACTTTCTGGGAATGGGGGAAGAAATGATGGGAAGTGTGCCTTCCCCAATGAACATACACATCTTACTAATTAAGCAATAGGCTGTAACTTTATCTAAGCAAGAAGGAATGCACATAAAAGTGCCTAAACTGCACTACAAGAGCCTAATATAAACCTAAACTGTACTATAAGAGCTTAATATAAATAAAAAACATGGAGTAGAATAGCAAATTATCACTAAATGGGAGTAGTAATAAGAAGAATACTTTAAAATTCATAGTCATCTAAACTATACAACACAAACTAACGCCTCAGAAATAATATTCAGTGGGGTGGTGGAGCCAATATGGAAGCATGAATTTCACACTGAAGAATTCTGCATATGAAATGTTATGACAGTCTGTGAGACAAATCATGGAAGTTAAAAAATGTTGTTTCTTAAAGGGAAAGTCATTCATTAGATAGAAAGAGATTGTCCATGTAGTTCATAAAGGACAAAATTGCTATGAAAATTTTGTAAATTTTTGACAGTTTTGGATATTGTCATGAATTCCTAAAGCTATTGATATTCTAGAGATTGCATGGGCAGATTAGCTAGAATTTGTTAGTTATAGAATGTTCCTAGTAGAAATGCCTATGCTCCCACAGGTAGAAACAGTTGTCTGGCAAGTCAGATGTTGCAATCAACAAGAAGAATGCAATACAAAGTCAGGCTAAGATATCGTGGAGCTTCACAGTAAGCTATTGAGTGTCCTATGCATTCTCAAGCAGTTTTTATTTGCTATTTTGGTGGGTAGAAATTATGAGGAAGGGCTTGGTAGTGGTGTACTCAGTCACTAAGTTATATATATTGGTCCTGTGCTTAGCACTCCATGTCTATTTACTTTTAAAACTTCTAGTAACAGCTTGAGAAATAGAACAGAATGGTATATATTTAATATAACCACCACTAGGTAAACAATTTTGGAAGAACAAACATAGAGAAATGGATGGTTATCTAAAGGAGTAGAAGAAATACCTGGTAGGATTGGTACTTACATCAAAGGTACAGTTAGGTAGCTAAAACTATATTGAAATGCACTATAAATGAGTTAAGTCTCACTTAAAAAGTTTTTTTTTCTAAAATTCTACAACCATTAGCTATTTTGTTGTGTTTCATTTTATTTTATTTAAGTCCTGTGACTATAAATTTAGGCATTTTGTTCTTTTAATCTCTAGACAATAGGTAAATAAACAAATCTTGCTGTAAATATGTTATACAAAAATACAATTGAGCCTATAGGAAAGAATGATGAGTTTATTTACTATTATTGGCACTGAAATTTCTCCTTCTACATTTTGTGGCTGTTTTGGTTCTTTCTTGGTTCCCACATATGGTCTGATTGTTTGAAATTGTGACTATTTGTTATATGAGGGATCAGTATTTCAAAACATACTCTTTACTTCCCCTCCAACTTCAGTATTTAAATAAAATGATAGCATGTGGTATTTTACTTTTTTGTGCACTGTGGTGCACTTGAATTAGCTCTTCATTATGAAGTATGATGTAATAAGTAGTGGTGATGGCTCCCAAATTGAACTTTACGTGAAAGCTAACACAGTATGTAAAATAAATGAACCTTGTAAGGACTCTTGAATGTCAATGATATGCACGGAAAGTATTTTGATTATAGACACATTTCTTAGAACACCTAGAATGAGAGTCAGCTAAAAATTACAATCTTAATATTAAGCCAAAGCTAGGACACAGTTGTTACAAACATCTCCTTCTACAAATATTTATGTAGTACCTCTCAGAAGCCAGACACATACAAAGTTTGAGAAATAGGAGATGGCTAAGGTAGAATCTCTATACAATCTCTTGATGCTGACTGGGAAGTTACTCATTCTCAAGTACTATATAGTGTGATAACATATAAATAAGTTCACAGAATCAAAACCAATTGAAAGACCCATAGACTTCATTAGACTTTCAGAGAATAGCTCAGAAGATGGCAATTTGATGCCTTCTTGTAAGAGTAAATACTTGTTTCTGTGAGACACAATCCTGAAATGCTTTTCTGGAACAACATATTTCAGCGATGAGCCAAGTGTGGCTAATATCTGATAATTCACCATTGGTGGATCTTGAAAGTAGTTGTGCTGAAGAGTATGAAGCATATAATATGTCAAACATAGTGTGGAGCAAACAATGTGTGAAGTTTTTGTCACGCTAAAGAAACTAAACAATGTCTTTTAGAAACATCATATTACTATGAATTATTTTTGACAACCTGGTCAAAAGAATAAAATTCACTAATTTGGGGCATATTTATTTTCCTCACTTTTCTAGCAGTGCTTATATACTTATCATCTTCAGGACATTGTCAAAGTGGAGTGGATCCAGACTGCAAATGAGGACTTAGGTAATGTAGATGAACTGCACAGGTAGTCATATGGGGCCATATTCAGTTTTATTTCCCAACCTGACTACTATTTTGAAGAACACACAAATGACATCGAAACCAGACAACTAGTAAAATAGTTCTCAGCTCTCTAGAAATATTAAATAAATAATTCATGTGGGATGTCTTTCTGTATGGGTGAATTACCACTGGATAATAAGTAAACTGTTTTGGCCTATAACAAAGCAGCAGCTTAGAAAAATCTAAGCATAGATAAAGGGAAAACATGGCAGAGTCAGACAGAGACACTGGGAGCTGCTGCCCAAGGAAGCAAGATGTAAAGAAACATAGAAAAGCCACGAGCCACATAGCAATACACAGATTAATGAAAATAGGTGAAGTTCAACCACTGAACAGCTTGGGATCAGAGACACCCTGGACTGACCCTTCGGATCACACTCCAACTATAGGAACACCTGACTCACTCTTGAGGGAGGGGGGACAAAACTGGATTTGCCAGTAGTGGAGACTGATCCAAGCATTATTGGATCAGTGGGATCATAGGACTGTCTGCTCCCTGCCCAGGGAGGGGATGGGGAGTTGCAGAGAAGAAAAAATGACCTGATTTGGTGGGAGGGGGAAGGGACCTTGAATAAGGATATACAGGGATGGAAAAAAAAATTCAGAGGGAAAGCTGAACACAAAGTAAATATATGTGTAGCAATCTTATTTGCATTATCACCCTTGATAAGTCATGCTTATGATTTTTATCTTCTTTATAGTTATTGTTAACTTCTCAGCATTTTAAATTCATTTTACTGTTTTT
>PVIH01002402.1:0-10474 GCA_004025045.1 Sigmodon hispidus | reverse complement strand
AAAAAAAAAGAAAATAGGTGAAGTTGAAAGAGCTAGCAAATAATGATCCTGAGCCATAGGTCAAACCATCTGTAATTAATAAAAATTTTTGTGTGATTATTTGGAGATAAGCAGCTACAAGACCATCCAGACAGGACAGAGAAACTTCTGACTACAAATGCTTTTTTTGTTTGAGGTTATATTTGTCTCATAAAATTCTCAGTATGGTAAGAAATTTTAAGAGCCAAAGAGAAGACATTATACACTGTAGTAAAACTAGTCACAAACCAAGTGAAGTATTAAGGCTGAGGGAGAGGTGGTGCACTAGGAAACACTATTTCTTTGAACTATTTCCAAGATAATATTTCTGATATTCACAAAATTCCATGAAGACTACCTTAAGTATCCTCATGTCTAAACAGTAGCTGTGTTGGGGGGATAAATTCAAATTGCTGATTGAATAATTTTGTTATTATGAGCATACACTAAGAGACAGGCATTGCTTTTAAAAATTAAATATATAAATAATGGTTTGTTTTTTTCACACTTTGCTTTTGTGAATCCTTGACATGCATTATCTACAAATGAATTGAAGCAAATGCTGGAGATACTGACAAAGAAAGAATCTGGTTTCCAGGCAGACTTTGCACTTCATGTATTGAAAACAAAACCAGTATCAAGAAAAAGACTAAGGCTAAATGCCCTACATGTTGTAAATTAACAATAATTATCCTGCATCCAATATATTCTCAGTGCAAGAGGGTTATCAATATGACCATAATGACACTTCGCAAAGTGAAAATTTGAAGAACTTACTGAAATAAAATTAGCATCAAGAAGAGAGACAGAGACAGAGAGAGAGAGAGAGAGAGAGAGAGAGAGAGAGAGAGAGAGAGAGAGAGAGAGAGAGAGATTTCATGTTTTGCCTGCCTGCATATTCTTCTTTACTGATATACATTTTGCTATTCAAGTTTACTTTGAGTCTCTGGTTTGAGAAGCTATTCATTTTATAAAACCAGTTGCTTCATCAAAAGGTCTAAACACTGTAGGTGAAATCTCCCCCTTCTTCTCTGAAAGCTACAGAAAAACAAAGCTGCTAACTTGCAAATATTCCACAAGGATTTTTGCTTCCTAAAAAGGATGGTTGACAGTGGAAAAGACAGGAGTTAAAGGTTATCACAATTATATCAACTCTCGTTTTATTTCTATTAGCTTCTTTTTGTTAACTTACCAGTTTTGCATTGTTACCTTGACCCATTTTTTAGATGTCTCAATGGATCTGAAAGGCAGTAATTTGAGACCTAAAGTTTGAGCTTTCAATTGCTATATTTTTAGTACAACCTTAAGATGTGCACAGGAAATTATGAATCTGGATTAGACAACACAGAGCTGTTTTGTGAGAGCATACAATAATTCCATTCACAACTCCTTTCATTCTAATATTTCATAAACCTAATGTCTTTAAATAATTGCTTGCTCACAGCCGTCGGATTAATTTTTCATGAGTGGGTTTTCAAACTATGTCCTTCTGCTAGATAGAAGAATGAAAATATTTAAAATTAGGTATGCTGGCTTGACAGTATAAATGTGCACTTTTTATTATAATTCACAGTACAAAGGTTTCAGACATTGTACATGGTATTCCAATTCCTACAAGAAATATTTGAAATTCAGGAATCATGAACTATGCCTGAGTTCTTGGAAACTATGTGTCTGCTTTGGAGGCTGTTGGCTCCTGTGAATGGAAAAAAGTGCCACTGAGAATTTCAACCAACATGAAGCAACTGTTCTCAAGAATGTGGCTTAAGATTTTCAAAGACAAGCCAGACAGTTAATGGATGCAGCTGTACTAGAGGGTGACCAAGAGTGAGAACAGATGAAGCCAATAACAAATGCTTTACCACAGGGCAGGTTCAACTTCTTGGGAGTAACTCGAGTTCTTTAGTTTTATCTGAACAGTGCTCATATTTCAAAAGAAACAAAGTCTAATATGAACAGAGAATAAATTTTCTCAATAAGCAGTGACAAATAAAATGATAGACAAACTACTGTCCAAAATAAGAAATTAGATATTATCAAAGTAACCTTGACAACAAGAAATACCTAAATCCTGCATGTTCTTTTGAGGGTAGCACATATGACAATTTTAAATCACACTAAAATTCAACTACAAAATTCCTCCAGAATAAATTAGTTTCCAAAAATCAAACATTTTCAGAGAGCCTATAAAAAAAAGATAAGTGTGAAATCTAGGCCTTCTGTGGAATCACCAAGATCTCTTAGCTCTTTATTCTTCTCCCTAAAAAGTTTCTCTTGTGAAATATAATTTAGAGAATGCGCAGAAAATAAATTTAGGATGGGCCAAAAAGTATGAGGCCCGAAGCTCCAATGACAACTTTGTGAATACACCATTATTCAGCTTCAGTCTATCTCCTCTTGGTGAACAGATTTCACCATTTTTGTAAGGAAATGAGTTTTGACTAATCGTATTGTAAATTACTTACACAAATTAAATATGCTACTTCTATAGGAAACTTTAGGTCAGCAGCAGATGTTGGTGAATTCCTACAGAAATGCATGCCCAGAGAATGTGTTTTTTTTTTTTTTTAAATGGCAGAAATCTGCTAGCTATTCCTGCCTTATCTACAACAGCTGAGCAATCTCTCGGTGCTGTGCGGAGACGGGAAACTTGGCTCAGATAGAGCATGGACAAGCTTGTCTTAATCACATTGCTCTTTTACATGTGCAGAAGGACATCAACATTGACAGTACAGAGTAAAGCAGCCATTTGCTGAAAACAACTGTCAACGTTGTCAAGATTTTGGAACCTCTTATAATGTGATTTGTATGACAAATCTTGTGGCATTTTGTTTGTCAGCAACAGTAGTGAATTTCCACGTGTCTGGGAAGGCAGGGAGACTGTTCAGAAGTAGAGTGCTTTCCCTGCACAACCTGCACCGACAGAAAACAGTTATTAATTTCAAACTGACACATTTTAACTAGAACTAGATTTTTTTTCAAGTCAAAATGTATTTCATACAGCACGCAAATGTGTGCCCCCATCTTTTGGCTCAAAGCTTGAAAAGTTACACTCATCTTTCAATTTTCCTTTGTTGCTTTTTAAATCTCAAAACTATTACTGTAGAGATATTAATATTTTCTGAGATGAATCTGTCCTAGTAACAGGTGGTCTTCACAGTGACAGTAGCAAGTTCAAACATTTTGTTGAGAATTGGGTTGGCTCTATTTCCATAAAGCTTAAGAAAGTTGACCTTAGTAAGTTATTGTTAAGCTACTACATGTGAGTATTCTTGAGCAATGTTACTTCCAAGTGAAAATGACAGATATTCTCGGCCATGACTTTTTTATTGTGTCCTTACTTCCTACTACAAAGTACTTCTCCCATACAACTATTCCTAAATATGCTTTGTTCCTGTCCTCAGCCAAGGTCCTCCCTTTATGAGGAGAGTCATTTTGGACACTGTTGTATCACAGACCACAAACACTCCCTCTGTGGCGATGACACAATGACCTTGAAAGCATGAATTTGGAATTCAGCCAAGAAAATCTCCAGTTCTCATCTACACTAGCTCTGGTTCCTCAGCAGATTTACCACAGTCAAAGGAGAAGACTCTGTCTTCATGCTTCTGTCTATGAAGATCTGTGGAGACAACTCTCTGGCTATGAACTTCAATCCACAGCTCCATATAATGCATAGAACCACTTTTATAAATATTACCCTTAGTAGTTCCTGGGAATTTGATGTTTTATTAATGGAATTAGACACAATAGATAAAACTAAGATACACCTTTACCACAAAAGTTCAAGTTTTATACTTCAAACTTGGTAGTAACCAGATCTTCTTTTGTTCTTTTTATTTATTTATCTGGGGAAAATGTCTGGCATATTCAATATATGAATAGCTACAGAAATAAAATACAAATTCTAATTATAAAACAGGAAGGTCATTTTAATTCTCCTGGTAACCATGATAAAAAGCAAATGAAAGCAGATGAAATTAATTTTAGCCAAGTATTTTGTTTAACCCAACATATCCAAAATGCAATTAGTATTAAAATTTAGTGATGACATATTTTGCATACCTTTTATTTGCACTATATCTTTGGAATCTGCTGTGGTTTTCACACTTAAAGCACTTCTCAAATAGGACTAGGGACATATTCAGCACTCAGTAGCCCAGTGCAGCCAGTTGTGGCAGAAATGAACATTAGAGTCCCAGGGATCATAACTCCAGGACACTTTGTCTACTGTGAGACTTGGTTTTCCTAGTACAAGTATTTAAACAATCCCTGTCCTATTAGAACTATAGCTTGTATCACATGGAATAACACATTTAGGTGTTGTTTGAAACTTAAGGTGTTCTCCGAAGTTTAAACTTTGTGTTCCTATTTCCTTGTTAATTTTCTAGCATTCCTATAGTTTCCATTTTTCTCAAAAGACTAAAATCCTCAAAGCTTGTTAAAACCATATAAAACAAAGAATGATGCATTTCATGGCTTAAAAACTATTGTCAAGCCAGGTGTGTCAAGCCAGGTGTGATAGCACCCTCTTTTTACTCAAGTAGTCTGCAGGCAGAGGCAGGAAGATCTCTGAGATCAAAGACACCCTGGTTTAATGAATGAGCTCTGAGACAACCAGCCAGGGCTACACAGAGCAACTCTGAAAAAGCAAAGCAAACAGACAAACAAACAAACAAACAAAAACCTAATTAAATGCTTACACTCTTTTCTTTCTCTGCATGACAGTTTATCTTATAAATCCCTACTCGAGATGTCATCAACTTGCCTTTTCTTTGCTAGTCTGTTTCTGAAAGATACTTGATTTCTGCAGTTGACTAGTTCAAGTCTAATGTGTAGTTGTGTTCAAATAATATACAGAAATAAAAGAGCAAGATCTCTGTACCCTGATCTAAATATCAGGTTTATTTATAATTTTCAGTAGGCATATTTCTGGTACAACTTAAATGTGTTGGGAGGGCAGTGAATCTCAACTGGTTTATAATCTTGTCAACACATCTGTCTAAGCCTCTTTCCATTCCTAATTTTCTAAAATAATTTTTTGTTAATACTTTCAGAGAATAATTTGTGAATGGGTAGAAAATTCTAACTCTATAAACATGTTTCTGCAAGCTGGAAATCCTCTTTCTCACCAAAGAAGCTTTCAGCCTAAGTTAAGTATGCCTGCACCTTCCCATCCTATGGCCTTTTCTCCCATATCGTCTTTGGAGTCACTAGATTTTGTCAATGATTGTGGCAAACATCTTAGAACTTTTTGTTTACCCACAACTCTTCTATGTACCTGGCACCTAAAGAATTTATACATTACATTTAACGAGAAGACTTACATAATTTAAAAGAAAAAATAAAATGTATGCACATTGTATTGTCATGAAATATCTTGTAAATTAATCTAGCAGAATCTAAATGTACTACTGGCTATGCAACTCACTATCTTTGCAAAACAGCAATGTATTTCAAAGGAGTTCTAAATGTTATGGTGCTTTTTTAAAATGATTTTGAATACAATCTTAATCACCATTTGCAGCGGTGTATCTGCATCCCAGCTGCACCACTGTTGGTTACAGCATCAATACCAATTGATTTTCTAGGACACACTTGTAATGGCTATTGTTTCTCATTGCTCACTGTACACTATTGGTATTTAGCCAAAACTAAGAGGAAAAGAGACTTTGTGTACAGAACACACAAGTACCTAAGAGTTTCCTAATACCCCAGAGAACATAGGAATTAGGTACTCGATATCAGACTAAATGCTTTCATACAGTTAATGTGTTTGGTGGCCACAGCCTCAAATAATTCCCATGTCCAAAGCCAGGGTTACTCAGCTGTATAATAACCTCTAAGTCTGTCTTTCAAAAAGGATACTGGATTCATGGCTTTAATTTTGCCACTGATAATGTGAAAGTATACTCTGTATATGACTGAGCAAGTGTTCACTCCCAGCCCCACTGTAATGAAATTCTAATTGTTTCAAAAGTTTAGGAAGGATAAAATGGTTAATCTCCATGATGACAAAAGGAAGCCAGGAAAATAAAGTGACACACTTGAATGAACTGTGAGGAAATAAAGTGCACAACATGTGATAATGCCATGACTCCGTGTTATTGCGCATTTCTGGGCTGAAAAGATATGGCTTGATGGGTAATTTGTCATGCTGTGCAATAGAGAACAACAGTAAAGAGACTTCAGACAGAAGAAAATTACACAAATAGTAGGGTGGAAAGGTATAATTGAAGATGGCAAAAGATTGAAAGAAAGACATTTAAAATTACTGTACTGACCTACTAAATGCACTTGGGCGTGGAATCCTGGCCTCACAAGAAGAGGCGTTAAGTGACTGCGGGCTGTGACACTACTGCAGAGCAATGCCAATCTCCTGAGTT
Source organism: Sigmodon hispidus (assembly GCA_004025045.1). Lineage (NCBI taxonomy): Eukaryota > Metazoa > Chordata > Mammalia > Rodentia > Cricetidae > Sigmodon > Sigmodon hispidus. The sequence goes on along the minus strand of PVIH01002402.1, from coordinate 4,070 downwards.
TACAGAGAAGAAAAACACCATGCACAGCCTGATGGAGCAGCCTCAACCTGCTTTCTTAAAGAGAGCTGCCTAGGATTCTGCTGAACTATGCTAGGAAAAGTTCCCTAAACAAGCCTGCTTGTTTTTTTAAATTACAAATGCAGCCAGTATTCTGAGGACTTAACTAACGCCTTAATTCTTCTTAAGTCAATAAATTTCCACCCTATAGAACTGTAAGACCAGCATAATATTTTAGAAAATACATTCATGCAAAGAAAATTGCTTCTCACATCAGGTTAAGCTTCATTAAAAGGATTGGAGGGTCCTAGAGACCAACATGACATTGTGCCTGTACTGGATAGTTTTGTGTCAACTTGACACAAGCTAGAGTTACCTGAAAAGAAGAAACCTCAGTTGAGAAAATACCTCCATAAGGTCTGTCTATGGGACATTGTCCTAATTAATGATTGATGCTGGAGGACTCAGCCCATTGTGAGAAATAGTACCCCTGGGCTGGTGGTGGTCCTGAGCTCTATGAGAAAGTGGGCTGAGCAAGACATGGGAAAAATCAGCTTCTGGCTTATGATTCCAATCCTGTTAGAGTTCCTGTTCTGGCTTCCTTCAATGGTGGAATACAATGGAGAATTGTAAGCCAAATTAACCCTTTCCTCCCCAACTTGCTTTTTGGTCATGATGTTTCATTGCAGCAATAGAAATCCAACTAAGACAGTGCCAAACATACTCAACTCTGAAAATAGGGACACAGGTCCAAGTAGAAGCCCTACCAGTTCTGTGTAGTTGTTGATCATGCATGAATCCAGTCAGGTACCTGAACTCACAAAGCTCACGTCTCCTTTTTGATAAATAGAAACCAGATATTTTCTGAAGGTTTACTTCCAACACAATGATTTGACTACGAACAGCAGCCTTTCTGACTGCTTCTCCATAATTTCATTTCCTTTTCCTTCCAGGGCTTATAAAGCTGAAGAAGTTTCAAATAAGCATAATTTGCAATGGTTCTAATCACTGATCTTCTGTGCTCCTTAAAATTAAATATGTGTATGTGTGTGTGATATTATATATGATTTCATTTGAACCATAAAGTTCCTTGACATTCAAATTATGGTGAAGATTTTTCTACTCATTACAAAAAACTAAATTATTACAATCAAAAAGTTAGCTATAATCACAACAAAGAATGTGTTATACTGACAGAACATCTTAAGATTTTTGTCATTACTGTATTATGATGTGTGTGTATGTTTATGGGTTTGTAGATATCATGGTAGGATGTGTGCCAAAGGATAACTTTGGGGCATCAGTTGTATGCTGTGGAAACAAAACTTAGATATCAGAGCTGGTGAGCAAATGCTGAGCTATCTCTCCAGCTCAGAATATAAAATCTCCTTAGGAAAAGGGAGCTGCCTCTCTTGGTGATGACAATGCATGGAAATTGAGGTGACACTATCTTTTATAATTCTGAATACTAGCACAATGTCTCTACAATCCCATAATTTTTTCCTAAATAGTAGAAAAATAGGTTATCTCTGTGATGTTTCATAAATCACTCAAAAATATCTTTCAGTAAAAATTGTTTCAATCATGTTATACATGATGTTATAAAACAAGAATAAGAAATAGTCATGAAAAATCAGATGATTTTCAACCAGAAACTTTTTTACAATTTCAGCAAAGTTGGATATGCTAAAAATGAAGTCTTACTACAACCATTATTTCTAGATACTATTATAAAGAATACCTTAAGTTAGATTATAGAGGTAGTAATAAAGACATTTTTAAAATGTTTAAAAAGCAACACAACAGGTGTTAGAAAGTTTTCAAGGCACACTGGACAACTGTGCTGTATTTTGAAAGACCTCAGAGTTAGGAAACTGGAGGTTAAATTGCTTCGTAGGACACCATTATATTTTCTTATATTATAATATTCCTTTACCAATTAAATGTTCCAAACTTCCAATATTCTTCAAATGTTATATCTGCACATTATAACACTGACAGTAATGAAAATTAGATACTATATACAACCTTCTTTAAAACTGTATTTTAATTATTTCATTAATTGCATTACTAATATCAGTAAAACAAACTACTGGTTACCAATTAAAAATTTCAAAGATCATTAAACACAAAGAAATACCAGAATGTAACATACGTTCAAGCTTTCTGAGTATGGTATTGATTCTCTAAAGAACATGGACAGCAAAATTTAAGTTCCCCAACACATACAAATATAGTCACCTAACAACTAAAAGTATTGAAGATATTCAGCATCTTTTCCCACTCTGGGGATTATACAGGGGATGAAAATACATAATTATTCTTAAAAATTATATTCAAAATGGTTGGTTAGATGTGAATCAAAAACTTTGGTATTAGAGTTGAGCCTTCACAATTGTTTCATAACCTCCACTTTATAAATTTATAAGAAGTATAATCAGAGTCATAGACTTACCTTCATTACTTTATACCAGACCCAAACACTGACACCTATTAATGATCAATCACTTATACTTTTAAAAGTTTGATAAACTTATGTTAAAACATCTAATTGTGTTACAAAATAACAGTGAATTAAGCAGACGTGGGCCCTCACAGGGTTTCCTGGAGAGCGATAAGGAATAGAATAAACAATCAAGTGAGATGAGGTGGAGATGTGCTAAATGCAGAGAAGAATGAAACCAGAGGAAGGGTCTGTTAAGTGGGTGAAGCTGTGCCCTGGAAATGAGTCAGGCAGAGCCTTTATGCAAGTGCGCTTTTACTTCCATGTTCTTGAGCAAGACCCTCCCTCCCTCCCTCCCTCCCTCTCTCCCTCCAGTAACTCTGCTTCCCCAGCAGCACTGCTACCAATAAATTATTGCATGCATGACCGCCTCACGTGTCCTGTAGCATTGTGTTCTCTTGGGCTCCTAAGGCCCTCAAAGGTTCTATAAAGCTTCTGGGAAAGAGTTCTGCTCTTCAAGGAAGTCTTGGGAAATGTGGAGCGCTGCTTTCCTCCTAACCATCAGTGAAAATGAGTCACAAGGACAAACAATGGAGGAAAACTAAGCCCCACTTCGACCTTGACTTCCGCCTGACACTTGGACTTGGCGGAGTGAGCTAACATACTTTTCTTCTAGCCAGAACCACCAACCTGAGTTTTCTGCTACTTATAGGCAAGAGCACGACGAGTATTAATACATTATGGATAAAGACACCATGTCTTATTTTTTTCTGCCACAACCCACACACTTTATAGCACACAGTAGTTGTCAAAAAAAAGTTTCATGAATGAATGAACATCACGATTCAAAGAAAATATTTAGCAACAAAATCATCGATTTCATGCCTTGCAAAACTGAAAATGAATTCAGTTATCAATCAAGAATTTTCAAAGGTTTTTAAAAACATTATTTAGAAAGTATAACTTTTAAAAAAATAATTTCCTGGTATAAACTCTGGCTATAGAGCTGCTCAGTAGGGTAGGATTTCAGACTGTATGTGCTGCACCTTACCTGTAACATCACTTGAGACATTGATTTCTGCTTTCTCAAAACTGAGCATCAGCTACAGACAAAGTAAGCTTCTGTGGGTCCAAGAGCCTAGTTCTGCCTACCCTCTATATACCAGGACAACTTCAGATATTGTCATCCATGTCCAGCTCAACAGCATGCTAGAGATCTGCTTTTATTTAATTTTCTTAGAAGAAAATACACCTAGTGATCATGGACCATTTCTGTCCAGACACATTTATACCTCTGAGGAGCTCTGGCTACAGATTTTATCAATTTGGTAGCATTTAAGATCATATTTTGCATCCTACTTGTAACAGAGTAACTTCACAACTATAATAAGCACCTGCCAACAATGCATAAAAGATATCATCCACCATGATCAAGTAGGCTTCATCCCAGAAATGCAGGGCTGGTTCAACATACGAAAAACTGTAAATGTTATCCATCATATTAACAAACTAAAGGAACAAAACCACATGATCATATCCTTAGATGCAGAAAAAGCCTTTGACAAAATCCAACACTCCTTTATGATTAAAGCCCTGGAGAGATCAGGAATAAAGGGAGAATACCTAAATA
>PVIH01002401.1:109371-191281 GCA_004025045.1 Sigmodon hispidus | reverse complement strand
CCAGGATTGCCAAAACAATTTTACTCAACAAAAGAACCTCAGGAGGTATCACCATCCCTGACTTCAAGCTATACTATAGAGCTACAGTAATAAAAACAGCCTGGTACTGGCATAAAAACAGACTTGTGGAACAATGGAATAGAATTGAGGATCCAGACATTAACCCAAAAACCTATGAACACCTGATCTTTGACAAAGAAGCCCAAAACATTCAATGGAAAAAAGATAGTATATTTAACAAATGGTGTTGGCATAGCTGGATGGAAGTGTGTAGAAAAATGCAGATAGATCCTAGCCTGTCACCCTGCACAAAACTCAAATCCAAGTGGATCAAAGACCTCAACTTAAACCCAACCATTTTGAACTTGATAGAAAAGAAAGTGGGAAATACACTTCTACAAATTGGCACAGGCTACCACTTCCTAAATATAACACCAGTGGCACAGACACTAATCTCCTGAAGCTAGGAAGCTTCTGCAAAGCCAAGGACACTGTCAATAGGACAAAACGACAGCCTACAGAATGGGAAAAGATTTTCACCAACCCTACAAGTGATAGAGGACTGATCTCTAAGGTATATAAAGAGCTCAAGAATCTAGAGCACAAAACCTTGAATAACTCTATCAAAAAATGGGGTACAGATCTAGAAAGGGAATTCTCAGCAGAGAAACTACGAATGGCTGAAAGGCACCTGAAAAAGTGCTCTTCATCTTTAGCTATCAGAGAAATGCAAATCAAAACAACTTTGAGATACCACCTAACACCTGTTAGATTGGCTAGGATAAAAGGCACAGATGACAGCCTATGTTGGAGAGGATGTGGAACAAGGGGAACACTCCTCCATTGTTGGTGGGAGAGTAAGCTTGTTCAGCTTTGGAATGCAATATGGAGGTTTCTCAGAAAATTGAGAATCAATCTCCCCAAGGACCCAGCAATACCACTTCTGGGTGTATACCCTAAAGAGGCACATTCACACTCCAAAGGTATTAGCTCAACTATGTTCATAGCAGCATTATTTGTATAAGCAAGAACCTGGAAACAACCTAGATGTCCCTCAACTAAAGAATGGATTAACAAACTGTGGTACATCTACACGATGGAATACTACTCAGCAGTAAGAAAAAAATGATATCCTAAAATTCGCAGGCAAATGGATGGATTTGGAGAATATCCTCCTGAGCGAGGTATCACAATCTCAGAAAGATAAGCAGGGGATGTACTCACTTATTAGTGGTCTCTAAACAAACAAACAAGAAAAAAGCCAAGCATGCCCAAGCGACAAACCACAACCACTGAACAGCTTGGGATCAGAAACACCCTGGACTGACCCTTCGGACCCCACTCCAACTATAGGAACACCTGACTCACTCTTGAGGGAGGGTAGACACAGCTGGATTTGGTCAGGAGTGGAGACTGATCCAAGCATTATTGGGTCAGTGGGACTGTAGGACTATCTGCTCCCTGCCCAGGGAGGGGATGGGGAGTTGTGGAGAAGTAAAATGACCTGATGTGGTGGGAGGGGGAAGGGACCTTGAATAAGGATATACAGGGATGGAAAAAAAAATTCAGAGGGAAAGCTGAACACAAAGTAAATGTATGTATAGCAATCTTATTTGCATTATCACCCTTGATAAGTCATGCTTATGATTTTTATCTTCTTTATAGTTATTGTTAACTTTTTAGCATTTTAAATTCATTTTACTGTTTTTTTTTTTGATAAATACAAAATAAATAAAGAAAAAAAAATAACCTTGAGTCTTCCCTAAAAAAAAAAATTATCAAACTATGAACTTTTGGTCCTAGCTCCCCATGGAATTAGGCTCCCTGTTCCTGAGTGTCACAGGTCCAGGAGTGTAGCAAGAGATTCCATTCACCTCCCATCAGAGGCTCCTATTACTTGTGGCCAATCAAAAGACTCTCAATTCCCGCTACGCAAGTTATCAACACATTTTATCCACATAGTACTTGAACAGCTGATTTATTGATACTGTATGCCACATGGGTTCTTAAAAGATTAACTTTTAAGAGACTTTTTTTTTTTCAGAACTGGAATCATTATAAACTCTAGGTTTATAAATAATTATTCAATCCTCACTGATTTCTTCAAGACTCTATGACCCAATCACAAGAGAATTCACTGAAAATCATCTGTCTCATTAGTCAGAAACAAGAGTAGGCATCTCACCTATAAACACTTCTAGGCATCTGCTCCACCCCTGATACTTCACTGGTAAGGGTCTCTTAAGGTCCAGGTACAGAGTCCTGAACAGATTTTTGGATTAGGCTGAGATAACTTGCCTTGGGTATGAAAACTAAGTTAAAAATAGCCACAGTGAGTAAAGTATTAAAGTTTTAAGTAAGGAAAATAACCAAAAATGCCAAGATAAGGGTGAAGTAAGAGATGAAAATTTGAGAAGTGTGAGGTTGAATCCATTCTCTTTAAAATTTGAATATTTTATTAATAACATTAATTTTAACCTTAAAGCATTATATAAATGTTGACAAAATTTATCTTAGTTACTACTCATTATTTTAGATAGCTGGAGACTCAATTCACATTGCCTTTCTTTGTGTTTTTTGGTAAAACAGAGTAGAATTTGGGATCAGCATCTTCGCGAGAATTCAGGATAACCAAGCCTTCCTTCACCTAAGCTACACCACTATGTTCCTGTGCATTGCTGAATAAATTCTTCAAATTTCCAGTTTCACCAACTGTGGAATTATTTGGATAGATTTTATGGTTTCAAGTCACAAGATTATTACAAGATTTTGTGATGTTAATCAGAGTTCTAGTTGGAGATCAGGGGACATCCTTTCTGCTACTGGTTGTGGGCATGTAACTTGTTGTCTCAGTTCATTCTCTGTGGATATACCCGAGTAAAATAGACTAGGTAACATATATATATATATATATGTATATATATATACACAAATATATATATAATGTGTATATATATTTATATACATAATGATATATACACATAAATACACACACATTTTTTCATGAAGCTGGGAGGTCTAAGGTCAAGGGTTATATTTGGTGAAGCATCTTATTAGAGACGTTGATGACTCCTGAGATAGTTTAGAGCACTACATAGCAAGAGAAGCATTGGCAATGATAGAGCCAAATAAGTATTTAATAACAGATTTATTCTGGAGATAATCTGTTAACCCATTAATCTATTAATTTATAAATGGACTAAATCATTCATAAAGTCAGAACTCTCATGGTCCAATGACTAAGGTTTGATAAAGACAATCGAACTGTGATACTTCCAAGTTAGGAAGAGTCAGCCTTGCTTCTTTTCATTGGGAGGAACATTAAATTGATCTACAATAGCTCCTGTCATTCTTTGATCCATTTTCAGCTTAAGAACAACCAAGACTATACAAATAGTCTAATAAGGCAGGTCAGAACATGACCAGGTATCAGTGAAAAGCAACTGAATTTCAACAAAGGGATTTACTCAAGAACAGAGCTGGCAACTTGGTAGGATGCCCAGAAGATATCTCTAGGCAGAAAGGTAATTCAGTGTCAAATGAGTAGTGTCTAATTATTGTTTAATTTTGAAACACCCTCGTTAGAAACTTGAGTATTTGTATCTTGGTGCCACTTACCTGAAGAAGAAGTATTGAACACTTCTCTGTCCCAGACACTTGGCTACACACCACAAGTGGCACTGCAATGCGGCTGCAGTGATAGCCCCGTCCCTTCAGGTTCCCCAGCAAAAGGGGACCTTGGGGCCATATCAGAACTCCTGGTCTTGCATTCATTCTTCATTACACTACATTCTCATTTTGTCCTTGATGCATTGGACCACTGGCCACTCTCCCCAAACACTTTCTCCCCCCAACCCAAATCCCTCTGGGTTGCTTGCTTGCTTTCTTTTCTCTTTTGCAACTGAAGCCATGGTGCAAGGACACTTCTCTCTCTCTCTCTCTCTCTCTCTCTCTCTCTCTCTCTCTCTCTCTCTCTCTCTCTCTCTTACTCATAGCTCATCTTGTTCTAAACAGGGTAGAAAAGTGACCATATGGATTTGTTTATTATGAACTCTATCATATCAATTATTTACATTGTTTTATAATAACTCAGGATACCCAAATTCTTGGCTTTGTGGGTTATTATGCAACAGCACTCTGTTTTCATCTCTGAACAGATCTTAGCTTGTTTTTAGATGGAGTCTTTGCAATGGGGTTTCCTGGTATGTCTCTTTTTAATGTGGAAAGAATACTGCAGCAAAAAGATTCCAGGGTGCTGCCTGCTACAGTCTCCTCCTGAGTACTCTCAAGATTCTATGAATTTTCTGGTGCTGATCTATGTTTACCTATCCTGAATAGAGTGTTCCCTATGCTGACTCAACCTTTCATTGTGTAACACTGATTCACATACCTTGAAACTCATGTTCACAGAAGGTACATTAGCAAATGCAAATTTACATAACTTTCAGCTCCTGCTTACATCATCACACATGTATTTACTATCAGCAGAATGGTTTCTTCTCTCTAGAAGCTGGGCTGGCTTTTTTTTTTTTTTTTTTTTTTTTTTTTTTTTTTTTTTTTTTTTTTTTTTTTTTTTTTTTTTTTTTTTGCTCAGATGAACATTCACACCAGATAAACCATGACCAGCCACAAAATTCCACTTACTCCAGAAACCACATTTTTGTGCAATAATTGCTTAGGCTGTAGTCTTTCAGAAGCATAAATTATATGTGTCATTCCACTGCCCTGATCCCTCCAATGACTTCTCAAGACAGGAAGAAGAAAATATACTCTTAGGGCTCAAAGATCTGCCCTTTCTGATGTTTAAACCTAGCCTTCTGTCTTTCTATTCTTTATGTCTCTGGTCACACTGGCTCCATGGCTCTTTGCAAAGGCAACAAGATTACCCTGCATAGAACTTTTACTCAAAACCTTGTCTTTACGTATGTTTTCTCAGTTCACTCCAACCCTAGTCCCAACCCCATGGCTCAGTCTCTTTCATTATTTAGGTCTCTGGCCGGTTCATTCTAAGTCTCTGGATCTCAAGCCCCTAATTCATCCATTTGCTACTGATTCCTGCTTCTGATGCCTTTATTCTGTGGTTGCATCATTATTTACATTCTGTTATTCATTAGGTTGATCATTTTCTGTTTGCTGCTCCACAGAAGAACGTAGGACCTGAAAGAGAATAGGATTCACCTGCCTTCTTCAGCGTTCTGTCTCCAGAGCCTTGAAGAATGCTTTGTGTGGGATAGAGTCCAAAAAAATTATTTATCAAATAAGTTAAAAATGTGTTTGGCCAAGGTCCAAATTATGGTTGATTCAATGAAGTAACTGATCCTCTACTTCATTCTCGTCTTACAGAGTCAATTGTTTTAGTAAGTAAGACTGCTTATTTTATGTATCTATATCAACATGCATCCTGACTGTTGTGTTGTAAATTAAATAAGAAAGGAGTAGTCTACTTATGATTTCATAGCTTTTAAGAACAAAAGATGTTGTAGACATGGTTCCTTCTAGTTAGCACAGATCATTAAAAATCTTAATAATATGCATTTTAAAAATGTGTGTACAAGCAACAACAGCTTTATTGAACTTTTTTATTTTAAAAGTCAAAGCCATTTGACTATGTAAATCAACTTTGATTTGTGAGGAACCTATCTCATCACAATGTGTGCTAATATCAATAGATTTCTTTCTTTTTTTGTATTGAATATAACAAACATCTTGATTCTTGGGCGATGGGGCACGGGCCTTGGTTTACACACTCACCAACTTCTTGACTTATCTAGAATTATTTTTAGAACTCTGGAAGCTGTAAATAAATTTGAGAAGAAAAGTGAATGAATAAATAAACAAGTAAGTAAATAAAAATAGGAGAAAATGAGGTTTGATTATTTGAATTAATCAGCAAATGGGATGTACTCAATTTTCACATCCATTTCTGGGATGACAGAAGGTAAAAGATATGATCTGAATGCCGTAGTATAGTTCTTGACTATCTCTTAAGCAGAACAGCTGTGATCACACATGGTGCCCTTGTGAGATCAGACACATTGGAATTCAAGAGATTCATAAACCAGCTCTGCCCAGCTGAAATTAGAATTGTGCTGGTAGTATAGTTATTTGTGAGCTGTGCAGGTTTGGTGATATAGTTGCTTTTAGTTATCCCTGTTCCTGTAAGGAACCCTCATTGCTTCACCTATTTAGACTTGGATGAATCCTTTCTTTGTCTGCTGGTCCTCCACCTGAGTACAGGCATTTCCTTATATTTCCATGAAAAAAGTAACACAGTGTCTCTCTTCCCTCGATTTTCTGTGCTACAAAATTAATCCCAATGCCTCATTGTTGAAATGTGGAACCCCATGGACTGGAGAGATGGCTCAGTGGTTAAGAGCACTCACTGTTCTTCCAGAGGACCTGGGTCCAATTCCTAGCAACCACATGGTGGCTCACAACCATCTATGATGACATCTGGTGCCCTCTTCTGTATACTGTATACATAATAAATAAATCTTTAAAATAAAGAAATGTGGAACCCTTGGAGCCCTCTACTCTCATGAGTGTGTTAATTTCATTGTGGGAATAGATAGACTGTTTAAGAGTTTGTTAGTACTGTTCACTGCTCCTTCCCTCCCTCCTCCCTTCCCCCTCCTCTTCCTCACTTCCTCATTATCTCCTTTCCCCCTTCCTCCTTACCTTTGCACACCAGTGCAGATAGAAGCTCCCATCAAAGGTAAAGCCCTTGATCTTGGACTTCACACACTGTAAAACCGTAAAACATAGATTTCTCCTCTTTACAAATTATCCTGTTTGTGTCCCCTGTTGTAGCATCACACCATGCTAAGACGGCAGCTCTTTTTTAAGTCTTAGTATCTCCAACTGCAGAATAGGCATACTTATAGTTTATCCTGCTTAGAGCTGGTTTGAAGATTAAACTTTAAAAAATCTATGTGCAGTGTTGAACACAGAGGTAGATGTCTATTTTTTCCACTTCATTTCATTCATTTTGTCAATAAATTTACTCCTACCACACAATAAAAGACAAGTATGTGTTCACTAATGTAGTTCTTCATCCAGACAATTTCTTTTGCTAAAACAGACTGATCCACCATCAATGCGTATCTCCCGAAGGCCTCTTCTACGTCTGGCTCTCTCCCCTGGCATCATAAGGCAATGTACAAATACTTGTGAGACATACTTGAGATGCTCATATATTAGGGACAAAGTACACATGTATAATAATGATCTGCAAAGTAGGTAGGCTATGAGAATTGAAAACCAACTAGAAATAAAAGACATATGGACAAGCTATGCTTTGGCAGGTAAGCATGGCCTTTCATGTGGAAGAGGAAAGGACCTTTCAATGATGGCAGCAAAGGAACCAAGGAGAAAGACTGGAAAGGGAACCATGGGATGAAAGACAGTGCAGGGATGGCAGGAAGATTTATGAGAAGGACAGGATGATGCAGGGAGGCAATATGCAAGGATGCATAGTCTGGTGGCTGTGACTGTCAGAGGGCTACTTCTGGTGGTGTTCGAAGTCTCTAACATTGGTTACCAAGTGTTATATTATCTGTAAAAGATAAATTATCAGGAGTAATTATGAGTGGGATGGGAAAGGGCATAGGTGATACTGCAGTGAAGAAGAGTCCATATGAGAATGAGTCCCTGTGGGACTGGGGATGGGTAAGTAGAAGCTATGGCTTAAGAAAAGAGATGCATTTGCAGGGATCAGAAGTGGGATGGGAGAAGCAGGGCAAAGGACTGGTATTCTACACATCCTGGCTATTCGCCCACATGCCTATACCCAGCATTAGCTTTTCTCATCTCCATTATGGATTTTAAAGGCTGGTGGCCACTTTGAAGCTTATATAAAAATAAAATTTCAGGCCCACGGTTACATTGTTGCTTATATTAGAATTAGAACCTGATCCTTAAAGCTTTATACTTCCTCATTATCTATGGGTGTGAAGACTGCCATGTGTACCCCACTCATAACTTCTTTGATAGCTTACCCTTTGAGTTCAGGCTGCCCTTTCCTGTTAGCTTACAGAGTGAGTCAGGGTCCTAGAGAAGAATGGGGACATGGAGTCAGGGGGAGGAGAGAGAAGGTATTTAGCGATGAGAAGATGATTTAAGAAAAGCAGGTCATAAGAAGCACTGTGGGAGAATGTGTTAGGGAGAAATGAGGAAATAGGGGGCTGTACTCAGGAAAGCATGAGAGACCATACACAGACGCCAAGAGAGTGCTGGAGCAAACCTGGAGCCATGTTCAAAGTTCACTTGCCCACTCAGGAATCTCGGAGCACCTGCCTCCAAATAGCCTCGGGAAAGTGATGTATAATCTCTAACAGAGGTCATTCACCCAACCTGTGCTAAGGCCTGGGATATACCAAGTAAAAAGGGAAAGGCTTTAAGGCCTGACTATCACTATTAATTTGAAGCAAATTTGCTCTAAAAAACTTCCATGAAGCTAAGAAGCTCTCTGGACTATTTAGGTATTTTTCTTGCTATGAGAAAATGGGCTGTACTTGTCTCAGCTGATTGGGCTCTAGCTTTTCCCTGGCTTCTTAACATCTGGTGAATAAACTTTCACTTCATGATGGTAAGACTTTATGACAATAATTTACCCCAAATGCTTTGCACTTACACTATTTGGTTTCTTTCATGAGGCCCAGCAGCCAGATGCTCTTGTCACTTAAAGATCCTGTAGGTTTTTCACTTTGAAGTCTTTAATCTATGTATCTATCTAGCTGTCTGTCTGTCTATTTATCTATCTATTGTGCATATGTGCTTGGGTATACTCATGCATGTAGCTGGAGGTCAGAGGGCAGCATTTTGCAGTCAATTCTCTTCTTCCAGAATGCTGATTCTAGGAATCAAATGTATGTTCTCAAGTTGATGGCAAGACCCTTTACCCCCTGAGTCACCTTGCTCTCCACCTTTTTTTTTTCTTTAAAAATAATAAATAACTTTGGAACTCTTCTACAGACCTATAGTTTGATATAATAGTGAAGAAATGAGTCTCCTGGGCATGTTAGATGTGGCACCCATGAAGTCTCACCAACAAGACTGCCTAAATATGAGCTGAGCAATAACTGATACACTAATGTGGACAGGGAAAAAATAAGGAGTGCTGAGGAAAGGTAAAAGTCCTCCCTGGGGAAGAGCGCACCAACTGGTCATCCAGTATCAAATGGCCAGCCCAAAAACATACACGCAAGTAACATTACACAGACTGAGCAGGTTGCATTGATGTATTTGGGAATATACATGTACACACACACACACACACACACACACACACACACACACACAGAACAACAATAAAAATAGAGATCATGGATTTGAAGGAAGGCAAGGAAGGGTAAAGGGCATACAGGAGGACTTGAAGGGAGGAAAGGCAAGAGGTTATAAAAGAAATAATTAAAAATAACAAAGGTAACTGTCCCTTAAACACATGGCAAGAACCGCAGTGGATCATGAGAGTTGAGAAGTGTAAGGGGCAAAGGAAAGAAGGGTAACAACCTCTCCATTTCTAGTTACGTGGCATCTTTGATGTTCACTGTCTCAACTTGTCAAACAGTCATTTTTACCCTTACGTTGCTGAGGGTGAAAATGGCTAGCACATACAATATTGGCCCTAGGTAAGTATGTCTCCTCATGTTTCTGTCATGCAACCTAGCCCAGATCCATAACTCACTTAATTATTTTTTTGTTTTTTAACACATGCTGGGTCCTTCTCATGCCAGTTTTATTGGTAGATATAGTAAAACCGAAGTCTCCCGGAGCTTAGACTAGCGGTTTGAGAACAGACTGAGTCACGCAGTTTGTTTCCAAAGTGAGTCACTTGGTAGCCAGGGCTTTGCTTTGGTAAGCGTAAGAGCTGGGGAAGAAGGGAGACCCATTGGCAGAGCTGGTGCCAGGAGGGATCAGATAATAGGTTTGTGCTTTCTAGGGGAACAGGTCTATAAAGACCAACTGGTGTTTCACTGGATGAGTTATTTTAGTTTACAGTTGCTCCCAGTATTTCCATTTTTCTGGCCTCTATTTCTTAAAAATAATATTCTCTTAGAAACATAAGCTGTATTTGTGTGACCTTGGCCAAGTCTCCTTCCTCTCTGTCTTCATCAGAATCCTGTACTAAGTGATGGCAATGGTCTACTGTCCTACAATCCATTCTGACTTGGTATTTGGACTCTCAAGGTCCAGGCTGGAGTTTACATATATTCTTTTATGCCAAAGACAGAGCAACCTCCATTCATTTCCTGGGTTCTGACACATCACCCTGTAATTCCTGCCTGGCTCCCAGGGTACCTCATGCCAACTAGTGCTTTTCCATCCCTTTGCTTTGAAAGCTCTGCTGTCTCCCAGACACACACACACACACACACACACACACACACACACACACACACACACACACACAAACAAAATGGTGCAGGTTATGGGGAGATCCAAAGGTCCCAAGTAGCCCAAAGGCCATTTGCTTGTAGCTGATAGTTTAGGAGCCAGAGGATTGGTCTCGGTTTCAAAGAAAACTGTTTCTCTGTCACTTCTCGTTTATGACTGGTTGTTGTGGTTACCAAACAGATGGACATACATGGCATTTACTTTTCCTCTCCCTCTCTCTTGTCTCTAGTAGCAAGGTGGAGCCACTGTGGGATTAGCTTAATGATATGAGTCACCATGTACAGGACATGTTTCCATTTGTCAGTGTTTTATTAGTAGTGCTACTGAGGTGTCATGTCTAAGGCCCCTGGGTACTGGAGGCGTAGGTTGACCCTTTTTTCATCTAGGTAGGTTCCATTTCTTAAGGATGCCAAGGCAATGACTACATACCCTTTCTGTAATAGAATACATACTTACTGTTGTGGGGCTCAGACTTCTACATACCTGGTCAGTTTGGGGGCTGATAATGGTTGGAATTATTGGATAAGTTTCTGAATGGATCAAGCCAATAAAAAACTGAATTGTGAATGAGTTGAAGATTGATTTCCCAGCATTACATAAACCTCCACTCAGCTGCTCATAATTTCATTGCTAGAAATGAAAAAATAATAAACTTTACATATTTTGGAGACCAGCCCTCTGTCAGATGTGGGATTGAAGGTCTTTTTCCATTCTGTAGGCTGTCCTATTGACAGTGCCCTTTGCCTTACAGAAGCATTTCAGTTTCATGAGGTCACATTTATTAATTGTTGATCTTAGTGTCTATGCTACTAGTGTTCTATTCAAAAGTTGCTTCCTGCGCCAATACATTCAAAGCTATTTCCCACTTTCTTTTCTATCAGGTTCAGTGTAACTAGATTTATGTTGAGGTCTTTGATCTACTTGAACTTGAGTTTCGTGTAGGGTGGTAGATATGGATCTATTTGAACTCTTCTACATGCTGCATCCAATTATGCCAGCACCATTTGTTAAAGATATTTTTCTTTTACCATTGTTCAATTTTGGCTTCTTTGTAAAAAATCAGGTGTTCCTAAGTGTGTGGGTTTAGGATTTGATTCCATTGGTCCACCTGCCTGTTTTTATGCCAATATCATGCTGGTTTTTATTACTATAGCTCTGTAGCAGAAAACTGGAACAAGAAAAACTCTCAGGAATCTACAAAGATGACCCCACCTGAGACTCCTAGCAATAGTGAATGTGTAGCCTGAACTGACCATTTCCTGTAGATTAGATTAGTGACTATCCTATTTGTCATCAGAGAGCCTTCATCCAGTAACTGATGGAAACAGATGCAGAGACCCACAGCCAAACATTAGGCAGAGCTCGAAGAATCGTGCTGAAGAGAGGGAGAAAGGATGGTAGAAGCCATTGGGGAAGAAACAAGGACATCAAAAAGATAACCCACAGAACCCATCAACCTGAGCACATAGCGGCTCACAGAGTCTGAACCAACAACTGGGGAGCCTGCATGGAACCAGTCTAGGCCCTTCACATGTATGTGTGACAGTTGTGAAGCTTGGTCTACTTGTGCGACTCCTAACAACAAGAGCAGGGCTGTCCCTAATGCTTTGGTTCTTATTCCTCATACCAGATTGCCTTGCCCAGTCTTAAAACAAGTGCTTAGTCTTACTGCAACTTGATATACCATGCTTTATTGATACCCAGGGGAGGCCTGCCCTTTATAAACAGAAACAGAGGACAAGAAGTAAATTAATTAAATTAAAAAAGAAAAAATACAAACTTTAAATTTGTAAACATTTCAATTTCAATAACTGGGGCATATAATTTTCAAACACAGTTCATTACAAGAAATGAACAATTGCCACATGCACCATATCCATTAGATCTGTTTAATCGTTCCAAAAATTAACCTTGAGAGCACAAAGCAATCATGAAAGAGGCATTTTCTGAAAATTCCTAAGGGAACCAAACACAGTTTGACTGAACAGTTTGTGAAGTTTTAGAAAAATACAAATTCTACATACACAATATTTTTATATAATACGTTACAAATACAAGACTTCTTCCTCTCTCAGGTCTCCCAGCACTTTGCCCATATTTAGTGCACGTGTTTAAACATGGCTAAGATATACAGCCAACCATAAAGTGTAGGCAGTTCTTTGAGAGGTGGAAATATTTGGATGCAAGGGAGGGAGCTGCCTTGACAGAAATATGGAAGTGGTTGGGAAACGCAAGTACCAATAAACCAACAACATTTTTGGACTGCTAGAAACTTGATCTAATCTACAGCTGAAATACAGAAGTATGAAGAATATAAAAAAATCACCCAAGGTCTACACTTGGAGAGTTCTGTTTGGGTCTGAACATCATATTAGCAGAATGTTGGGCTGTTTGGAACCACACATAAATGTGCAAGGTTAGGGCATGTGGGAGAAGAGAAATGGAGAGGCAAAGATCCTGTAGAATTCCATCTGGGTATCTTTCAACTCTGTTGGCCCGATCAACCCCCTCCCTTCCTTCCTCAGATGGGATTCCTGCAGAAAAGTATCGATTGGTGCATCTGGAAAAGCAGATCCTAGGTTGGAGAGAGGAAGCAGGCAAGAGTAGAAAGAGATGGCAGGCTGCAGTGGTTTCACGATGGCCTTAGCCCATTCCCTGAAGTCTGGACCCGGATAGAACTTCAAGTTGTCCTTAATTGAGGCAGGGGAATTGGGTGCCTGTTATCTCTGTATTCCAGCCATTGGATGTGGGCTGGCTGCATCCAGGGAGGACATAGCCATGGTTAAGCAGCTCTCTCTACTCCCAGTTCAACTGTAGCTACATGGAGATGAAGTCATGTGGGTTCATCCATCCTGATCTCATCCATCACAATACCCACTGCAGTCCAGTAGAAGACAGCCATCAGCAGTTCTGGGCTTATATTTGTCTAGCCCCATGTCTACAGAGAGAAACACTTCTCTGATCTTGTTCGAGTTTTGATAAGTCTAGAAGTACAATGATCACACTTGGTTAGGTCACAGATTGTAACTGGAAATTGAGGAATTATGGCCAATTGACTTTGACTCTTGTTCTCCACTGTGGCAAGACCAGCAAAGCAAGGCAGAATAAGAAGCAGTGGCCACTCATATTTAGTCCACTTTATTTGTCCTGAGAATTAGGAGGCTTTTTGATTCTGGAGGACACATGAAATCATAACTCCAAGGACAAGAGCACTGTCATTTCATGATTCTTATGCCTTCTATGGTAAGACACTCCTATAACTGGAAACATTCCAGCAAAGGCTAGATGTTGTCCTCTTTCTAGTCCTCTATGGGGAGCTTTTCCATATTTGGATGACATCAGAATTACTGGAGGAGATTTCAAACTGATGCTGATTGCTGGCCTTCACTGTTGGACACTGACTTTGTAGGTAGGACAGATGGGGGCCCCAGACTCTGTTTTCAACATTCCTCACCTGGCTTTCCTATGCTTCCACGTTTGGAAACATCAGTTTTGAATCAGATATCTCAGCAGTGTTGCTCTGATTGAATTATTTTTGTGTTTGGAGTTCCAGGGTGGAGTGTGGGGGAGGGAGAAAGGAATTGCACCAGCTCATCCACTTTGTCAACTCGTTATCCAAGAAGCAGAATCCTGAGCCATCCAGTGGAACAGAACTTACAATCTACTAGAATAGATTTCTATATCATCTTTCAATTATAAAGACTCATTAATAACATGGATTTTCCAGGGGAAACAAAGTATCATTGTTGTTCGCTGCTGTTGGCATTTGATGAAAGGGTTTGTTGAGTGTGTCCTTTTTTCCTTCCTGTTTCAATTGCTTGAGAATTTTATACATGCATATAATGTGTGTTGACCAAGTTCATGCCCCATCCCCTCCTGGGTATTCCCTCTCCTTCTTACCTCCACTATTTTTGCTTCTCAACTCCACGTGTTCTTTTTAAAACTCCACTGAGTTCAATTAGTTCTGCCTACATGTGTGACTTTGTCTTTTATTTATAAATGTTTCCTCAGTCCAGCATAAAGGTGCAACATCTGTGGACCCAGGAATAAGAAGAAAACCTCATGTGAGTTCATTTGGAAATTTTTGCAGGCAGGGCATGTCTCCTATGATACAGCAAAATTGATTATATTGATAACAACAAGAGATATTCTTTTTTTTAAGTACAAACATATACTTCCAGAGAAGTTAAAATAGATTTAAACTCAATCAGCTTTGCTCAGAACTTCTGGCTATTATTCTAAATGTGTAGAAATTTAATTGTTATAATCCTTGTGTTTATTTTTCCCCCTGAGCATTATTTTACATTCATGTCTTTATGTATCTTTAGGGACTTTGCAGTGTTAGCATTTGAAGCTATATATCATATAGTTTTAATCACTATGACTGATTTTATCCCTCTAATTTGAGGATAATTGGAAGAATTTCCTTTCATCTTGCCACCATTGCCTAAGGTATTGTCCTGGACCATTTGGTATCTGCCCTAACAGATGCCTTTCCTAGTCCTAGAATCTCAGCTCCCAAAGGAGTTTCTTTCCTTCATCACCTAGCATGTGACCCAATAGGGTCTTCATCTAGCCGGGCCACCTCTCTATTTTCTCCAGAACTCAGGAACTTCTGGTCACAGTTACTATGGAAGGTGTCTAGCTTTATCACATAGAGTGTACTGGAGATATGTAATACACCATGGTGGCAGTTGTGAACATGAGTATTCTTGAGTTCATGGCGCCATCTTATCCACATTGATCCAATAAGATATTCAAGTATGGCGACAAATATTCTAAAGCCATTTGCTCAATGAGTAACTGACTTCAACAGTCCTTTTTTTAAAGGGTAGTTATTAAGTGTTCACTGAATGTTACATAACAATTTCTTCTAGCTTTTCAGAGATTGAAATAAAACAATCATGTGAATTTCTGGGAGACAGAGCATATCTCCCATCTTTCCTTTTATTACAAACACAGTCTAGTTTCTGTCAAAGGGTGATAGAAGAGTATTTTATTGAAAAGTCTTTTCACAGGGTGGTTATGGCACATACCTTTAATCCCAGCATCCGGAAAGCAGAGGCAGGTGGAGTTCAAGACCAGCCTGGTCTACAGAGTGAGTTCTAGGAGAGTCAGGGGGTACACAGAGAAACCATGTCTTGAAAACCCAAAAAAGGAATGTTCATGATTTTTACTTTTGTTTATTCTTGGTGGTTTTCCACTTTTGAAATTATTCATCAGAGAATAATCTCTTACCATGTAGACGAATTATCTTTCTTAGATTCTAATTAGACTAATCCATAGTCAAATGAATCATTTAACATTTAATAGTTTTTATTATGGACACATCACTTGCACATGACATCATTATACATGAATAAGTGTACTTTGCTTATATTCACTGCCCCTAAAAATTTTCTTGTTTGAAAGCAATATTTGATAAAAATTTGAGAAACACTTAGTAAGAATAATTATTTTGACTTTAATTCAGCTTCATCCCTGGGCCATTGTCAGTTTGCATCTATCTGTTACTTTCGGGGGTCCATTTTGTTCATTCACAGTTTTATAAAGTTTGTTCATGTCACTGAAAACTCAAGATTAACATTTTGAGCAATAAAGGGTATTTTAAAAAGTGATAAAGCATATATTGTCACGATGAATTTCAGCACACAATAAAAAACTGATGTTCCACTTCTCCACCAGCTTCATTCCCCAGAGGCAAGCAGCTTCAGCTTTTAAGGAAGCCTCTATGATCCATTTTGTCCATTCTGAATAGACTATGCCATCATCACTTTGTAAAATCTTCCTGCATTTTGGTTCTCTCCCATCCTCCACTCTCAGAAAACCCATGGCCCCCAGTTCTAGGGTAAAGAGTTCTATATCTTCTATGTATGGATGTTGAAACCATACATACAAGTCTGCCTTCTCTTTTACGTTTTGCATCCTCACTGACTTATGACTAGAGAAGTAGTTGTCTGTCTAGTTAGTAGGTTCCAGGAAGGACTAGACAGATAAATCAAATAACTTAAAAATTTCTAAGAGGGAATCAATGAATAAGTAATAAAATATACCAATGAATGATGGCAGACAAACTATTCTCAGTGTCCAAGATTCAAAAGGTACAAAATGTTTTAGAGTAAAAGTACTCCCTCTTACCATGGCCTTTGGCCAACTTGTTCTCTGCAACCAATGTCAACACTTTCTTGGCAGCTTCCAGCCATATATTATGCAAACTCTTGTGCATATGAATTTGCTGCTTTATATACATGGTTCTACTCTGTTTTTTTACCTCACATTTAATAGCATATCATTTAATTTCTTATCCTTATGTGAAAAACATTTTGCTTGTTTATTTCCTTTTGTATATTCAGTTATTTTACATCTTGGGATGCAAACATCTCACACATGCTATATAGGCAAGCATTCTAACACTAGGCTATGCCTGTAGCCCTTGACATTTTGAGAGAGGGTATCACTATGTAGCTTAGAGTATAATTAAAGTCTATATGTAATCTAGGCTAGCCTCTAACTCATTTTGTCAACAGTTTCTAAGTGCCAAGTTCAAAGAACCTCCAAGATATACAACTTGCTGACAAACTCAGTTTTGGATATCTAGCTCCTATACTGTGACAGGATACATATTTGTTATTTTAGATCACTTGATTTGCAGTAATTTGTTATAATAGTCCAAGGAAATTTTCAACACTAATTTGGACATTAAAAAGCTAGCAATGTTGGTGGATTGGAAGAAATGATAACCAATCTATAGATATTAATAAGATATTCACATATGTTTACAACCTAAACATTTGAACTACTTTTGAGTGTATAGCTTATAAAAACCATGACAAATCAGAAAATGTATTCATAGATCTGCATACAACTTAGGATATCTATTCCAAAGAATGTGACATAACAAGCCTTAGGAAGCACTGTGTATAAGGAAAGCTGAGGAAAGTTGCAGAATATATGCTAGGGATGCTGGGAAAGGACCACAAAGCAAAGAAAAGTGTAAACTAGTTATTATATTAACATGTCATTGCAGTATTTCAGAACAAAGACATTCTCCACAGGTTGTTGTATTTTAGTTATCTTGTTCTTTCAAAAACCATTAGATTGGACTGAACCAGGTGCAAAGACACAATGAAGAACTTCAAAGGATCAGTCTCTGTCCTTTGTGGTTTCTAATATTGACCAAAGACATTATAAAATTGTTTTATTCTACCTACGACAAGTGGCGTGTGAGATGGCATGAATAGGAAGGACCTTTGGAAGGCCCATCTAACCTAGTTTTCATAGTGTAGTGGTTTGAATAAAAATGGTCCTCATAGGCTCCCATATTTAAATTCACATATTGAAATACCATCAGGGAGTGGTACTTCTTGAGAGGTATTAAAAGGTATCGCTTTGTTGGAGTAGGTTGGTCTTGTTGGAAGAAGTGTGTCATTGGGTGGGCTTTGGGGGTTTCAAAGCTGCCTGTGGAATTCAGATGTAGAACTCAGCGCTACTTCTGCTCTACCGTGTCTCTCTGCATACCCCCGCTCTTCCTGCCGTGAGGATAACAGATTAAACCCCCTGGAACTGAAAGCAAGTCCCAACTAAATGATTTCTTTTATAAGAGTTGTTGTAGTCCTGGTGTCTCTTTCCAGCAATAGAATGCTGTTTAAGACACATGGAGAATGGAATTCTTTAGTGTTTCACAAAAGCATAGCATGCCCTCTACTAATATGTCAGTTGACAATAGAGGAAGCTTGTCATTTTTGCTTTAAGTCTGGGAAATCGGAGTTGTAGAAGAGTTCAATAAATGCCATGTTTTGCTGCAAAGGCGGCATTATGCTTCTATGAATTGGATCCTGGTTCTGTGTTCTTTTTTAAACCATGATGCCACCACACACTCATCCACACAGTTACACGCATGTGTATCTACAGCTATATTTGTGTATATATGATATATATTATCACAAGGCGAGTTTCACAGAATATTATCCATTAACATTTTGAAACCCACTCAGATGTGAAAAACACCATTTTAATTTTTGTGCTTTACCTAAAGTGCCATAAATGAGGAGCAGATTCTTCTTACTTTTGGAAGCAGATGTGCTGTTCATAAGTAATTCAATTGGTTATCTTGTCCTAGCTTCCCAGGCCATAGGAAATATTTCTTAGATTCAGCCACCTTGGTTGGGAGGTTATGTGTCACAGCCTTCCCAGGAGGACTTAAGTGACTATTCGTGGTAAGAAAGTTATATTTAACTCCTGAACTCTCAACCCTCAAGACTCTCATGGCTCAGTTGCCAAAATGTCAGCTGAGATGCTTTCCGGCATGCCACAGAGGCTTCTTTATGCTCTGAAGAGAGCTCCAATTCTGCTGCGCCTTGGCAGCTTCCACCCTGAACTGGAGCCACTCAGGGAAAATCTGCTTTTATATGCACAGGCAGATCCTGCCTTCAACACCAGGTTCTGTTGCAAGCTGTGTGGAACAGGCCGTCACAGCAGGCTTAATTTTCTCAATCTTGTTATTGTTTTTTTTTTTTTCAGTAACTACAGATTCCACATCAAACCAGCAGAACCCAGAGACGATTGGAAGAAACAGTCCAGCTGCCAGGCACCATGAACATCCACAGCTAGTACATTATGCTTACCCCAAAGCAGGAAAACAGTCACAAATGCATCACATTCATTGATTTTTCGAAGAACACTAGATGCTATAAACAGCATATACAGGACAAAACACATCATCTACCCTGTTCGTTTACTATCAGATGACACATACTTTCCTCACTGTGGAAAAGACAAAGGCAAACAGGTTTTGAAGCAGACAGACCCAGTGGTAAATTCTGTCCTCAACATTTCTACTACCCTCATTATTTAAGAAAAATGTTTTAATATCTTGTCAGATGTCATTCCCTTCTCTATAAGATGAGAATCATAGCTCCATGGAAAACTAAAGAAGATGGGGATGAAGAAACACCAAGAACTATGCCTTGGCCTTTAAGATAATCAGCAGGTATAAATTCATCCCTGTATTCTCTTTAAAGTTTTCCAAGGCAGAAGTACTGGCAGTTGGCTTAGGTGGCTTGGATTTCTGTGGAGACAGCTCTGATAGTTTTGATTTGTGGGAATACATTTTTAAAAATATTAAGCCAGTTGTTTTTATTTTAAGTGAATCTCTAATACTTCCTGGGGTTTTTATACCCATAGTTTAAGAGTGCACAGCTAGATAGCAGCACTACTGACTTACGAGAAAAACAAAGTGAGGCAGGGAAAAATTTCTCAAATTTGGACTTTCATATACTAAGCCCAAACAAGGAAAGCCACAATGCTTTGAGTTAAGAAAAGATGAGGATATGAAGAAAAGAGAATTCTTGCAAGAAGAGAGGTAGGGTAGGCCATTCAAGACTGGAGAAAGTAAGACCACATGGAAGCATGAACCCTTAGTGAGACTGCAGAGCAGAAGGCAGCATGGGGAGACTATCCATGCTGTACCAGATAAAGCCCAGGCCAATGTTGCCAGGGTAGCAGGACCACACAAGAGAAGGCATGTTTGAGGAGATAACAGGGAGTGCTGGGGTTAGAGTTAGGGACCTTGACTACCTTCACATGCTGAGATAACCCAAGGTCCAGCACAGAAATGGGAAAGGATAAAAAAGTTTGATGCCTAGAGGGATGGTAGACAAGTTGTGAAGCTCCTAGATGGTAGCCTCTTTGTGATCCAATGCCATAGTAGAGAGATACAGGCGGTGGATCATCATGTCTTCAAACACAGACGTGTTCAGGAGGCAAAGGTGGGCAGGGAAGGAACTGAACATGGATGGTATGAGTAGAGATACCCAGAGTCTGGGACCAATATCAAGGAGGTTCTAAAGAACAGTCTAGATACTGATATACCTAGCTACCCAATCCAGTATCAGCACCATGTTTCTGCCTGCATTGGCTTCCACTAAGCTGGGCGGTAGAGTCCTGAAGAGTTTAGATTACATATTACTCAAGGTTATATCTCAGAGGAGGAGGAGGAGGAGCAATGAAGCAATAAATCCAAACTAACTGGATATCAGAAAGTATACTTCTTTTGAAATGATAAAGAGCTATCCCTTTCTGCCCATGTGATTGGTTGAGTGCCATTTTAGACATGCTCCAAATACCAGCCGTTACCTCCTAAGATTTTCAATAGAGAGGCTGGACCAATCCTTAGGATAGCATGTCACTCCATATATTATGAGCATCTTCCTGGGTGCCTGTCTTTCTAACACGGAGAAACCTAAGGCCAGTGTTCAATGCTGATGGCTTCCCAGCACTTGGCACAGGACAGATGCACAATAAATATTTATAGGATTATTTAATAGCTGTGCCTTTTCAAAAATTACTGGCAAGAATCTTTTGCATAAACAAAGCATACACAACTGCATCTATGAACAAATACATGAAAGAATAAAAGGCAGTGTACAAATTGAACCAGAGGCCCTTATTAGGAAGGCTGAGTTGAATGGGGCAAATTGACCATTTTGTTTGTGAAGTTCACTGATTCCTAGAAATCATAAGGCCTGGCAAATTTCCCAGAATTCACAGTGCTCTTTATAGAACAGGATTGCATAGTGCTGTGTTAAATTTAATATGAAGATCAAAAACTCTATCCTTAGTTAGATGCTAAATTATACTCTACTATAGACCAGAATTGTAGGAGCTGACAGTGGAATAAAACTTATTCATAAAATTCAGACTGTTTTATTTATTAAACAAGTGTTTTTCAAGCTATAATAAGCAGGCTAGTGGTAACGATATTGACAATGTGAGGATAACTAGATGAATACCAATTTGTGTATTTTAATGAGTAGATGTATAATCTCACATATCTTAGTGCTTTGAGGGAATCAAGATAGGCATCAGAAAACCAGGGTTGATTTGAAGAGTGGTGTGAAGCAACAGCACAGGCAGAGTCCAGTTCCAGAAGAAGCTGAGGGAGTTTCGGGATCACTGAGGCTAGAGATGCACGAACATTAGGTGGATCATAATTTAAGTTTGGTATGGCAAAATATCAATGCAAGAAGCCTAAAATGTTACAAACATCTATTGCAATTCTTTGCAACAGGAACTGTTTGAAAATTCGGTTTTACCTAGGATGGCTATCCTTTTGTGGCTTTATGCCTTGGGGCTTATCTAATGCCACATTAACAAAAAAGAAAGATTTTCTTTCTTTTTTTTCAGGATTTATGATTTTCATTTATTTTCTTTCTTTTTTTAAATTGTTTTTATTATGAATAAAGTCACATTTTCTATCCATGTATATCCTTATTCAAGGTCCCTTCCTCCTCCCACCCCCTGCAGTTACTCTCTCTTCTCCACATCTCCCCATCTCCTCCCCAGCATGGGCAGGAGGTCCCAAGGTCCCAGTATTGCTCAGTTCAGCCTCCACTCCTGGCAAATCCAGTTTTCTCCCCTCAGCATCGAGACTGAGTCAGGTGTTCCTCTAGAGGGAGTGGGATCCAAAGTGTCAGTTCAAGGTGTTTCAGATCCCAAGCTGTTCAGTGGTTGAACAAAAAAGAAAAATTTTCAATAAAAAAATTTACATACACACAGAGAGAGACAGAGAGACAGAGAAAGAGACAGAGAGAGAGAGAGAGAGAGAGAGAGAGAGAGAGAGAGAGAGAGAGAGAGAGAGAGAGAAAGAGAGAGAGAGGCAGACAGACAGACAGACAGACAGAGATATTTCTGAACTGTATGATCTTCTACTGCTTTGCAGTCCTATTCCAGGTAGTCTGGCCATAGGACTGTGTAGTACCCATGGGCTTCAGACAGTCTGTCCATGTGTTCAGTGACTATGGGCCTCAGACAGTTTGTCCATGTGTTCAGTGACCATGGACCTCAGCAGTCTGTCCATGTGTGCAGTGACCATGGGCCTCAGCAGTCTGTCCATGTGTGTACTGTCACCATGGGCCTCAGACAGTCTGTTCATGTGTTCAGTGACCATGAGCATCAGACAGTCTGTTCATGTGTTCAGTGACCATGAGCATCAGACAGTCTGTTCATGTGTTCAGTGACCATGGGCCTCAGACAGTCTGTCCATGTGTTCAGTGACCATGGGCCTCAGACAGTTTGTCTATGTGTTCAGTGACCATGGACCTCAGTAGTCTGTCCATGTGTGTTCAGTGACCATGGGCCTCAGACAGTTTGTCTATGTGTTCAGTGACCATGGACCTCAGCAGTCTGTCCATGTGTGCAGTGCCAAAGGGCCTCAGACAGTCTGACTGTCTGGTGTGCAGTGTCTATGGGCTTCAGCTTGTTCAACTGTCCATGTATGCAGTGCCCATGAGGCTCAGACATTCTGACTGTCCATGGATGCAGTACCCCTGGGGTTCAAACAGAGCTATTTTGCAGACTATTGGAGCATATAGAAATGGCTTCCCACTTTCTGCCATCAAAGACAGACAACTGTATTAAACCAGTCTCAGAAATAGAAATATCATGTTTTCTCTCTTGTGCTTTCTAGATTTTATACAGTTACACAAAGTCATGAATTTATAGAAGACAGCAAAGTAGAAATAAAACTGTCTAGGGGATTCTACATCTAAGGGGCAGGGCAAGAGCTAGGAGTGCAGAGGTGTATGGGAGGAAGTATGTTCAATGTACAATATGTGCTAGTATAAAAACTTAAATAAACAAAATTTAAAAATATATTTCTAAAAGGAGAAAATGCAGAGCATTAGTGCTTCAGCCTCTCCCAAATCTCATTTCTTTGTTCATTTTTGTTATTTTAAGATAGATTTTTCACTCTGTAGTCTAGGCTAGTCTCAAATTCATGGGCAAATCTCCTGACTTAATTCCCCAAATTGTGAGGTTACAGGTGAGAGCCACCATGTCTGGCTACTTCGCTGTTGTGATTCTAGGTTTTGCCTCTACCAATAAGCTGAGGACTTCTGCGAAAAAGGAAGGGTTCTGTCTTGTTTTGTTTTTTGTATGGTAGCTCACTCACACTGCATTTCCCTGTTGAAGTAATACTATTCTTAAGACTTGGAGAAGGGTTTCTAGGCTTCCGATATGAATTGATATACAGATGGCAAATCTCTGTAAGTATTTAAAAGTAAAACTTATTGCATCATAGTTTGACCTGCTTTTGGTGTCGAGGACTTAACTAAATTTGTCTGGCGATCTGTTTATATCATCTCTGGTTTGATGCTGGGCCAGTGGACCATTTGTTTTGTAAAAAGTTACATTCAAGCCAGACTGAAGTGGGCTGCACTTGGGCCCGGCTTGAGTGCTTTGGTGAGGGTGTCCTGTGAAACAAAAAGGATAATTTTAGTGGTGATGACTTTGATGATGTGGAAGAGGATGAATGACTTGGAAAATGACAAGGGACCCACTCGCTACTCTATATATGACCAAATATATGAGTGAGCTCATAAGAAGTACTGGACACTCTAGCATATCATGTACACCTCTGTGACGGTGGACCTGGAGCAGGAGACAGATAGATCATTGACTCACTCCATATGAAGAACTCAAGGCCTGAAGTATCTGGATCTTTCTTCACTGACATCAGCCCTCTGGGAACTCTGAGGGCTGGGGTTTTGAGTGAGCTTACTCTCGACTGAGGAAGAGCCTTCCTGACTTGGCCTGGGCCTCATTTCTATGTCCACTTTATACATGTAAGTCATAAATTTACACTTCCATTCTGCACCTTTCACCAAGTTAGATTCATCATCCAAAAAAGACTGATGAAAATAAAACTTACCCCATAAAGCTGTTGTAAGAACCAAACACAGTAAAATAAAATGCAGTTCCTGGTCTAATGCCTAGAGACATTCTCTCACTATATAGCCCTGGCCTGGAATTCACTATATAGACTAGGCTGCCTTCAGAATCAGAGATCTGCTTGCCTTCACCTCCAAATGCTGGGATTAAGACTAAAGATACACCACCAACCCTGTAATCTTTTTTGTTTATTTGTTTATGCTATGGATTTATGAGCAAGCCAGACACTTTTAAACATTTGGTGCTATTTTCAGAAGCAGCACAGAAAAGCTTGTCTTTCTTGTTCAGGAGATTTTTTGCGGGGTAGAGGTCACAATTGCACTTTGGTACCTGAGGAATCTGTGAGAAAGTACCAGAAAGAAGGCTAGCTGCCTGGGATCCTGGGTGAATGCCAGTCAATCAGGACATTTATCTGGAAACCACCCTGTAATTTGGAAATGGAGCTGGACTCAGAGGTGGGAAAGGGTGGGGTAACTTGGGGCTTTCAGTGTCCCTAACCACTTTAGCTCTCTTCCCCTTTCGAGGGCATGGCAAGGTCAACAATGAGGCAGGCACCCACCCCACCTTCTTAGTACTATCTTCTCCATCTCCAAGAAACACAAACAAAATAGAAGGAAGGAAAAGACACAATGGGCAAAGCATTAAGGAACATTTGCCTTTTAGAGTCCCTGGCAGCAAGCAGAGTTCTCTGTGAGGGGCACAATGATGTAGACATTGCAAATATCACAAGACCTGAAGCTTTTCACCAAAGCTTCAGAGGAGTCAAATGAACATAGTTCATCTGCCTATCTTGTAGAAGATGAAGTCCACAGCAAAAGTGGAAACAATCAAATGATGATAACTGGAATGAATCTGAGGGATGGTGGTAAAAAGGGTTTGTGACAGGCTGAGTGATAGGTCCAAAAGCCTTTACATTCACCTGTAGGCTGTCCAGAGGGACAGCCACCGATCCTGCAATTGTTTTTGTTTGTTTCTGTTAGACAAGCTTCTCTAGAACCAAGGGACAAACAGGCAGATTCCAGGGTAGACAGATATACAATATTTATAACATATTGGCTTACATAATTATGGAGGTGGGGAAATCCTGTGACTTTCTGTAAACATCCTACATAAGTAAGATGCTGGTGTTTAAAGAGCTGAGAACCAGGGACAGGGGATTCTAATTTTGATCCAAAGTCTTGAGAATCAGAAACACTTTCCTTTTCCTTCCTGACTACTGTGAAGTACATGGGAGATTGATGGGTCAGCTCATCCAGCCAGGCAGAATGAATTCAGGCTCTCACCAGCTGTCTTACTAATGCCCTCCATGTGGTCTGGACTGATGCTGCAGAGGGTTATCTGTAATATGCCATTCACAAGTCCAAATGACAAACCCTCCCAAAGCATCTACACAGACACTCAGGAAGTAATGTTTAGCCAGCCCTCTAGGTATCACGGCTGCCTCTGGAAGAAGGGGTAGTTTCAGGTAGAGATGTCCCACAAACTGGTAAAGCCAGAAGAGAAGAGATAGACTTATGGATCCTTTAGCCATGAGCATTTAGTATGTGCCAAAGGAGCTGGGCAAAAGGAGTCAGGGTCTTTATCGCCTGGTGATTCACACCAACTCACCTCTGTCGATGGTCAAGCTACACTGTAGAGGTCAGAAAATGGCAAAGAAAGGTGTTTGGAATGTGGACACCAACATCATTAATCTCTGTATCCCTGTCTAAATCAGGCAGCTGTGTTGAGTGAATAAGATAACATATAAAACCAATCTGCTAAATTGCTGACATGATTAATAATAACTAAACATGAGAAAGAATGATGAAATACCAAATTCAGCAGATAAGATTTTGCATGTTGAAGTCATTTTTTTTTTTTTTTAAAGTGTAACAGTTTTTCCTCACAGCCCATTGAGAATCTCAGGTGATTCTTGTTTTTTATGTGTGTGGATACTAAATGAGGAATTTTCTATAGTTGAAAGAGATATAAGGAGTACAAAGCTACACTTTAAAAGACAGTATTACTCTATAATAAGTTCTAGGATGTGCAAGGTTTATTGGGTGCTATTGTTTGGATTGTGGATGTCCCTACGGTGATTTGGAAGAAAATAGCACCCAAAATGAGTAGCACTATTAGAAGGCATGACTTTTTTGGCGTGGGTGTGGCCTGGTTGGAGGAAGTATGTCACTGTGGAGGTGGGCTTCCAGCCTTCATATATGCTCAAGCCACACCCACGTGTCTTACACCACTTCCTGTTGCCTTCAAGTCAAGATGTAAGACACTCAGCTATTTGACAGCACCCTGTCTCCCTACATGCCACCATGTCCCACCATAATGATAATGGACTAAACTTCAGAAAATGTAAGCCACCCCAACTAAATGTTTTTCCTTTTAGAATAGTTGCCATGGTCATAGTGTCTCTTTACAATAATAGAAACCCTGATAAAGACTGTCCCTCAAAGGCTCATGTCTTGAAAGCTTGATCCCTGCTGATAGGAATCATTAGCGAGTGGTGGAATCTCTAAGAGTTGAGTCGAATGGACGCTGTATAGCTGAGGTTTGCTCTTTTTGATATTGGCACCCTGGCTACATCCTGTCTTTCCATAAAATAAGTGGCTTTGTTGACATGAACCTCACCATGGTTTTGCCTCAGGCTCCTAAACAATAATACTAATAGACAGGGAATAGAAACTGTGAACCAAAATATACATTTTCTGATTTTTAAATTGGTTTGCTTATGTATTTGGACATGGTGACAGTTGCTAACACATTGTGACAGAAATTCCTTCAAAGTGTTTAGAGTAAGTTAGAATTTATGGAGTCTGGTTCAAAAGTCCAAGGACCAGGTTCTTAATCTGTGAGTCACGATGACCCTGTGTGTGATCACAGAACTGGATGTGAGGATTCAAAAGTTTGGCAACAGGGAAAGGTCTCTGAAAACACAATGACTCAAGAGAAATTGGAAATCAAGTGTGTGGTGACTCCGAAGTGGAGGGCTCATTCACACTGCATTGTTTGGTTTCATTGTGGCCTTGGTTCCGAACACATTTTGTATGTACTTTGTACTGTGTGCTGTCAGACTACCTAGTGCCCATGAACCTTGCCTGAAGCAGCTAAGCTCAGATTGAACACTATTATTGTTGCAGACTTCAGAATTGTTAATGTATATAGAACACTTTCTGTTCTTAAAGAAACAATGCTTTAATTATAGAAAATGAAGACTTCATACTTTCTTATTGTAATTTATCAGCACCTATTTATCAAATAATGTTATGTTTGTATTATATTGTTTGAATTGTTAACTTGAGTGTTATTTTTAAAAGTACATGAATTTTGGTATAGGGTTAAGTTATAATTTTAATAATTTCTGAAATTATCTTAAATATGCAGCTTGTGACAGACTATTTATGCCAAGTGGCATTCTCAGCATTGCAATTTATAAAGTCAATTTATAGATCAGTTCTAAAAATATTGAAGTTTCATGCTATCTGGTGTCACATATTCAGGTCAATATTTAATTTTTGTTTGTTAATTTTTTTTTTTCAGGACAAGTTTTCTCTGTGTAGCTATGGATTTCTTGGAACTCACTCCACAGACCAGGCTGGCCTGGAGCCCACAGCAATCCACCTGCCTCTGACTCCCCAAGTGATAGAATTAAAGGCCTGTGCCACTACTGCCCAGCTAAGATTTAATTTTTTATGTGAAAATTAATAAGTACATCTATCTCAACAACAAAGTGTGAAAATTTGTTTAGATCCCTAATAAATGATAAAATTATATGTATACCAAATAATTAGTTTGAACAATTTTATGTTATTTATTATCAGTACTTGTTTGATTTATATGTTTATTATACACATATAAAGTTGATGTTATGTAAAAAAATTTCCACCAAAAATTCTTGAGTATAATTAGTTTAACTAGCCTTGTTAGGGAGGGTTCCTGGCTTCATAACTTAGTAGCTCTGTGGCTTTGCCAAATTATTTCAACACTTTGCAGATAGATATTTTCGCTTATAAAATATAGAGCTTTACCATAGTACCTAAGACACAGTATGAGTCTAATAAACATGTGAATGTTTATTAGTATTTTTGTTAGTTTTGCTTTGTTAGTAGAATTTAGTGTCCAGAAAAAGTGGGCCCATTCCAGGCCCATGTAGAGGGTGTGCACTGGCTGAAACCCAGTTTTTCTGCCTTGCAAGCTAGTTCTTTCTCAGGAGTCTTGTCGATCTCTATTGAGCAGTCTGTGCTCACAGATTTGGCAGCAACAGTCCATTAAACAGCTTATCAGAGTTATTAGTCCTGACCCAGTTCCCATGAGCATCTCCTCCCCTTTCCACACTCTATCTCATTCCCTACTTCAGTTGGCCACACATCTTAACTCCCACAAAGAGAAATCTTGACAAACCCTACTATGAGGAGATCATAAAATAACCTCAAGACTTTGAAAAACTTGTCACTTCTGCTTTCTATACTTTCATTTCTGTGTAAAATGAGAAGGAATTGAAGAGTTAATAATCAATTGAAGATGAGCTATGTGCTGGCTGGCTGAGCAAAAGACTGAACTATCCCAGCTCCCAGTTCTCATACATTTCATAGTTCACAGAAGATACTAAGGAAAATAGTGTCATATGAAGCTATAAAGTCCTTTAAAACATTAATCTATCAAAGTTAATTCCTCAAGGTTTTTTGATAGTTATTTGTGAACTCTGTATGTGTTTTGACCCTATCTTTTCCTCTCCCTAAATTCTACTAGAAACATCCCACCTTCTTTACTCACCCAATTTTGGGTCCTCTCTACTTTTAAATTGATTTTATTTTCTTAACCACCCATAGTCAACTTTTGCTGCCTAGATATTCTTGGATGTGTGGCCCTTCGACGGAAGCATGCTTGACTTACCATGGCTACACTCTGAAGGACTTCTTCTCTCCGCAGATATTAATTAATTGCTGGTTGCTCCTCAGATAGGGGTGGTGCTCGATTCCCAGTTCTCTCCACACTGGTATTTGTTTTGTTTTGAACTCTCACAGGTCTTTTGCATGCTGCCATTGCCCCTGTGAGCTCATATGTGCAGCTGGCTTGATGTATTTGGAAGGCACTGTTTCCTTGTATTTTTCTAACGCCTCTGTCTTCTGTCACTCAATGATTCTTAAGCCTTGGGAGAAGGAGTGTGATACAGATGTGATACAGATGTCCCATGTAGGGCTGAGCATTCCACAGCTGCTTGTTCTCTATACTTCAGCCAGTTGTGAGTCTCTGTGTCAAATAGGTTCTTAACTAGTCTTTTAATTAGATACTGTCAACAAGAATAAAAAAATGGATGGGAAGAAGAGGAAACAATGTGTGCAAAGACTTACAAATGTCAAGGAATACAGTAACAGGATTAATGATGGCAGAACAAACTTGGTGTGCGGGTGAACACTGGAAAATGTGGTGGGGCTAGAGCAGGAAGTTGAGAAGCTAGATGTTGAACTTAGCTTTGTCCTGTGCCCTCCCAACACCACTAGACCTTTCAGCATAAAGATAGGAAGCTCACCAACATTGTTTCTCCTTTCTCTAGAATATAATGTATGCAGTATTTTCTGAAAAGAGCCAAGAAGAGTTCATACACCACCTCCTCTTTATAATGCCATTGTATTATGAATTCATAAATCCATTGGTCAGACTAGAGCATACAGAATGCAACTATTTCCTCAAAGTCCATCAGATGGCAATCAAGTCCTTATACACATTCAGACAATGAGTCTGCATAATGTCTGTTCTAAGTGTCATTATATAAGAGTCCAAAAGTAAGAAAATGAAAAAGTTACTGTAAGGTCAGATTAATTGACTGTTAAAGAAAGTAAATAATACAAATGTTTTTCATTTATGGAATACATTGCCTGAGAGTTGGGTAGTAAAGATATTACTTGAGAGTGGTAAGCAAAAGAGAGATGAGGCCATTCTTATATCAAACATCAAAGACTTCAAGTCAAAACTGTCATAAGAGATAAAGAATTTCCTTACATAGTAGTGAAAGTGTCAGCGCAAGAGAAATTTTAACCATTATAAATATGTATGTACCTAGTGTGGGAGCACATAAATATATAAACAATAATGGATATTAAAGGAGAAACATTAATAAAAGTGTAGTACAAGACTTTCTATTCTGCTTGCAATGATGAATAGAGCAGACAGAAGTGAGTGTGGAAGCAGCAGTCAGGAATAATACTGTAGACCATACAGACCAAAAGGCATTACAGGACACCACAGCCAATAGTCACAGACTACACATTCTTCTCAGGCCCTCATGCGATGCTTTGCAGAGTTCATTGAATACAAATTGAGCACAGGAAGAAATAATCTCACTTTTCTAACAGAAAGAAGCCAAACATAGACGCTCTTACCATCTATTCAGTGCTGTACTGGAATATATAGCTAGAATCATTAGGAAAGAAAAGCAAACATACCCAAGCATGAAAGGAAAAGGTAAAATTAATTCTGCAGATTTCATGATATCAGGAGCGGAAAATAAATCAAATAGTTAAACATACACATTTGATTAAAACTCTGCCTATATAAACTAACAATAAAATATCTCAAAAGGACTTTTAAAAATTCTGTTTGAAAATTAAGGCTGTGAAAGATCAAAATTAATCAAGGATTATACATGGCAAACTTGATGATACTGATGAAAGACAGTTAACACAAATAAACGGACAGGACCTATGTACTGAGACTGAGGAGATTAATATGATGGTGTCCAGACTATCCTCATCA
Source organism: Sigmodon hispidus (assembly GCA_004025045.1). NCBI lineage: Eukaryota > Metazoa > Chordata > Mammalia > Rodentia > Cricetidae > Sigmodon > Sigmodon hispidus. Next base: position 160,417 of record PVIH01002401.1, on the reverse strand, counting down.
ATGTTCCAATGACATTTTTTCACATAAGTAAAAAATTCTAATCTAAAACATTTAATGAGACACAAAAGACCTTGAATAGTCAAAACACTTTTTAGCTATAATAAAGCTGTGCTATTATGACTTGTGACTTAAAAATATATTGCAAACCTATACTAACCAAAAACAATTGGTACTGGAATAAAAACAGACATAAACAACATTAAAATAAAAATAGAGAGAAGTAGGTCCGAGCATATACAACAAACTAATCTTTGACAAGGGTGATAGGAATAGATAATGTCTGTTAACAAAGGATACTGGGAAAGTAAATGAGGCACATACAAAAGAATGATGGTGGACCCCACTATACATAAAAATCAACACCTGGCTGATGACATAGAACTCCTGGAATTTAAAAGTAGGAGCAGCTTCTGGGCATTGGATATGGCAGTGGTTTCTGGAATATAGCATTAAAACAGATGACAAGAAGAAAAGTGAAAGGACATCAAAATGCTCTGTGCAGCAAAGAAAGGGGTCATGGAAAGGAAAATGCATCCTACAAAAAAGGAATAAGCCATAGTCAAAATGGCAGATGTGACAAATGCACAAGGAATCTCTCTGCTCCACAGAAAAAAGCCAACAAATAATTATGACTTTAAATGACCCAAGGAGTGGACACACATTTCTCTAGAAAATCCAGACATGCAAATTGTTGGTAGGTATATGGAGAGGTGCTCAATCATAGAGACTGCCTTACCCTTTATACTATAATTGTTATATGTTTATTTTTAAAAGATGAGTGCTTGAAAATATACATGGAAAGTGAACCTTTGTATGTTATTGTCAGGAAAGCAAATTGCCAAATGTAAAGTTTCCTCAGAAAATTAAAATAGAACTGCCACACAATTAGGGAATCACACTTCTGGGCAGACATCCAAAGGATTTGGAATCAGGATCTTCAAAAGAAAGTTGCACTTCCACGGCCATTGTGACACTATCCATGATAGTCAGGATCATGAAACACCCCAATGTCCAACTGGTATATACATTCATGGCATATACATACAAAGAATGTTAATCTTTGACATCTTTGACAACATAAATGTACCTGGTGGACATGCTAAGTCATACCATACAGACACCGAAGGACAAATGCAACATAATGTTAATTACATGATGAGCCTCAAAGAGTCAAACGCCTACAATCAGAGCATCAGTGGTGGTGGACAGTGGCTGGAAAGGGAGGGGAATCTGCACATAGTGGGCAAAGGGTCTGAGGCTTCATTATACAGAAGAAGTCTTAAAGATGAAGGAACAGCATGGCATCTCGATGAATGATATTATAAACTTAAAATTTATTGAAAGAGTAGAGTGTATGCTAAATGTGATATTATTATACCAAGCAAGTGGTATATACGAGGAAACTTGTGTAGGAGATAGATGTTTATGACATAATTATGCATTATCTTTTAAATATATAATGTTTAATATGTAAATTCACTAAATTGCATGTAGCAAATATGTATATTTTTTGCATGTCAGTCGAAATTTAAGAAGGTGCACTATTGTTTCTAAAGAAAAGTATCCTAGAGTGAAGACCGTAAGCAAGAAGATGAGGAACACACAGTATTTTGGCTTTCAAGCTTAAGACACTGACTAATCCCCTTTAAAGGAAAAATTTACTTTCTTATGGTCCATAATGTTAACCTATTTATTTATTATGTTATTTACATACAAAAAATCAAGAAATTGCTTATTCTATGCTTGTACCAAACAAAACTAGCATAAAGTAATTTATGAAATATAAATCAAGTGGGAAAATAGCTTAACATAAAACGGAATGAAAACATGAAGGAGCTGTTCTGAGTGGAAGTAAGTCTCCTTACACTTACCCTGTGTGGCCTCGTGGCGTCCACTTGGCTGTATTCCCCCAAACCTCAGTTTTCCATCACAGAGTTTCTATTCTTATCATTGCAAAAAAATTTGAACCAAGAAGTTCCATGACGTTATTTGCTTTTCACTTGGTGTGAATAGATCACTTATTCTTTAAGAGCATTTAAAACTTTTTTTTTTTATACACTAACCCAGAACAACTTACTGGGATGACTTGAGGTAATTTGTTTTAAAATTCAGTTTAAAAACAAAAACCCCTAATGAGTTAGTCAAAGATGTGGCACCAACCTTCAAAGTTTCTAAGCGATCATAAAATTCAATAAAAAGTTATACTATTTTTCTCTTTCTAGAAATTTTTAGAGGTCTGAGACTCATAGATTCAGTATGCAGTAGAATCGTTCACCAAGTCTTCATTTTGTCATCAGTGAGCCTCTGTGGCCATATCCTATACCTTATTACCCACTTCGCTTCACCTCTACCACACAATCTGGACATTGTGGGTTGGGTCGGGGAAAGGAGACTGCACTTGAGCCAGGAGTGTGCAGTCCATTGGCTGATTAATGACCAGGAATTTTTGGATGTCAAAACAGGAGTTGGCTACATTTTCAGTTTGGCTTCTCTCTCTGAATAAGGAGGAAAGTTTCCAGTTGATAAGATGCATGAATACAGAAAGATGATGCCATGTAGAGCACACTATCTACTTGAGTTGTCTCTCACATGAAAAGTGAAGTTATGGGCTGTGGACACCACAAACATCTTGAAATATCTTACTTGTACCAACAAGATCAAGTCAATTTATGATGAAAAGCCAGCTGCTACTTAGAGAAAAACATTGATTTCATCTAGAAGAAGGCTTTTTTTTCCTTGTTGTTCTGTTCTCTGAACTTTGTTTTATTCTGAGACACTACATGAAGGAAACAGAGAAAGTGTACATCTCATTCCAGGCAACATCAGTCTTCTTGCAGCTTCAACTGAATCTACAAGCCTATTCTTGATGGAATTTGTGAGACCTGGAGTCTAAATTCTCTGATTCACATGCCGTATCCTCACAGTGATAGATGGTATTGTTATTTCTTCTAAAAGCACATGGGCTGGAAATAAGGGAATCATAGGAGGGCAATGGATGTTTGGTAGCAAGCAGCCACATCACAGAATCTGATGTATTCCAGTTTCTTTGCAAATTGAATTCAATAATCACTTTTTGGTCTATCTCTCATGATCAGTGTGAGAACCACAGGAAGCACGGAATATAAAAGTCATTTGTTAACCAACAAAGGCAGACAACACCAGGTGTGGCAGTTGGAAGTGCTCACTGTTTCTCATTCTCAAGTCAACAAGAGTAGAATCCAGCTGTGTGGACATCTGTACCTTGCTGACTACAAATCCAAGTCTCTTGGGATTACTTCCTCTTGTAGAGTCCAACAAATTTCCTCTCATTTTATTTTGGACTGCATGTAGAGCTTACAAAATGCAAATATTTCTCATGTTGATGACCTCTACTGAAGTTTTATGAAGTCATTAATTCTAGTAATACTGAAGACCCCTGCGGTGGAATATTATTTTAATTGGGCAAAGACGTGTCATATTTACATTGTGGAACATTACTTTAACTGTGTAAAACTATGGTACATTTGTTTTGGCTGCATTTTTCAATGATGTAAAGATGTGTATTTGATGCTGTAAAGACATGTTGCATTTGTTTCACATTGCCCACCTAAGGCACCTAATTGGTCTAGCAAAAAGCCGAATGTCCAATAGCTAGGCAGGAGGGGAATAGGTGGGGCTGGTGGGAGAGAATAAATAAAAAGAAAGAAGAGACAAGAGGGAAGAAGAAGAGAACAGTGAAGAAAGAGAGGAACATGATCAGGGCAAGAAGTCAGCCAGCCTCTAGTCAGCCAGACACAGGAAGCAGCAAAAGCAAAATATACAGAGAGGAAAAAAATGGCAAAAAGCCCCATGGCAAAATGTAGATGAAGAGAAACAGGTTACATTATAAGAGCTATAAAAAAAAAACATAAGATAAAGCCCAGCATCTATAACTAATATTGTTTCCATGCCATGATTTGGGAGCTGTTGATGGCTCCAAAGAAAAAGCCTGTTACAGATCCCTAATTCCCACCTCCTCTTATTTCACAGACATAGAAGGCAGGTGAAAATTGCTTTTTACTAGAATATTGAATGAAAAATAGACATAATTCAAAAGAGAAGATAAACAACATGTTGAATGATACCTTGGTTTTGAAATATATGTCAAGTATTCAAAGAATGCCACATTCTTTGGGCATTTTCTTCTGGACCAGGCTGTTTGAATCAAAGATTTTTAACTTGTGCCAGTAGATTGGTGTTTAGATAAGCAGATCCCCCAGGAGGGATTCAGGGATGGTCAGAGATAACAGGAGGAGCTGATGTGAAAGCCCTGCTAAATCTGTCCTGTGTGAACAATAACAGAAATTGTAGGGGCTGCTTGCTGGCTTTCTTTGATGTAAAAACAATATTTCAGAAAGACACTAAATGCTGAGGTATTCTCCTGGACATGATCTGATAGAGTTTTTGAGTTGTAAGTTTCAAAAATTTAGGTGAACTTCCTTGATTTTATAACTTTGTTGAATATGAATCTCATTCGCCTTTCCAAACAAATTTGACCTAACTGTACAGCTTATGTTGGCATAAAGCTTATGGACATTTTAACCAGTGTTTCTGGGGGGATGGCCTAGAAATGAATCCATTCCTATGAGCTCTGCATGCTTTCTTTGCACAGAGCACTATTGTGTAAATGACAAAAATGTGTCTGCAGCAAAGAGAGCCTCTGGAAGCATCCCTCCCTCTGGGTAAGGCTGCACTTTGCTGAGTACACAGCTGGCCTGGGTGGGACCCTGCTGCATAAACTCTTAGAGTGGCCTCGAGTCCTGGGTCACTTGAAATTGGGGAGACAGAGAAAAAAACAAAAGAACTGTGTTGCGTTTGTGAATGCTTTGCAACTTTACCATAGAAGTAGAGGTGTTGGGTAAGGGTTTAGAGACAAATTACCTGAGGAGATATTTTAAAATTTGGCTGTATGATCCTAAGAAATTCCTGTTATGAATACCTGGGCTAGACATGTGTGTCTTAGAAATGTTTCTCAGAAGCTGCTTGTGCTCAGTTTTGGCTTCATCAGTGGGTTCCCTGGACAGCCTACTGTGACCTCTGTTCCTTCCTCACTGAGGTCATTGTGTTTCTTAATGTGTGGTCAAAAATAGCTTTTGTTTTTAAGTTGGAAGTGTTCATTTAGTAGTTATTTGGTTTTCCTTCCTTTTTTATTTAAAATTTCAATTATGACATTCTTATTAATTCTTGGAGAATAGCTTTTGAGACAGACCTACTCCCTCTGAGGGGTCCTTACCTCTCTGCTTTTGAGTCTCTTTTGTGCTTTGCTTTGTTTAGACCATACTTACAGCTATGCTCTATCTTAGTGGGCCTTCCATTTCTGTGATAAAACACTATGACCAAAAGCAACCTGGGAAGGAAATTATCATTTCCTATACAACTCTCAGGTCACACTCCATCGCTATAAGAAGTCAGGGTAAAAATTCAAGGCAGAAACAGAAGTCGAAGCCATGGAAGAGTGCTGCTCACTGGCTTGTTCTTCATAGCTTGCTATGCTTGCTTTTTTATATCATCTAGGACCACCAGCCTGTGGATGACACTGCCTACAGGAAATCAGGTCATTTCATATCAATCATTAATCAAGAAAATGTCCCCCAAACTTTTGTTATGGAGAATTTTCTCAATCAAGATTCCTCTTCTTAGATATTTCTAGGTTTGTGTTAAGTTGACAAAATTCAACCACCAAGTGTTCTGCAGTACAATTTTATGAACACATTGTAACACTTAATATTGCCCCTGAAAATCTCAATATCTAGGGGTTACCTCCCTTGGACCTTCAGATTGTATCCTTTCCATAGATATATTTATTTTAGTTTTCACAGTATTTAAAATTATTTTTTCCAGCTTTTAGAGACCAGGAAATATCCCTCATATGTTCCAATGTTCCTGTAAGTATAACAATTAGTGTGCAATGTCCAGTCACTCAGTTAAGTCTCTAAAGGTTTGCCACTTGGTCTGCACATTCCTGCATTGCAGTTAGGGAGCAGAGGGGATGATGGGCTGGTTCCCCTTCAGGCAGGAGCTGTGGGCTCCCTGTTCTACTCTGTGCTGCTTGACCATTCTCTTTCTTTTTGGAGCCGGCTAGGATCTAGAGTCCTGATATGAGATATCTTTCTGTATGCTGTGAATTATCATTGGATAATAAAGGATCTGTTTTGACCTATGGCAAGTCAGTTTATAGCAGGTGGGAAATCCAAGCATAGATAAAGGAGAAGGGCAGAGTCACATAGAGACACTGTGAGCTGCTGCCAAAGAGCAAGATGTAAAAGTACAGATAAGCCATGAGCCATGTGGCAAAACATAGATAATTTAGAAATGGGTTAAGATACAAGAGCTAGCTAGCAATAGCCTGAGCCATAGGCCAAATAATTTGTAATTAATATAAGCCTTTGTGTGATTATTTGCGGCTAAGTGGCTGTGGGACTGCAGGTCTAGACCTCAGGCCAGATGGGCCAGAAACTTCTGGCTACAGAGTCCTAACTCCAATACTAAGTTATGAGTCTATACGGTACCAGCTGTCTGACAGGTGCTTCATGAATATTTATAGAATGGCAAGATGAAAGACTAAACCACCCCAGGAGATGGGTGCTTGAGTTCACCTCTCTACCTAAGCTGCCAAATATGAATTCATAAAAAGAGCAAAAGATTCTCTTAGATTTGTATTGTGGTTTTCCCCCGTCAGAGTTATGAGCCAGTTCTTTATTTTCTGGAGATTCATCCAAATCTTTTTTCTCCAACTGCCAAGAAGCTAAGCAGCCCTCCTCCAGCTGAAGGAAACAGCACCAAACTTGGAAATTTGTTATTATCAACCTCTGAGTTTCTGCACAGTAGTTAGTTGTTCTCCAGAGTTGTCAAATTTGGCTTCAAGTAACTCTCCAGAGGAAATCCCCTTGGGGTATAAGCATTTGTCTAAGAATATCCCCACACACACTCCTTTCTGACTGCTAGGATCATTGGTAGTTTTGTTCTAAGAAAAAAAAATGCAAGTGTTTTTAACATAGATGTCTTTCTTAAACACAGTCTCATCTCCACCATGAGACGTCAAATCTTTCAATTCAACTTCCACCACCAACCAAAATTCCATATCTTCAAGTATAACATGCATGTTGACTAGTCTATGTCAACTTGAAACACAAGCTTTTTATGTGAAAGAAAGGAATCTTAATGGAGAGGAGGCTTCCTTCCAATACATCCAACTGTAAGGCATCTTTTAAAATAGTGATGGGCGGAGGCCCAGCCCATTGTAGGTGGTACCATCTCTCGGCTGGTGGTCCTGGGTTATATAAAAAGGCAGGCCAAGCAAGCCATGGGGAACAAGCCAGTATTAGGTACCCCTCCATGCCCTCTGCATCAGCTCCATCTTCTAGGTTTGAGTTCCTGTCCTTGTTTTTCTTCAGGGATGGACAGCTATATGGAAGTATAAGCCAAACAAACCCTGTCCTTCCCAACTTGATTTTTGGTACCTGTGTTTCATTGCAGCAATAGAAACCCTAACTAAGACAACATGTAAACCATTCAAGAAAATGTTTGGAAACATGTAAGACATTTTTCAGTTTATTACTCATGGGTTAATGTTTTTCCTCTGGTTACCTGCTTTTAATCCAATACTGTTTTTTTTTTTCCTCCATGGATACCACAGTACTAATATTGTTCCCATTAGAATATATTTAGAAAAAATTAAATATGTTGATAAAATTTTTAAATAATCATCCCAAAGGAATGAAGACGTGACAGAAATGCTGAGATTGTGATGGGTATGACAATTGTTTGGAAAACACTGAGCTTTAAGATGAAGTTTGAAAGTAAGTAGGCTGCTGATGTCACTCGGTAGGTAACATGACGGTAGTCTACTCTACAAAATTGTGGGTTTGCTCCAGGCACTGCATAAACCAAGTGTAATAGTCTTTGTGTGTAATCCCAGCATTTTGCAGGTGAAGTTAAGAGGGTCAGAAGTTCAAAGTTATCCTCAGTTACACAGGGAGTTTGAGGCTAGCCTCTGCTCCATGTGACCATATTGCAAGAAAAAAAAACCCCTAGAAACTGGTAAAGTCTGGGGTTCTCTTTCTTTAATGGATGCTGCTGTCTCATTTGCCTTAGTTTCCACCATTTTCTTTTCTATCTGTTTGTCTTTTCGCTATGATTCATGAGCATAAACTTGACTTTGAAATCCAACTAGACTTGGTGGTGAATAAGGAGAACATGGGACCCAGGCACAGTGGGCACAGATTGTAGTTATCTCAGCTGATAGAGCAGAGGGTGATCTCGTGAGCTAAAAATGGACAGGTCTGATGGCTGAGATAAATATAGTCATTGTCTTCAGAGGACAAAGGTGATCATGCTGCTTTTGTCATGTCTAGAATCGAAATGCCCCATGGCATCCATCATATCCATCATGTTGATGTCCTGGTTCACTCTCTAAGACCACATGCTTGCCACGAAGCCACTTAGTCTTGACCATTATGGTCTGTGTTTGGTTCAGCATCTGCTCTTGGTACGATATTATTTGTTTACATCAAGACGAAAGACTCTCCATCATGTTTCTTATGCCTACATATGAACTTGCTGCTACTATGTACAGGGCATGTGACGGCACAACTATGGAATCTGAAAGGGGCCCTGATGTTCTCTGTATCTCAGAATGCAGGTACTTCCTGTTGTCTTGGGAGCTTTGTCTTTAAGTATCTCAAAGGAGACCAATGTCAAGGACTTGGCCTCCCTAACAATGCTGCAGAACATGAAGGGTTAAGCAGACTGGCTGGGGCTTCTGTAGGCAAAGGAGGCATCTTCAAAGCCCAGTTGCTTAATTGCTTTTCTTTCTGGTTTTTCCATTGCATTGTCTTGATATAAGAAGAACATGTTATAATTCAACTGTCCTGGGAAGTATCCCAATCTCTCACAGCAGCTTTATAAATATGATTCCTTGTTCTTGGAGTTGGGGAAGTTGTTTTGTGAGGAACATATTTGGCTCTTACTCTTGGCTCAGCCCATTCTCGCCTAATCTCTTTTGCATGGCTGGCCTCTTCTCACCCTTCAGTCAAAATGTTGCCTCCTCACAGAGGACCACCTGAGGTGTCTCTCTGTCTCTCTTTGTAAACATAGCATCACATAGCTCAGTAGATAGCTTTCTTTCCTACTCACCAAAAACTGGAATTTTCATGCATTTTTTATTATATGTCTCTTTTACCGTGTTGAGTTCTTCAAGGCGGTGTTCCACTTACTGCTGTATCCCAGGTGATCAACAGTGCACTCATGCATAGGTACATGCAAATGGTTGGTGAATGAGTGAATGTTCTTATTGTGGAATATTAATTTAAGATGTGTTACATTTGTTTATGCTGTCAGACATTTGCTTAATGATGCAAAGATGTGTTGCATTCTTTTATGTTGCATTTGTTTAACTCTGGGAAGTTGTGTTACTTTTCCTGTCTAAAATACCTGGTTGGGCTAATAAAGAGCTGAGTGGCCAATAGCAAGTCAGGAGAAAGGATAGGTGGGGCTGGCAGGCAGAGAGGATAAATAGAAAGAGAAATCTTGAAAGAAGAAAGAGCAAGAGAGAATGAAGAGAGGAGAACGCTAGGAGCCAGCCGCCCAGCCGCCTACCACACAGCAAGCCATGAAATAAGAAATAATAAAAGGTATACAGAAATAGAGAAAGGTAAAAGCACAAAGGCAAAAATGTAGAAAGATTAATTTAAAGTTAAGAAAAAACTGACAAGAAGTAAGCCAAGCTAAGGCTATAATTAAGAATAAGCCTTGGAGTTAATTTATCTGGGAGCTGGATGGTTGGACCACTCAAAAGAGCAAAGAGTCAAGAGCCAAAGAGCAAAAACAAACAACTACATAGTCATACTGCTTTTGTCCATCATGAGTTCTGCCTCACCCTTCAGTGTTCATTGGGTTCAGGAATTACTATTAGAAGACCTCAATGCCTTCCATAACCAAGACAATATATTCTTTCTCCCCATTGACTTCAAAATCATTACTGATGCACCTTTATTACAGAAGCAAATATATGATTTCTAGTTGGGTCAAAGATCAATCTACCACTAGTGTCTGAATATCCGGCATCATTCCCACAGTGTTCATCCACTTTTTTCTTAGTGTAGTTTTATTTATTTATTTATTTATTTATTTATTTATTTATTTATTTACATTAAGGGAAAGCATCCCCTTCTAAAGACTTGAGTTGTATTAAGAGCTGAAAAGGGTAAGAAATGAGGAGAAATAAAAACAATTGGTGGGGCATCAAAGTTAAGTATCTATAAAACTCTTAATATGAGATTGCATTTCTCCATGCTTAGTAAGGTTGTACATCTCCATGGTTACCTCTGCAGAATAAAACAAACTTCGCCATCTCGTGGTGGAAATGTAGAACTGCAGATATATTGCATATCTAATGAACCTTCTATAGTTAACTGTTCCTCCCATCGTTGGCTAATCATGTATTGATCAATATGTTGATCACTTTTGTGGGTATATCATATTGTTTGGAGACCTTGGAGAGCAGGTATGCTGACATATGCATACCTAGCAGACCCTCAGGAAGTCAGTTTCTCAGTGTAACAGTGGATTACTAACAAGCAGGTGATATTTAATCAGAAGACTTCATGAACAAAAAATCTTCTACACTGACTTGGAAAATTTCCAGGAAACTGATACCAGTGATGTGCATTCTTGCATTTCAACATTAGTTTGAGCTCACAGAAAGCTACTTCTTTGGACCAAGCTGTCCTGTCAGCTCCATCAACCCTGTTTTATTTATACATTCATTTGAGTTTGAGCACTTTGGAAGTATATAAACATTTAGTAGGTTTTGGTTTATTTTTAAGAAAGGAAATCTCTCTGATCCTTTTCCCAAAAGACCCTCTGCTCAGCAGTGACAGATATAACCACACAATTATCAAGGGGGTAATCTATGTCTCAGTGGCCCTTAGATGAAAAGCGGTGTGTTTTGCTTGCTTGGTTTCTTTTTCTCAAAATAATATCTTTTTAAATTTTTATATTTATTTATTTATTTACCTATCTATCTATCTATCTATCTATCTATCTATCTATTTATTTATGCAGTGTGCAGAATAGAGTACCATATCTCATCATAGATGGTTATGAGCTACCATGTGGTTGCTGGGAATTGAACTCAGGATCTCTGGAAGAACAGTCAGTGCTCTCAACCTCTGAGCCATCTCTCCAGCCCCCTCAAAATAATATCTTTACTCAAATTCCCCATATGTGATTATTTTTCTCTCCTTTGCTTGGTGAGTGAGACAGCTATTTTTGAGATTTTTCAGCCAGTTCTCTTTTTTTATTTGTTCAATAGGTAAATTGATTTAATTGACACTTTGTCAATACTGGAATCTCTGCTTCATGCTTCATGTTGGTGTAGCTGGATGCTATGTACATACTTTATATGGGGCAAGTAGTAGCCACTGTAAGAGGTCCATGTCACTATGGACACATACATGTTAGGGGCATAGGACTCAATACCAGAGTACAGATAGAGTTGGAAGAACGTTTCTAGATAAAGTAACTTTGAAATTTAAGCCTTAAGATGAAAATTAGCCAAAGGGCAGGGAGAAGCCTACAAATTCCAGACAAAATTGGGAGAATTATAGGGGTCGGGGTGGAGCAAGACATCCAACAGGACCCGAAGACTCTGTTGGGGAGCAGGAGGTGGGGAGCAGATGCTGCTTATGGACAAGGCAACTAAGACTTGGAATCATGTTTTCAAAGACACAGTTGAGCATGAGCCAGGGAGCTGGTATCTTTGGTTATCACCTGGTTGGTTTTGTAGGGTGTTGTGAAGGTGCCCTCTACATTCTCAAGGCTTGGCCCTGATGCTGCCACTGCCAATGCCACCGCTGCTATTGCCTACCAAGCAGCCTCTCTTATTTTTTCTTTTAAATTCACGTTTCTCTTTTCCCATGTCCTTCATAGTTATGGTTTCTCAACAGCTTCCTCCCTGTTTCTCTGTAATTCTGGTGTTTTCCTAGAGCTGTTGTGGATTTTCTGTTGTTTAGAAAGGCTCAGCAACAAGGTCGTGAACTTCTCAACCCATTCCATGGAACCTTTCTATCATAAAGTTAGCTTCAAAGCCTAGTTGGACATAGTTAATGTGAAGCAAAAAGTCAACAAACACGTCCCTAGAGTCCTGGCACCGGAAAGCGTTTTCCTTGTTCCCTTTGCTCAATTCCCTGCTGGTTAGCAGCCTGAACTTCCACCTACCTCTCTCCACTGGCAGCTCTCCCGACATCCTGGGGTGATCATCGAAAGCTAGGGAAGGATCCTAGAGGCCAAGAAGGTGCCTAAACACAGTCTCCAACCCCAGATCACCTCAAAAATCTGTCTTCCTTTCCTGACAGGGTTATTTGCTCCCCCTTGAAATGTACTGGTGTTGGTGTTTGTCACACCTGGATGCTGGGTTGAGTAGCAACAGTCAGTGGCCATTTGGACCAGGGTACTTTCTTCTATGGGCCCCGTTTTCCTTTCCTGTGATGTAAAAAATGATGTGCTGTTATACTTCACTGGGTTATTTTGAAGAGGAAAAATTACTCTCTAGATCAATGATTTCTGAACCATATATTGATTGCTCAGCCATCTGTCAGCTGCTAGGGGATAAAAGCCCTAGCTCAGTTGTAATGTGTTATGCAATATGACACTCCCAGGCAGAGAAACCCACTTCTAGCATGGCCAGGTTAAGTCTATATTTGTTCTACTCTTTGCATATGTCTGGCTTGGTCCCTAATAGGTAGCTTTGCTATTAAGCCACCATGGACAAGTAGGTCTCAAAACCACGGACAAAAGGGAGATGGTCCCAATGTCTGAAATGATCTGAAATACTCGCATCCAAAACCCTTTTTGATCCCCAGATCCTTAGGTATTTTTACAAGTCAGGATTGTTCTCCCACACTGGGCTTCTGACTTCTCTCTTCACTTGTCTTCTCTGGTTACATGGACAGAAGTCTGGACACGAAGGAGAGCCAAATAAAGGATTAATATAGGAGTAAGCTCTGCGGAGACGTGAGCATGGGTCAGGCCATCATATTAGAGCAGTTTGGGAATGGCTTATTTAGAGGGAGGAATCACAGTGGGGCCCGTGGCCACCCAGGGGCTGTGACATTAGAGATGTTTCCGCTTCTAGGTCCAAATGTACATCGGGGAGGAACAACATTCAGAAGAGAAGAAAATGTTTAGATATTGTTGAGTGCTGAGAGGCCTAATGTGGGAGTGCCACCAAATCAGAGAGGAGAGTGGAAATAGAGGTTTTGATCCCAGGCTTATCTAGGCTAGAAGACGGAGTGGGCTATGCAGATACAGAGATGGGAAGGAGGGCATCTCAGAGCTCTCACGCTTGAGACACTGGTGAATGGTGAATCACTTTCACAAGGGACCATGAGAAGGGGCTGAAGATCCAGGGTCAGTTTGGGACCTGCTATGTTAATGACTGCAGAGCACCTACTTGGAAGTTCACTTGAGATTCAGAAGAGACCTCTGCTAGAAACTTATAATCATACAAGCATGATTATTACCATATTGAAGATCAATAAGACATATGTCATGTGTAAAATCTGATGCTTAGTGGATGAAGAATGTAGTCCTTAACATTTTGAAGACTGTCTTCTTCCATCCTGGAATGACGATCACTCTTGAAGTTGGTCATACAGTTATACAGGCACAAGGTCATTGTGGTCTACTATATATTCATTTTAGAGAAGAGAAAATAGAAGACAAGAAAGACAAAATATGGTAGAATTATTATCCTAGCAAATGACAAAAAGCCCAATTTAAAGTAAGCTAAATGAAGAAAGTCTTTAGTTAAAGTCAAGGAGTGATTTTTAGTTTAGACATAGTTTGATCCAGAGGGTCAGAGAACACCAGATAGAAAGGATCCAGTCTCCCCATCTTCTGTTCATTCCACTTTCCTCATTTGCTTGCTGCCTTCTCTAAGGCTGGCTCAGCCATCTTTTCATCAAATGGCAAGGTTCACGTAACCTGCCTTCCAACCTCACAAACAGAGCTTTCTCAGTAGCTCCACTTAGATCTGTTCCTAGAGCTGATCCATCACTGAGTTGGAGGGATGGGGACTGCTAACAATGTTGGGAAGTAAGAAAACACTGGTAAGTCTAGCAGAAAGGGGTGATCCAGTCCCAAAGGAGAATTGCACAATAGAGGTAAACTTTACTTGCATGAACAACAAGTTACTGTAATCTGAGATAAAGATCAAACATCATAACTTTGGAAGGAAGGGGCTGGAAGTCACTTGGTTTGTTAACATGGGAGCCAGGGTTCAGTGTCATCTGCACCCTCCAGCTTACTGTCTCCTACACTCACTCACTACAACCTGCTTATTCTAATAAATGTTTCAGAGACTTAAGATGATCAGAGACCAGGAATGAGCCATAAAGAATAGCAATGATTAAAATCTCAGAGAGATTTCAAGTCATCCATGATTGTGCTCTGACCATTATCTTTGATTAGTCCAAGTTGAACTATACAAGAAGAAGTGAAGAAATGTCCCTCAAGCTAGCAGGTGAGGAAGATACCAAATAGAAAGATGCTCCTGCTCCTTCCTCTTCTCCACTTAGCTTGAGAAAGTCAGTCCACAGGGTCAGGGGACATTTAAAACCTATGTGCAAAGTTGACCAGCTCCCAGAGGGTTCTCAAAGTGGTCTCAGTTCATTCTTTACTGCTAGACTATCCCACAGGACTCCCAAGCTCCATTTCTGCTACTGCAGTCAGAGTTTTGTGTGTATTGGTTATTTTTTAAGAAAGTGTGGACGCTTGGGGACCATCACACCCAATTCTCTTGTTTCATAAAAAGGCAAGGAGACTCGCTGTTTCAGAATGTGTTAAGACTGTGCACTTCCTGTTGATACCTGGTCCAAGTTCCCTCTGTTGTCTCCATCTTTTTTTTTTTTTTAACATACCCAGCCCTGCTCCTCGTTTTCTCCCCCTCTTTCCAGTCCTCTCCCAGATTTTTCCCACCTCACCCTCCCATCCACTCCTGAGAGAGGGTAGGGACTCCCAGAGTGAGTCAATACAGTCTGGGTATTTAGTTGAGGCAGGAGCTAGCTTCTCCCCCCAGTACCAAGGCTGAGCAAGGTATCTCTCTGTAGGGAATGGGCTACAAAATGTCAGTTCATACACTAGGAATAAATTCTGGTCCCATTGCCAGAAGCCTCACAAACTGCTCACACCATTTGACTGCCATCCACATTCAGAAGGTCTAGTTTAGCCCCATGCAGGGCCTCCAGCTGTCAGTTCAGAGTCAGTGAGCTCCCAATAGCTCGCTTAGGTCAGCTGTCTCTGTGGGTTTCCTCATCATGATCTTGACCCCTTTACTCATATAATCCCTCCTCCCTCTCTACAACTGGACTGGGAGCTGGACCTAGTGCTTAGCTGTGGATCTCTACTCCTACTTCCATCAGTTGCTGGGTGAAGGTTCTATAATGACAATTGGGGTGCACATCACTTTGATTATAGGAGAGAGCCAGTTTAAAACACCCTCTCCTCTATTGCTTGGAGTCTTAGCTGAGATCATGTTTGTGGGTTCTTGGGTATTTTACTAGCACCAGGTTTCTCTCTAACCCCACAGTGACTCCTTCTATCAAGACATCTATTTTGTTGTCCTTCCTCTCTGTCTCTCCCCCAACTCAACCATCCTATTCTCTCATGTTCTCTTCCCATCTTCCCTTATTCCCTTCCCCACTATGGTCCTAATTTACTCCGGAGATTTTATCTATTTTCCATTCCCTGGGGGTGGTGGCATCCATGGACATCTCTCTTAGGTTCGTTCTTTGTATCTAACTGCTCAAGGGGTTGCGGCATGTAGCCTGGTTTTCCTTTGCTTTATATCTAAAAATCCACTTATGAGTGAGTACATACCATGTCTCTCTTTCTGGGTCTGTGTTACCTCACTTGGTATATTTTTTTTTAAAGTTCCATCTATTTGCCTACAAATTTCAGGATGTCATTTAAAAAAACAAAACAACAAAACAAAAAACTGTTAAGTAGTACTCCATTGTGTAGATGTATCACTTTTTTTTTTTTTATTTTATCCATTCTCTAGTTGAGGGGCATCTAGGTTGTTTTCAGGTTCTGGTTATCATGAATAATGCTGCTATGAACATAGTCAAGCAAATGTTCTTGTGGTAAGAATGTGCATCCTTTGGGTATCTGCCCAAGAGTAGTATTGCTGGATCATTAGGTAGATTGATTGCCAGTTTTGTGAGAAACCATCATACTGATTTCCAAAGTGGCTGTACAAGTTCACACTCCCACCAACAATGGAAGAGTGTTCCCCTTACTCTACATCCCCTCCAGCTCAGGCTGTCATCTGTTTGTTTGATCTTTGCCATTCTGACAGGTATAAAATGGTATCTCAGTGTTGTTTTGATTTGCATTTCTCTGATGGCTAAGAATGTTGATCAGTTCTTTAAGTATCTTTTGGCCATTTGAGATTCTTCTATTGTGAATTCTCTATTTAGCTCTGTACTCTATTTTTAACTGTATTATTTGATTTTTTTTTACCTCTAGTTTATTGAGTTCTTTCTATATTTTAGAGATCAGCCCATGGTCAGATTTAGAGTTGGGGAAGATCTTTTCCCATTCTCATATCATTGACCATGCCACCATCCAGTTATACCATTCAATATGCCACCATCCAGTTATACCAGTACCATTTGTTGAAGATGTTTTTCTCTTTTTCATTGTGCATTTTTGGCTTTATTGTCAAAAATCAGATGTTTATAGGTGTGCATCTTCATGGGCTCTTAGACACTCACAGAAGTCCACAGAGGTTAGAACAATACACACCAGTGTGAAAATTAGCTGCACATAGTTACAAGTCCTGTTTCTACCTGTCAGGGCTGCTCACTGAACTTTATTCATTTTGGTGCTTCTTTACAGGAAGGCCTTAGGGACCACTACAGGATGCTGAGTGCTGAAGGAATTTGCCTGCAGGCAGTCTGGGATCCATCATCCACTTTGCTGTGTGGCAGGTGGCTTTACTTTTCTTTGATGTGATTTCAGGGGCATGGGATTTGTGCAGGTACACTTGGAGCAGTGTTGAGGGGACTTCAGGCTATCACTGCTGTGGACATCTTGAAATTCTGAATCCATCCATCCATCCATCTATCCATCTATCCATTTATCCATCCATCCATCCTCCCTCCCTACCTTTTTTCCTTCCTTTATTCCTTTCTATTTTACTGTTTGATGGTTTCATAATTTGTATAATGAACAGAATTTCAGGGACTCCACACCATGGAAAGTGCTTTCATAACTCTTCAAGCTAGCCCTGCATAGTACAATGAATGGTAAAATTCAGGTTGATAATCTCAATTTTTAGTCTTTTGGAATTCAACATCAAATAGCATAAACACCCCGAGGACTGAGAAGCTACCAAGGAAGGAAGACAAAGCTTCATGTTTTATAATTAGTGGTACTCTGCATTCTTCCTTTACAGGAAAACTCATATTTTGATTTTTGTATAGGCCCTCAAAAATTATGTTAGAATCTTCATCTTTAAGGCCTTAGTATTTAATTTCTCAAATTTTCCTACTTTAATAGGGTTGATTTGAACACTAGGGCCATTTTGAGTCACCTTCTTGCCTAGCCATGTTTCTTTTAAATGTGAAGTTATTTTCATAAGTAGTGTTTAATTTATCAAGAGCTATATTAGTTTGTTTGGTCTACCATGGCAATCTATTTTAGCACCCTGGGCAGCTTACATAAAAGGGATGTATTTCTTCATGATTCTGGAAGGTGGAGGTGCCACAGCTCTTCATTTCTTCTGAAGCTCTTCCCTGGCTTTTCAGGCCTACATGTGTTGCTGGATACACACATTGTCCCTGTATACGTTGCCCATCCCTTTGCCATTCCTTTGTGCACATATCCCCACCTCCTCTTCAGCCCAGATGACTTGTATCTTATTAACCTAGCCTCTTTTAATTACATTTTTACATCCCTACCTCCAAACATAGTCATATGCTGGGGGTTATAGCTTCAACAAATAAATTGGGATGCAGGTAGAATTCAGCTCCCAACCAGGACTTATATCCAATCTCTTTTTGTAGTGGTCTTGACGTAGCATCTAGTACCCACATTTTGCAAGCCCGTTCATTGACTGATTTGATAAATATTTGCTGGGTACTTACTAAATGCCTGTCGCTGAGATAAATACTGATAATACAATGCAAAAGGAAGCATGGTGCTGGCCATGACTAAATGGCCATGAAGCTGTCATATGTAGTTTTATGTAGAATATGGAATGAAATAGACAGAAACAAAGTTTCTCAGGGTCCTCTTGGTCTTTAGAATTTATTGTGAATGTGATGGGAAGCCTCTGAAGTAAGTGAAATGACATTCTGTCGTGTTGAAGGGTTGGCAGAGTACAGGAGGGGATGGAGAACCTGAGTACCACTGTTTTCTGTCATCAATGCACTTTTATCTCTCAGGCCTGGATAAGCAGAGGCTTAATAAGCCCTGGAGAGAGTGTCCCCTGCTGTCATGTCCCTTTTAACTTTCATTTGATGCCAACAGAGGTACCTCCCCAGGACTCCTCCCCACCCTTTCTGACCTCACCTCCTCTCCCCTTTCCTCCACCTTCCCAGCCCCCTCTTGTCCTTATTTACCTCACTCATACATTTATTGTACAAAATCATGGATTTCATTGTGATCTTTAAAGTTGTTTATTTGTGTGTATGGGGAGGTCAGAAGACAACTTTTAAAAATTATATATATATATATATATATATATTTATTCTTTGGTGTTTTTACATCAGGCACCCCATCAAACTCACATATCAGACCTCTCAGAATCATGCCCACAATTATGATCTCCCCATTTACAAAACCACCCATTCATGCTGCTCATTTACTTACTGGAGCATCATTAAACTCCCTGTGGCCAGAGGCAGAAGACAGCCTTTGATAGCTCTTTCTTTCCACAGCACATGCCACAGGCTGAACTCAGGTCACCAGGCTCGCAACACAAGTGCTGTTCCTAGCCAAGCACCACACTACCCCCTTGTGATGTTTCCTTTCTTTCTTTCTTTCTTTCTTTTTTTTTTTAATTTTTTTAATTTATTTGCCTTGATGTTTGCCTGGAACTGGAACTACAGACAGTTGTGAGCAGCCACGTGGGTGCTGGGAATTGAACCCCAATCCTCTGGAAGAATAGTCAGTTCTCTCAACTGCTGAGCCATCTCTTCAGTCCCCCATTATGATGTTTTCATATCTGCAAATCATATAATTTCATGATTCATCTTCACCCTTCTTTGTCAGTGTTCCCTTGCATTTTTCTAGAAAGCTCCCTTTGACTTTTACCTCTGTCTCTCTGTCTCTTTCTCTGTCTCTCTCCCTCCCTCTCTCTCTCTCTCTCTCTCTCTCTCTCTCTCTCTCTCTCTCTCTCTCACACACACACACACACACACACACACACACACACTTAAAATCTGGATTCTGCACATACATTTTTGAGTCTGGCTTAGTTCACTTAACATGGTCTCCAGTTCTGTCCACTTTCCTACCCATACTTTCATTCTTATTTATGTCTGAATAAAACTCCATTGTATAGATTACTATATTTTCTTTATCCAGCAGTATGTCAGTGGAGAGCTAGACTGACTCCATGTCTACCATTATGAATAGTGTAGTATGCTGATTTGGATTGTTTTTGGTATATAATTAGAATAGCTGAATCATGTATCAATTATACTTTTAGTTTGAAGACTCTCCATACTCATTTCCATAGTGCCTATATGGATTTACATTTCCGTTAACAGTCTGTATATGTTCCTTCCCAGCTCCTAACAAGAGGAGGTACTGAGATCCTCCAATCAGGTTTCTAAATGAGAGCAAGGAGCTCAAGAGAGTTCTCAATGAATTGAGTGAATATTCTTTGGGAAGAGATTTAAAAATAACATAAAATGGTTTTTTTATAAGAGTATTCTTTTGGAAAGGTTATGTGTGCTCCCAACAAAAACAATATTCAGGAAATCTACAAGAGAAAAAAAGCATTAATAACAAACATTTCAGTTTTTACTATTTAAGGTGAAAAGTGTGTGTTGATGCATGGTGAGCACTATTCCTGCAACTCTATCTGCATGCATCGTATAAAACAGATTTGGTGTAAATCCCTCTATAGTTAAACCATTACTAACTTTGCAAAGGCAATTTAAAGTCGTTTCAATTTTGAATGTATGGACTGTCTCTCAGCACTACAAAACACAGGTCAGCAAATCTTTAAGAGCAGATGTTTAAGGTTTTGTGGGATACAATATCCTTGTCACTACCATGCTTCTCTGTCCTCTCAGAGTGAAAGCATCCAGAGACAGGGTGTGAGTGGCCAGTGTTATATTCCAGAATTTAGTTCAGCTTGCAGTGTGTTGATCTGAGGTTCTGCTACAGGAGAGTTGCAATGAGTTTTCTCCTCCACATTCTGCTTCTATAATTTTCACTTTTTAGCATTTGTGGAGTACTCTTTAATATGGCCATTCTGTCCATTCAGGATTGCCCCTAGCTGTGACATTAAAGAGTGCACAGTCTTCCTCGGAATCCTGCTTTCCATGACTTCCTCATTACCGCTCAGTTTCCTCAAATAGAATTGTCAGGCAGTTTTAACTTGTCTTTATTTTCAAAAAAGAGTTGATGGGGAATATTTTTCCCAAAATTCCTCATGTCAGGAAGGAGCCTTTTATCTCTGTTCTCAGTGGCATCTTTGAGTGACATAGTATTTACCACCATTCTGATTCTGCCAGCATGTGGTCTTGCTGCTTTGTCTCTGGGCATTGCATTGACAAAGCCAGGGCAGTGTCTTGAAAATGCCTGACATCTTCCTCTAGTGGCTGATTTGTGTCTGTGCACCCGTGTCTAGAGAAGTTTTCTCTTGATTCTTCCTTTCCTTTCTTCTTTCCTTGCTTCCTTCTTTTTTCCTTTCCCCTTTTATTGAAAGTAGAACTTTTTCTCACATAATATACTCTGGTTACAGTTTCCTCTTCCCACCTCTCTTCCCAGTTCTTCTCCACCCCTCCTACTGTCTCCCATTGGAAAACAGGCTCCTAAGGGATAATAAAATGAAATAACACAAAAACTACCGTATCAGAATAGGACAAAACAAACAAACAGAAGAAAAGAGCCCAAGAAAAGGCACGAGGAACAGACAGACACAGAGAGCCACTTGTTCACACATTCAGACATCTCATAAAACCACGAGACTGGAATCCATAGTGTCTATACAAAAGAACCTGTAGGGCAAATAGCGAGGGAAAAAAGATAAAATTTAATAATAAATAATAAAATCCCTGATACAACATTATGAGCTAAGGAACCTCCAAAGAAGCTGTTGAGTTCATTTCTGTTTGCCATCTATTGCTGTGCATAGGGCTTACCCTTAAAAATAATTTGCTTCCCCACTGGGGCTTCCTTGGAGAAAACCAACTTTTCATTTGCAAGTGTTTAAAGATTTGCAATCAATTGAAGATTGCTTCTGGATTCTGAATGAGGACTTGCAGCCACTTTGCTTTTGGCTCTAGGACCCCATTGGGTGCAGATCAAAATCTTGTCATTCCCTCTGAGTCTGAGCCATATGAGAAATGGCTTTGCCAATTGTCCTATGGGTGTGATGTCTTGGGAATCCTGGACATGGATGTGCCCATATTAAAATACACATCCAACCAGGACTTCATTTACCCAAGGGTTTCTCCACTGCTACAGCAATAGAAACTAAGTAGGACAAACCCCTTGATTTTAGTCCTTCTAGCTGGGGTAAGAAGACATCTCAAAATGTTTTTGATTTGCATTTCCCTAATTTCTATGGACAATGAACATTAAAAAGATATTTCTTGCCCATTTTCACGACTCTGTTCAAATCTATAGTCCACTTAATTTTATTTTGATAGGGTTGTTTCTTGATTATTTTTGATATTCTGGATATTAATTATCTGTCAGATGTACAGCTAGTAAACATTCTCTTCTACTCCGTGGGTTTCTTCTTCATTTGCCTGTTTCTTGAGCCATGTGGAATCATTTTATTATGAGTTTCCATTTGCTAAATGTCAGCATTAATTCCTGAGCAAATAGAGCCCATTTAGAAAGTCTGTTTCTACATCTATATCTCAACCATTGGAAACAATCAAAATGCAAGAACAATTGGATTGAATAAGGGGCACTGCAGTTTTCTAGCCATTAGAGGGCAGATCTTGCCAATTTTCTAACAGTAGTCACTACCGTCAATCACTCACTTAAATATCTGCAAAGTGTAAAGCGGCTACAGCCTGGGAGGAATGAACTTGGGTTATCTGGGCAGCAGAGACTGTTCATCCATTAGAGGGTTCCACGTTTCTTTTTTCTCTCACCTTCTGTGACTATCCACTGAAGAGGTAACTTTTTTCAGTCTCCTGGCCAAGTTGTCAATATCTGGAAAGAATAAAGTCAACTTCAACCCTTGGTTACCTGAGCTAAGTTTTCCAGCTGGAGTTACAGAAAGGCTAGTGACTTGCCGGGAGTTTTTGCTAATATTCTCATCAGTGATAAAGTCCCGGGATGGAGTCACCACTAGATGGCGCCTGCGCCTGCACAGACCTCTCCAGGTCCTGGCGTTCCTACTGTGATTTCATGATCCAGGTCACCTCAGACAGCAAGGAATTAACAAAAGTTCTCCCTTTGGGCCAGTGGCATTTTGATCCCTTAAAGTATAATCTTTAAGCCAATGGCATTTTGAATTATTATTCGTGCCAGAGTCTGTTTTGGTTTCACAATGAGGATTTTTCCAACAAATACTCTATAAACTTGTTATTCCTGGCAGCAGTGCGCCATTTATCTTTTTCGACCGTATCTTAGTGATGGTGGTGCTGTTGCTAGAATGAGGTTTCATTCTGTTTACTTACTCTCATCCTCCTTACATTGTTCTGTCTCTTTAGCATCTAAAGCTTTGCCTTTCCCTCCCTAGAGTGCTTCTGGCCTTAATGTTTTGCTGAGACATGTAATCATTAACTATCTACTTGTCTGTCTTGCATCTATCTATATATTTATGTATTTAGCAATTTATCTGTGTATCTGTCTGTCTATGCATCCGTCTGACTGTCATCTGTCTATCATGTTTAACTATATGACTGCTCATCGTTCTTCACAGAGAAACTCTGAACCCACAAATTCATAAACCCTCCCAAAGAATTCAGATCACCCTCTGTTCTGTCACCATTAGTTATACAAATTGCAAAGGACTTTATAGGACTGGGTGGACCCTTAGAAAAAAAGATATGTTTTTGTTGGTTTTCAAGTAAATTTGCTTGGGCTATGCCATAAAATGACTATTTGCACTTGGTGGGGGGAGGGTCACTTATCATTCATTACCTTATATTGTGACAAGTCAGATTCCTCCCAACAGACAGCAAGAAGATTCAGGGAGGTGTAAATGTGGGCTATAGCCAGTAGTTAAATTCATTGTGATGAAAGTGGCCAGTGCTCCCACACATCTTTTAACACTAGACTAACAATTGTGGGTATCTATGCTTTCTACCAATCTAAGTGCCCTTGTGTGGATCTCAGTGTAGTGGAAGGGTTACCTTCTTCTTCTTCTTCTTCTTCTTCTTCTTCTTCTTCTTCTTCTTCTTCTTCTTCTTCTTCTTCTTCTTCTTCTTCTTCTTCTTTGTGAAGTGCTGGGACTAGAACTCAGAGCCTCATATATGCTAATTTCTATGCCTCTGAGTAACATCTTTGGCCATGAAGGGATTATCATCCTACTGAATCAATTAGTTAGGCCATGGATTAGGGGATGATATGGCTGTGCTTGCTGTTTTTTGTTTGTTTGTTTGATTTTGTTCTTATCTAGGACTGGAGATTGTAAGATCATGGGTTTTGCCGTGTGATTAATTCCTGTTTGAATCCTTTCCTGGAGGAAAACAGAGCAGGATCCACTACTAAAGAAACACATCTTAGTCTTACAGAGAAATATAAAATCCTCTTTTTCAATGAGTATGGTCATTAAACCAGGTACACATCTTCTAGAAAGAGATCCATGTGGGCAGCACAAGGAGTTACCTACTTAATCTCTTTATGGCTTTGAATATATGACGGAAAACTATGTCTTAAAAAGGGCTTTTTGAATTTTATGTATCTGAATGTTGGTATGCATATAAGTATATATGTACCATAGATGTGCTTGGTGCCAGCAGAGGCCAGATGATGGTATTGTATTCCCTTCAACTATAATTACAGATGGCTGTGAGTTATCATGTTGGTAGTAGACACTCTACTTAGGTCCTCTGCAAGAGCAATAAATAGGCTTTCTTGACTCCTGAACCATATCTGCAGCCCCTGATTCCTTTTACATATTCATTAATTTTTTTAATATTAAAAAGTTTTATTTTTTAACATAATCTTTATTTTATAAATTTTTATTGATTATTTGGGAATTTCAAATAAGGTCTCCCCACAAAATATAGAAAAAGAAACAAGTCCAATTTGTGTTGCCCATATAAATATTTAAAATTTTTGTATGTATGTGTGTGTGTTGCCTGCATAGATGTATTGCACCAAGTGTGTGCCTTGTGTTTGCAAAGGTCAGAAGAGGGCGCTGAATCCCTTGTAATTTGATAGTTGTGAGCTGCCATGTGCATTCTGGGAATTGAATCTAGGTCCTCTGCAGAAGCAGCAAGTGCTCTTATCTACTCAGCTGTCTCCCTAGTCCCTCAAGCTCCCTATGTTAAACAAAAGTCAATGACTATTATAACTTATAGTTCTAGTTTAACAGATTGAAAATACAAATCTCTTTGTGGATGCTTTTGAATGCAGAAGACAGTCCTTGTTTAAATAAATTACTTAACATAAGGGAGGTTTGGTAAATGTATAAATAATATTAGAAATAATGGAACACCATTAAGGTAAAACATTAACTTAGAGCCAGCCAGATCTTATGCCATGCTATACTACATGGTCATTTTTAATTCACTGAAAAATCTAGTTTTTCTTCTTCTGATACCAAATTTTATCTTTCTTTTTGGGAAAGATCTCTGCTTTCATGTGTGTTATAACTTAATAACAAAGGAACTCTAGGAAATATGCAAACTTATGGAGATTAAGGAACACATTTTTGATTGATTAATAGATTATTGAAGAAGTAAAGAGAGAATAAAAGCTATTGGCATTAAATATAGGACTGGAGAGATGGCTCAGCTGTTAAGAGTGCTGCCAGTTCTTCTAAAGGACACAAGTTTGATTCCCAGCACCCATTTGTCTGTAACTTTAGTTCCAGAGGATCAGTCACCAGATATGCACTCCATGCACAGATACATACAGCCAAAACACCCATAAACATAAAATAATTTTTTAAAGATTTAAACAATATTTAAGAACGTTCTTGAAATCAACTAAAAATAAAAACACAATATATACAAACCTCTCAGATGCAGTGGAAGGGGTCCTAAGAAAGGAATGCATAGCTTTAAGTGCCTACATTAAAATATCAGAAAAAGCCCAAATAAATAATTTAATGATTCACAACATGGATTTGGAAAAATAAGAGCAAGCCACATTTAAGAGCAATAGATGGAAAGAAATAAAATTGGGAAGCAGTTAACGAACTGCAAGCAAGCAAGAACCAATCAATGAAGCAAAACAACAACTAAGAATTAATTAAATAAACAGTTGCTTCTTTAAAAATTAAAGCAAGATTAATAAAACCTTAGCCAATTGACTAAATTATAGAGAATAACCAAATAAATAAAATTAGAGATGAACAGAGAAATATCACAACAGTTGTAAAAGAAACCTGGAATATAAGGACAGGTTTTTAAACATTTATATTTCACTAAGTGGAAAAATCTGAAAGAGCTTAGTGAATTTCAGGATATATATGACCCAGCAAAGATCAAACATGAGGATCAATAATTAATAAAGCCTCTTATAAGCAATGATATTGAAACAGCAATAAAATTTTCCCTGCTGAAAAGCCATGTGTCTGTATAGATTCACATCAGATGTTTAAAGAAGAATTTTAATTAATGTTCCTCAAACCATTACAAAAAAATGAAAATAGAATGAGCACTTACAAATTATTTCTGTGAAGCTGGTAGTCCTTTGTCGCCAAGATCAGATACATGAGTACTGTATTTATATCATTTCATCCTTTTCGCTCCCTCCAAATTCTTCTGTGTCCCCAAACTCCTTCTTAAACTTATTATCTATTTGTCTATAATTATTGTTATATATGCCCATATGGGTATGTGTGTATGTGCATATACATGAAAATCTTAAAGTAAAAATGAAATTATGAAATTTAAAGGTAAGTTGATGAAACTAGAATACACACACATACACACACACACACACACACAATGAATGAAGTAACTGAGATGTAAGAATCAATGATTGCTTCCACGGCTTGCTTCTCCTTCAGGTTTCTGTTTTGAGTTTCTGCCTGGATATCCTTCAGCGATGGAGTGTAACCTCTGAGTTCTAAACTGAGATAAACTCTTTCCTCCTCAAGTTGTTTGCTATATCCTGTGCAACTTGGTCCCTGAACCCTGACTAAGAGTGCATGAATAAAAAGCAGACACACTTAGACGTATGTACAGTGAATCTGGGATCAGGTGGGGTTCTCTGATGCTACCATCACAATTTGGGACCTCAGAGAGTTTATTAGTTATAGCATAGCGGGAAGAGGTAGCTGGTCTCAGTATGAGATCTCTGCAGGCCAGCAGGTTCAGGCTACAAATGTCTGTCTGGGAGGAGGAAGCCATAGTTGCTAGTCTTTGCACAACTGATCATCTGTCCATAAACACTCATACTTGGGACCCAAGAGAAGTTATACCATTCTAGTGGCGCTTGAGCCATACGGGTAACATCTTCATTAATTGTCTTCAGGGTCAGAGGCCTTGGGTGTCCTTAACATGGACATGCCCATGTCAAAATGCACACTTAACTCAAGACTTAACTCCCTAAAGGCTGACTCCTCTCCCTATAGTTACTTTGGCCATTCTGCTTTAATGCAGTAATACAAACCATAACTAAGTCACATGATATAGAAAATCAAACTGGAAAAAAGCTACAAGGCTCCTCCCTTCTAGGTGGTTTTCATGGTGTCAAATGTCTATGAAGACTGCCCAAGGGAAAAGTTATTAATGGTCTTACCCAGCTGTGAACCCTATAAACTACAATAGCAGCTTGCCAAGCAAGACTGTTCTACTTATGCAATAGTGGCATGACTTAGGAAGGTAAACAACAGTTTTCCCCTTAGATTTCATGGGAGAGAATCCATACTTATAGTGTAAAATAATTCAAAAGTCCATGTAGGATAGGTTATAGATCTATGGAGAAACTCAGTTGGGTTATTTAGCTAAATTAACACAGCATCAAATGTCCCACTAAATATGAATGCTTATATTAATAGACATTTACCTCTCTCAGCCTTAATCAGAGAACCTTCTTTTTCCAGTGAATTGCAGTGAACACAGGCTCATGGCTGCAAAAGGTCCTGAGAATATGTGATGGTTGAGTGCTCAGCCCTAAATAAGACATGTATAGCATGCTCTCCTCGGCTCAGGAAATACTGTGGAAGAGAGAACAGAAGGAATGTAAGACTCAGAAGCTATAGAGAAAGATTGTGAAATAGCACTTATTGGGCAATATGTCACTATAGTAATCATACTTTTTAACAATTGCATATGATTGCACTAGATCTATATGAAAGTGACTTTATTGGCTGCTAGCCATGCATGGAGGAGACTGTCCAGGGAGCCCAGTTCTCACCGCTGAACTGTTTCCTAGTGACAGGCAGGGAGAGAGGGAGTCAGTAACTCCAGTTATATACCCACTGCTGATTCTATCAGACTTCAGCCCATAGCCCAGTTCAATGCTCATACCTATTGTTCCTTTTAAGCTAAATAGATCACAAAATAAAACCAGAAGTCCTGGATCTGTGAAAAGAACAGATAGGGAGAGGAGGGGGAATTTATGTGAATGGGAGGGTGATAAGAGGATGGAGGAGCAATTAGGCAGAACATATGTATATGTGTATGTGTATAACTCAGTGATAGTTAAAATGATACAAACAATAGTCTATTGTCTATATTAATTGATGAACTCATTCCATTTTTAACTTGCTTTTAAAGACTTATTTTTTAAAAATTATGCAAATAGGGGGCTGGAGAGATGGCTCAGCGGTTAAGAGCACCGTCTGCTCTTCCAGAGGACCCGGGTTCGATTCCCAGCACCCACGTGGCAGCTAACAACTGTCTGTAGTTCCAGTTCCAGGCAAACACCAAGGCAAATAAATAAATAAAGTTTTAAAAAAAAATTATGCAAATAGATGTTTTACCTACACATACATCTATGCATCATGTGCTGGCAGGGCCCATGGAGGCTAGAAGAGGGAAATGGATACCCTCAAATTGTAATTACTAACAGTTGTGAGCCACCATGTGGGTGCTGGGAACTGAACAGAGGTCCTCTGGTAGAGCAGTCAGGGCTCTTAACCAATGAGCCATCTTTCTAGACTCTCATTTATAGTTTTAAATATAATAGCTAAAATGTTTTCTTTCTTTTTTTCCTTTCTTTCTTTATTATTTATTTATTTATTTGCCTTGGTGTTTGCCTGGAACTGGAACTACAGACAGTTGTTAGCTGCCATGTGGGTGCTGGGAATCGAACCCGGGTCCTCTGGAAGAGCAGATGATGCTCTTAACTGCTGAGCCATCTCTCCAGCCCCGTTAAAATGTTTTCTATGTGAAGGAAAAACAAATAGTAAGGAATCCCATTAAACAATATTATAAATCAATCAATATATAAAGAATATTATCAATTTCATTAAGACAATGAAAGGTAAAAGAACATTAATATTTTATCCTTGCTAAATAATGAAAGATTTAAGGAACCATCTACCCTACTCCGATTCAGCTGAAGACATCAAGTTCATGTTCTTCCAGGAGCAGTTTATTTGGGATTGAGAAAACGTTTGAAAAAAAAATTATTTTCACAAACAGCCAAGGCAATTGTTCATGTTCTTAAAGCCCATGAAACCTGTAAGTCAACATTCTTATTTGTAATATATATTCGTACAGGAGCCTTTTAGTCTCACAAGCCCAAGGACAGCTTCTTTTTATTACACAAAGGGTCACAGCTTAACAACTTTCTATGACTTAGCTAATAATAGTAACCAGAGCCAAACAATATGAGTCACATAATCAAATAGCCTGGAGGTCATGCCTACAATAATAACATATCTTCATTGTGTGAAGAATCAATTCAGTTGGGTCTTGTGTGTTATCTGACAACCTCTCTGCAAGTACATGTGTTTCAGACCTTCCTTTTCTTGGAAGCTACCAAGAAAACCTACTGAATTGTCCCTGAAAACCCCCAATATCGGGCATGGATGGTACATGCACTAGGGAAATGTCCTTCCTAGTACTGTGAGGTCCAGGGAATGTGTCACATGTGTTAGCTAAACTCCACCAAGGATCCTGAGTGTATACTCTACAATGACCAGTTGTGTGGCTCTTGAACTTCAAACTACAGCTAATAGGTTTAAAAAAATGACTCCCGGGCTAGACAGGTTCTTCATCTGGCTAAGACCATGGCAGGGAACAAAGCCGTCATTTCCTCTGTTGCTCAGTTTCTTTGTATATAGGGCACATGATGATTCTACCTTTACTGGATGAGAAAGAATGTGCAATTCTGTAAAAATTAAAACAAAATCACACAAAGGAAAGAGAAAAGATAAACAGGTAAATCAAAGTGGAGCAGACTATCTAGGTAGAATGATTATGTTTCTTGTCAATATGTTGTCCCCTTGTAGCATTGTTATGTAGCACCCTATGCAGAATGAAATGGGGCCATAGATGTTTCATCTGTGCCATGCTCCAGAGTCCTTGTAAAATGGGGCTGCCATTATTTTCACTCCAACACCTTAAACAACCCACAGGGTATCTGTCCTTTGTCTGACATTGGGTAGTTTATTCATTGAGAAATGACAAAGGAACCTGTTTTATTAGCCTCAGTGAGCAGCCTAGTATTTAATCACTCTGAAGATAGTGGTGAATCTTTCTCCTTCCCTTCTGAGCTTTCTTCTTGCCTTCCTTCACCACATAAAGTCCAGTTGGGGGCTTCCTGATTTAGTGATGGTTCACTATTGTCTACCCTGGTTAAACATTAACCCTTTTACAAAGCAGGCCAGTAGCTTACTATGGCTTAGAGTGAGCAATTCTAATAGTTGCTGTGAGAAACTGTGCCTAGGAAGGGGGTTTTTCTTGGTTGATGTACTGATTTGAGGACCAGACTTAGGAACTATTTGGTGATTACCTGGGTTGAGAGGTACATTTGCTGCATCTAGCTCCCCAAAACCTCCAAGGCTGACTGCACTCAATGTCTGGGAATATCTTTCTGCATCCATGTTTGCATGTTTTGATATTCAGTGTCCAGCAATGAAAAGACAACATCAGATGTTAGGAAAAAAGTGGTGTTTTAAATGTGACTGTCCAACAGCAAAAGAAAGAAGTAACTAGAAAAGAAGATGAAGAGCCATGGGACAGTACATAAAGCATCCCTTGAACAAGTAACCCACTTTTTGGCACTCACGTTGTGGACTCACATCTCTACTATGCTATGGCCACTTGCTTAATAGTTCAATCCAGGGCCAGACTTTCTTAGTCATTAAGATGAAGATTCTAAAAGAAACTGCGTGCCAAGGAGACTCTATGAGTTTACTGTATCAGCTGTAAATTTCATGCAGCAAGAGCTACTACTCACAGGAGTTAAATGTAGTCAGGAGGCAGTTATGAAGGCTTTAGGATCATGCACCAAGAATAGAAATCTCAACTATGACAGCTGCTTTCCGTGTGATTTGGGAGCAAGTTACTGAATTGTGGGTTGGCTAAGTTATCCACAATCTGTAATCTAAAAATAGGAATCCAAAGTACATATCATATGAGAAGTAACATACAGCAAAAATTGATTCAGAACAAACACATATAGAACATACTATGTTCTCAGTAAATACTTTATGGTGTAGTGGTGGTTAATGTTGACAGTAAAGGGCCATGCATATGAAGATTCAGGGCAAACCCTGACATATTGCAAGCCTTCCTCATGTGGTAGCTGTTGTTAGCAGAGCCTTTTCTCTTTTGGGGATCTATTCACAGCTGTGTCTGCCCCATTAAGGGTTAACCTTTCCCCATAGCAGGAATTCAATGAAAATATTTTGTTGCAAGGGAGGGATGTGAACAGGCATTATTTGTTTATACTAGCCAGGATTTTCAAGTGTTTGTTCTGTCTGTGTCTTAGTTTTCTAAACTTATTGTCATGTCTATCATATTCAGTGCTGTCAGTGAATTCTAATATCTTAATATCGGGGTTTCTTCTATATTTGGTATATTTTATCCTATTGGAGTCAAGTTTAATAGACCTACTTGGACTCTATATTGGACAATGGAAAGTCCCTATACACTGCCCCAAAAGAACTCAAACCTTCATAGACTGTGCCAAATAACTACAAGCCTTTTCCACACTGTGGGGGAAGTAACTCCTCATTTGTCCTAAGATGTTCCTCTTTGTGGATGTTTCTAGTGGTGTGTTCCCTATTCTCTGGATTCAGATTCAAATTGCTTATAGTTTTTTTTTAAATAGAAGTGATATTCTATTATTATTTGTGGAGATAGAAATGTGCATTTTAATTTCAAACTTATTTATTAGCCTTATGAAAAAACAGTGCCAAGAATAGGTTACCTCTTTTGGAGTTGTTGGCCAGTGAAGTCCCATAGACAACCAACTATTATGGACTATTTGGTTATTCTCCAGATCTTGATGTTAAGATCCTCCTGCTAAAGAAACCACATATTTGAGTCATAACTTGGAGAAAAATCAACCTAGAAACTTCATCATTGCTGGCTAGCTTTCATAATGCTGAATGGTTTATCATTCTACCAGAGGAGAAAAGTAATCATCAGTTTTGCAGAGATGCAAACACTGTGATGTACAATAATGATTGGTATGGAAAAGCATGCCTATTGGTCAATAGTGGCATGAATGACCAAAGAATAGTCAATACTTTCTGATTGGATTTTAGGTCTACTCCATGTGAAACTCATACCTGGCACCATGATAGAAGTCAAAAACCTGTGGTTAGAAATATCAGAGGCCCTAGGGGAGAGCTACCACATCATTTTGCTAAATGGTCATAGTATTAAACTGACTCTTAATGATCAATATTTACATCCATAGGTTAGTGTACTACTCAACTCTCACTGTAGAAATTTTTTTTTTATAATGGATGGTGATTAACAAAGACCCACAACTAGTCAAGGTGCAGAGAATAAGAGACTATGAAATGCTCAGTTCTAAATGAAACATCTATAGTATACCTCTTTTGCTAAAGCTCAAAGATCATTCTGGAAGAGGAGGCAGAAAGACTGGGAGAATAAAAGAAAGTGGATGACCATAAAACAGTATTTTCTCAACACCACAGGGCAGTTGAACATATAAATGCATGAGGATTGTAAAAAGCATGCTTAAGACAGGACAAGTTCAAGCCAGATGTTATCCCAGCTGGAGGCTGTGAGTGTGTGAACATGAAGTTATGCTCTTAGCTGAGAAGTTATTGGAAATCAATAGTTGCTGCTGGGAGAAAAAAAGTTTTAAAGTTATCATCTTTGGTAGATCAACTGCGCCCCAGCAGATGGCCATACATCTGAGAGCATATAAGCAGAATAAGGACCATATATATGTATGTATGCATATATGAAGTGGGTACTGATCTGCACAGAATTGGGAAGGAATGAATATGTTCAAAATTCACTGTGTAAATTTTTCAAAGAGGTAATAAAATGAGAAAAGAATGCTTTAATGTGACAAGTAAGAAGAGCATATCAATATTTCACTGGAAGTACTATGAGGCCCAGATTTTCTTTGCCACTCAATGTGGAAGTATTTGTAATTTTAGACTTATCTTTTAATCCACTCCATATTTCCTTAAAATATTTTTTTGAGTAAGCATCCTCAGGGTCTTGGTTCTTTTCTCTGCCACATTTTTACTTTCCTTGGGGGAGAAAAATTGCAGCAAGCTCAGCTATCATAACAGATAGCCTGAGGATTTGGCATCTAAGTAAATGCTGAACAGAAGTTCAGGTCACATTTCTGGTTTTGGTGTATGCTTCAGCAAGAAGTATTAGTCACCGATCTAATTTTCCAAGTGACATTTAAAGAGGTTTCTTAAATAGATTCATTAAATTAGACCTGGATAGAAAATGAGTGAGAGTTTCATCTCTTAAGTGATGGATTTGGCATTCAGGATGCGTCTGATTTTATTTGAGATCACCTTATTTTTTGGGTTATGTAAAAATTTGTTTTGAATTGCTCAATATTTTTATTATTGGATGTAGAAAAACACAAAAACAATAGGTTACTGGGTTGTATGTGTTACATTTATTTAGGTATACAAGGAAAAGAATTGGCATAAAAAGTTAAATGTACATGTTACATGTACAACAAACCAAACCCATGAGAAATTCAGCAAAAAACCCCTACCTTCTAAGCTCAGTAAATATTCAGTCTTATGAGAAGAGAATTAGAAAAATTTAGCTGCACTGACTTTTGAAATTTCTCACTTCCAGAAACAATAGCTTCAGAAAGGAAGGAAGTATGCAAGATATGTGGAGGATATTTCTACAGTGAGGGGATTTATCACTGAGATAGGAGGAAAAAGTAGAGCTACCCAGTGGATGAGGCATGCTCCTACAGCTCTTCCTCTAGTGCTAAGTCAAACATTTTGAACAAGTGACTGGGTATAGGCACCACATGAACATAGACTTAAGACAGTCAAGAATGAACTTTCACAGATGTTGGATAGCACATCTGTTTGGAATGGGAAGCTGCAAGTGGAGATAAGTGACATTTCTCTGCCTTCTACATCATGGGGTTAATTCAGCCTTGCTGAAAATCAGTTTGGCAAATAAATGGCACTGACTACCATTCCCCCTCACACACACACACACACATACTGGCTTCAGAGATCAGAATTCTGACCTTGTCATGTTCAGTGAGAACATTCCTAATCAACAAAAGTGGTACATGCCATTGGCATGAGGCATTGTTTCTTGACAAAAAACATAACTCAGACAGAAGGTATCTAGAGCCATGTAGGATTAAATGAAAAGAATCTGGTATTTTTTTTGCACTCAGCTGGAACATTTTGATAAATGAGTATCTTCTGCCTGGGTAAAATTCTGCTTTACTCTCTAATAAGATTGATTAAAATTAAAGCCCTTCTTAATGGGCCGAATTCAAGTCACACTGACCGTCCTTAGCTGGAGGTTTTTAGTTCTCTAAGCACATTTTGTTGCTGTTGTTGGTCTCTCACAAGCCACTCTTGCTTGGGTTACATGCAACGTCACTCAGTCATGTGCAAAGGCTGCCTCCTCTATTCGGCAGAGCACTCTTGAGTTTGCTCCAATTGCAGGTGGCAATGTCATCTGCTGTTCTGTCATCTGTTTGGAAGGGTGATTCTTTTAAAAACAGAACTTCATTCCTTCATATCTTACTATAAAATCATACATACATGGTGCATAAAAGTAGGCAATACCACAGCACAGATAAAAATAAAAACCCAATCGTCTTTAATCCCCCCACACAAAAGGAAGCATATGACAATATGATGCTTAATAGTTTGCTAGACCACAGTAAAATATTTAATTAAATATCCAGGCATGATAGCTATAATTCGTTAGTTCTCTGGATTATTTAATAATTTTCAAATAAATTACTTAAAATTTGAGGTTGAGTCTCCTGGAAATGTCAGAAGCTATAACCAAGACGTCTTACCAATATGGCTGCCTAAGCATGCCATCAGTAAACATGCCAGTGTGGAAGAGGATAGCTGATAAGGCCATAGACTAGACAAAGAACTTCAGGCCACTAAGGAATGCTGCGAACAGAAGAAAGAGTCTTTCCTGGAGGAGAGCACACCAACTGGTTATTCAGTACCAAATGGTCAGCCAGGAAAGCTTATATATACAGGTAACATTATATGGATTAAACAGGCTGTATTTACATATATATGTATATATGTCTACATATACACACAATGCAAATATGTAATATATTTATATATTAAACAATTAATGAAAAATACACCATGAATTTGAAAGAGAACAAGGAAGAGGAACATGGGAGGGTTCTGAGGAAGGACAGGGGGAAATGACATACATTATAATCTTTGAAATAAAAAAATGTAAAGTAACAATGTTTTGCTTCATCAAAACTTTTTTATAGTTTATTTTATTATTTTTAGATTAAAATTGTATGTATGTATTATATGTATACCTGTGGCTGTGTGCTTGTAGTGCATGTACCTGTGGAGGCCAGAGGGCATCAGATCTTCTGGATTTGAAGTCGCAGGTAGTAGTGAGCCACCTGATGTGGGTGCTGGGAACTGTGCCCAGATCTTCAGCAAAAGCAAAGAGCTGTGTACATCCTTAACTACTGAGCATCTCTCCAGCCTCTTTGCAGTTTGTCTTTGTTTCCTATTCACTCATGGTTATTTGCATGAGGTTAGTTTGCAAATTTCTTGGTTAGTCTATAAACACAATCAGATCCTTTTGTCTGCATACACTATACGAGTATATCTTCAGGCTGTGCATTTTATAGTGTGCATCTGGAACTGCATTGTGGGAGAATGCATGATCTCTCTAGATAAAGTGTTCTTTTCCTTTGTAGTTCTTCATGTTTTAAACCTGTGAATTACTTTAGGGTTGATAAGTGTCTAAGAACAGTGAGGTTCTTTCTATGTTAGTTAAGTTTGTTGGTCAAATGAGGTAGGTAATGAAATTAGTTTTGTGGAGGGGGGCACCAGTTTCAAAGTCCATGCAATGATTCAGAATCAGTTCCCAGGACTAATCTCCCAACTTCAGCCCAGAGGTGTTGAACAGGTACCATCCATTGAGCTTCATTTTTATCATCTGTAAAACAAGGCTTCAATCCACTACACGTGGATGTAGGTGAACTGTGGCATTGCTGTTGGCATGGCTAATCCCTTTCTCACTTAGAGAGGTAGGCTTGATTGATAAGTATTCAAGAGTATAAAATCCTGTCTCCCATCTCTAACTCAGGGATGTGCACTCCAGGTTCAGCCAGTCAGCATGTAGCATTTGAAGTAGATTATTCAAGGTTGATGATTCTGCACACTCATCCCAGCTGGGTTTCTCTACAGCAGAATTTAATTTCTCGTCTTACTGGCAAGGTTAGGCAGTAGATTGCTTGGCTCTGTAAGCTGAGTGAAACGTGTCATTTTCAAGTGGAGGTTCCAACACCAGTATGTACTTTTCCCATTCCCTCTTGCCACTGCTATAAAAATCAGTGTGCCTCAAAAAGTAGTTGTTCTTTCATTCAGTCTTGATATGAATCAAGTTGTAGCTGGAAAGTTTAGTAAAGAGTAAACTTCTGTCACTGCAAGTTTCAGGTCAACACTATTCCACAGGACAGAGTTTTCAACTTAGTTTCCTTTTACTATGAGGCTCAAGACTTTTGACACTTTAATAAAACAGACATGTGTGCACATAAAACACACACGTACACAAGTATTATCCAATGGGAATAAGAGATAGTTTATTCAGTTTTGAGAGATTGTGATTGGGAAACGTAGATTTAGTTTAGCCTCAATTCCATGTGCCAATGTGGGATCAGTTTCAAGAAGTTTTTCAGTTTTATAGAACCAAGACCGTCATCAATCATGGCAAATTTAAAATGCATTGGTGAGGGCATCAGAAAGGCAATGAAAGTTATAGTAAGGTAGAGAAGAGATCTCTCCTTTAGGATGATGCTTTCTGATGATGCTCTTAGCTTTGTGGCTGGTGGAAGCTATGGTCTTCTAAGTTTGTAGATTTCAAAAGGGTTTTATCTATTAGTCACGGGGTGTTAGTTGAGACACAGAGGTGATAAATGAATGACTATTGGGACTAGACTAAGAAGAGGCATAATTAACCCCTGGGCCTGTGAGATTCCAACCTCTCCACTCAGTGCAGATCTAGTCAACCAGTTTTTGCAGACTATTTGTAGGAACTTTTATTGATAAACTTCTGAGTGAAGAAACACTGACTCTCTTGGTACTGTGATGTACTGTGGTGTCTCCCACACACCGCATCCCATGGATACAGTTACACTTGGTTATTATGGTACAAATCCGCCAGAGGGAATAAAAACAACTGAGGTCACAGTACCCTAAAACAACCCCAAAGTAGACCCAGCTTTAAACTCGTCTGACAAATGACCTGCACATAACACATTCCCTTCAATCTACTTCAACTGAGGGCTTTTTCTTCCCCAAATCATTTTGATCAGTTTAAATGATCTAGCATGACATAATATGTGCAGCATGAAACCAGAGGAAAAGCATGAGATGATCTTCTCTGGCAGGTGGATTGCTAAGAGATAATGACGCCTCTCCTGGTCACACACAGCCCCAGCCATGGCTGCCACAAAAGGGCTGCTGACAGTGAAGCTGTCATCTGGCCACAGCTGGCCAGGCTCAGTGGCCTGGGCATCATTCTCCATGCTGCTGCCCTGGCTGCTCTTGCTGCTGCTGTTGATGAAGGGTTCCTTGACAATGATGGTTGGGAAGAGCTGCACAGGTCAAACTTGGAAGGATCTTGGCAGATACAGAGTTTTGAGATGAAAGTGCAATGGCAGCCATCTCTCCACTGTGAGAGAGATGTAGCAATTGCATGGAGGATAAAATAGTGAAGTTACAGATTTCTTGAAGGTTGTGTTGGTGATGTCAACTCTCTGCTATCCTCCCAGTAGCTCTCTTAGTGAATCTCATTGCCTTGGTTGACCTTTCTGGAGTATTCTTGTGACTTAGATAGATGTGTGTGCATTTCAGCCCACTGAGCTGCTCTTTTCCAGTCCCAACATGGCACACAGGGGCCTCTTCCTGGACACATTGGAGGACTGGTGGGGGGCATAATTAATTAGCATGTGTAAGATGTTTTCAGCTCTTTAGTGGATTAAGAATAATTAGAGAGGCAGAGCCAAGCTCTTCTGAATACCATTTCAATCCCCTCTTGCTTCTTGCAGGAACTTGTCACACTGTTTCATCCCACTTCTCATTAAGTAGATTCAGAAACTACCCAGGAACTCCTGACAAGGGGCAGTCACTTTATCCACAGAGTTAGCAAACTCCATTGATAAATAATGCTGTTTAATAATTACCATGAACACAAAGTATTTAGAAGTACAGTTGAAATTTACTGGATTTTTTTTTTTCAGCTTTCTCTTGTAGGAAAATTTTCCTGTCAACTCAGAGATTACAGATCTCCCCTCCTCGACCTGCCCCCCACATAAAATGTTCCTGGTTTGCCTCAATAGTCATAGAGTTTACATGCTATGTTTTTCATTTCACACCTTGATAAAGAAGTTTTGTCCTACTTTTTTTTTTTTAAATCTTTTCTCACAGAGGTTAAACAGTTAGAAATGCCATTTAGGGTTGTATACCAAAAATGTGAGAAGAGGTATAACAGCATGGCAGGCATTTCTCTCATACACAGGCATTCTGGGAGGGCCATGTGCTAGTTATTACAGTTGTTCTGCAATGCCACTTAGGTCCTAAACACAGGAATTACCGTCAACAACATGTGACCTTATCTTTAAGGTACAAGGTAACGATTGTAACTCCAGACATCAAGTCTACATTCCTGACTGAAAGAGAAGGCATAAAGAGCCAAAGGGAAAGGAGCTAGCTGACTGAATTACCACGAATGCCTTACTTGGAAGTTAGTTTCTCAGACAACTTTATTTTAAGATGACTCCAGAAAATAGCATTAAATCAGTGTTTAGTGATGCCCTCACCAGA
Source organism: Sigmodon hispidus (assembly GCA_004025045.1). Classification (NCBI taxonomy): domain Eukaryota; kingdom Metazoa; phylum Chordata; class Mammalia; order Rodentia; family Cricetidae; genus Sigmodon; species Sigmodon hispidus. Next base: position 121,572 of record PVIH01002401.1, on the reverse strand, counting down.
ATTGAAATCTCTCTTGTTTAAAGACAAAGGAACAATGGATGAGAAGTAGGCCATTACCAGTTTCTGTCACACCACATTTTGACAGTATATTCTAAGTAAAGATCTTTAAATGCTAATTATTCTGTTATGTAACAATAGAACTTGATCTCACCCACCTGTATTTTTGTGCCTCCTAACTCCTCTGTACTGTTCCCTCTTTTCCGCCCACTCTAATTTCTGCTAGCCACTGTTCTATTCTACTCCTTCAAGGTCAGCTTTGAGGAATATGTGAGATGATAGAGAGCCCGATTTTGACCTTGCTCAATGGGAATATGCACAATAATACCACACTATACTCTATGAATGCTACAATTATGTTTCAGTGAAGATGACAGTATTTAAAATTTTTTTATCATCTTCAATAATAATCATCATCAACCCTTACTTTGTGCATTAGGCTGCCAAGTACCTTCCCTGTCCAGTGCATATGGCCTGTTGGGTCTTGGGATGCTCAAGAGAGCACAGAAATCCCTTCATAAGGAAGAATATTAAGATATTTATTTGCCATGTGGTACTCAGCAGTGATCATTAAAAATAGATGCAGAGAGAAAAGCCTTTGGAATCCTTTAGTAGGCTGAGATGCTGTATTCATGTTCCTAGATTCTTGCCTGTAGGTTCACCTGTAAATTCCCTGAAATGAAAAATCTGGGGCTTCCTGTCCAGGGGTCCTTCTAGTTGATTTTTGTTTCCTCTCGTATGATCACCAGCATTTCTGTGAACATGAGTTTTGTGTGTTAGATGTAAACCAGATTACATCCTAACATGAGCTGCAGGAGGCCATAATGAAACTCTAAACTTGGAATAGTAACAATGATAATGGCCCAAAACACTCATTGTGCTACACTCTGGCTATTGATATCTTCTAAGTGTTTCTGACTTATGGAGAATAAAGAGTGAACGAGAGGGAGACATAATAGGAAAAAGGTGGGCAGGAAAATCATGAACAATTTTGAGTTCAATACAAACAAAATGCTTAGTACTTATTAGATTGTCTTTTTGTCTTTAGTTCAGTTAATGCTAGTTTGTATTCTGTGATTCTAGGGTGAAAAGCTTAAGAATTGTCAAGAAAGTAACTTCACAAAGTCGATTTCCTCATAGCTAGGGTGTTTTTTTTTCTTTTCTTTTTTTTTGTGCTCTCATCCACAAATAATTCGAAAATTGGAATCAAAGTTATTGTATTTTGTTTCATACCAATGCTTAAGAGATCTTCCCTGTGCTTCCTTTTGGGGGACCAACCCTTCAGTATTGGTGGGTTATTAGTGCCATACTCAGAGAATAATTCCATTAGAAGATGCAGCTCCCTTCTCTCCCACACCTACACCTAGCCCTCTCCAGCCTGCATCAACTGTTGTTTTCAGAGTGCGGGAAGTAGAGTACATACCCCTGGCTTCACTGCCGGTGGCTGTTTAGAAGTTTGTGGTTGCATTTGAGGAGATGTCACTTTTCTAGCGAGATCACCTTGTCATTGTCTTCACTCTTGCTGTCTTAGAGAAGCCATCTGTGCAAGGCTCAGAAGCAGTGACGTGTGGTACTTAAATTCCCTTTCTTCCTGGGGACATGCATCATTGATTAAAAGCAGATTTCAAAGACTCTACTAGGCATGTACATTCTAACATAGGAAAGAACTGAAAACAAATCCACACATTTTCGCTCTGTGTGATCGCACAGGAACAGTAAGATATTTAGTACATGCCATAGTTAACATAGATGATAATATTTTTATTAAAATTCTTCAGTTTATCTGCCAGTTGATGTAGCCTCCAAAACCTTTTCTCAACTGGTTTTGACCCCCTTTCTTTTGAACTTTGGGTCACTGCCTCTACTATGGACCTAATAAATGAACAATAGCAAATGAATAAAGTCATATTTGAGACAGCTCTGAGTGCCGTGTGAAACTTTACCATAAGATCCATTAAGCCAAAGTACAACTTTCTGGAAATGAGACTGCTCTCTGCAGTAAGAGCAGTGGGTATATTCTGTAAGAAGCTTCTGCACAGGATTTGTTTCTGTCCCTTCTCAAATTCCTGAAGACATCATCTGGCTTTAAGCCCAGTTTTTACTATCTCCCATTAATCCAATCTTTAGTTGATCCTTCTGGGTTCCAGGAATGTCTTTTACACTGTACCGGACCAGTAAATGACTCTATACTGTAGTCCCTATCTGTAGCATCTGAAGTGGAACTGTTTCCTGGGAGCCCTTATAGCCAGCCATAGGGACCATGCAGATTTGGATCTTCCTTTGTTACCCATATCACCACACTCCCAACCTTAGTCAACTATTACAAGTCAAAGCTGTTTGCAAGCATACAGAATAAGGGGCAGAAGGAAATGTGGAGCTAACTAGACTACATGCCCCCATACTGTCCATTCTTTAGTTCTCATTGACCGACAGCCACATGGGTATGTGCATAATGTACTGCCAAATGTATCCATTACACACTGCTATAATATGCATTCCAGTGTATGTAATATGCAGTTATTTTAATAAAAAGGTCTCTCAAAGACAACTTCACAGCAAAGTGCATCTTTATATATGGTACTGACACATATTGATTTATGTATTTATTGAAGAATCTTACAATTTAAATGAGCTGAATGTACTATACCAGTGAAGGTTGGAAAACTGAAGCTTTTGATGAAATGTAATATATTTTGTTTGTAATAGATATTATTTGATTTATAGTAATATGAAATGGAAATGAATAGTTTTTATCTTGAAACAAAACATTAATTTGGGGGTAGGAAAAATCATGTATATGATTATGATTCTAAGGCTTACCAGTTTATAGTCACATATCCTATTATAAAAACCAACTGGGAAAGCATGTGGTATGAGAACACTGGGCACCATGTGGCACTGATTGCTGAGGTTTGGGAAGAGAAGCTCCTTTTAAGTGGGCCATAGTCTTCCAAGAATAGAAATTGGGATGTCTTTCTGTATGTTATGAATTACCATTGGATAATAAAGGCCCTGTGTTGGAGTATGTCAAAACAGCTTATAGGTAGGCAGGAAATCCAAGCATAGATGAAGAGGAAGGAAGGTGATGTAAGATGGAGATGCTGTGAGCTGCCTCGTAGAAAACAAGATGTAAAAGTACAGGTAAGCCATGAGTCAAGTGGCAAGACATAGATTAATAGAAGTGGGTTGAGTTAAGTTGTAAGAGCTAGCCAGTGAGCCCAAGCCATAAGCCAAACAGTCTGTAATTAATATAAGCCTTTGTGTGACTATTTGAGGCTAAGTGGCTGCAGACAGCAAGTCCAGACCTTGGGCTGAACAAATTTCAGACTATACTTTTCTTTCCCAGCTTATTCTTTTTTTAAAAAAAAGATTTATTTATTATGTATACAGTACACAGAAGAGGGTAGGAGGTCTCATTGTAGGTGACTGTGAGCCACCCAGTTCATTCTTTCAGATGTCTGGAGCCTGTGGTTATTTGAGTCCATCAGTGCCAAGCTCTTCCTTCCCTTCCCTCTTTCCATATCCTCTCCTTTTTCTTCTCCTTATAATTTGTCATTTCTCTTTCTCACTTCACAATTGTCTTCTTGTTCCCATTCCATGACTACCATCCGCCATATTTCCTGGGTCTCTGGTCCTTTCTCTTTTCAGTTTTTACACCAGGTCATCTCTATGATGTCTTCCATAAACCTCTCTCAGTTCTCACTACACCGGACTCTCATTGACCTCTAAATTGGTTCTTCCCACCAGCTTCGCTGGTCTTTATTCTTGAATCTTTTTGCTGTGGAAGAATCTGACTGAGTGAGTGGCCATTTCATGTTTAGAATTTATAAAATAAGGTTCTGGGCATCAGCTGAGTGCTGGAATTAGCATTGTGTGTCTAGCAGCAAATATGATTCTACTGTACTCGAGAGAAATATTTACTAAACAAGACATTATATGAATATGTTTCTCTTAGCTGACCCTTGTTTTAACTAGTCTCTTCACCATCTGAGAGTGTTTTACCTACACTTCCCCAACCGGTGAACATTTTTCTTCCCTTATAACTTACTACATTTGAATATTTCTGCAACTCAACATTAAATATAGAGTTAAATGTCATCCTTGTGTGAATCATTTCTAAAGAATAACAAACAAGCCTATGAATGCAATACTTTCAGATGATTTAAAATGTGAAGTGTGTCTGTGGGGGGTTCCTAACAGGAAGCATCTTTTTTCTGTCCCTCATCCCCAGTCTTTCTTGTGATAGTCATTTTAATCTATTTTGTCTATCTCTTATTGGATTAACTTAGTGTTTGTAAACATTATGATTTGCTTGTTTTATCTTTAGTTATTAATTTGAAGTATTCTCTACCTGATGCTATGTTATGGTAGGTTATGGTTCTGCTGTATTCTACCAGCCTTGTTCCTACCTCATGCCTTACTATACACAGGTCTATTGCTATTTAAAAATGGAAGTTGGGAGAGAAAGGTAGTAGGAAGACAGGAATTAGCAGAGAGGAATGGAAATGGATTTGATCTGAACACATTATACACATATATACTATTAATCAAATATTTAGAAATAAAATCCATACCCAGTCTTAGCCTTTCCTTCAGTAGCTTCTGTACTTCCCAGGTTCATTGCATCAGCCAGAAGCCTCCTTAGGAAGTAAAGGAAGGACCTTGGTGCTATTCTCCTCATGAATTTGCAATGGATTTTAACTTACTCAGAACCCAAGTCCTTCCAGTGTCCTTTGTCAGCCACTGCTCTGCTCTCTGCATGCTTCCTTCTTTTGTCCACATGGTTCCAGTCTTAATTTATTATGTACAACAGATGTGTTTTCCCCACTTGGGGCCCTAGAGGGGCAGCCTATACCATACTGAGGAACTATTGGAGATTGGCAGCAGCTGGAGGTGGAACAGTCATTCTTTATTGAGGGTGCAAGTAACCGATAAGTTAGTAGAGGGCCCCCACCCCTGTGCACATATAGATGATGCTAAATGGACTTAGTATTTATTTAAAAATAAGACAATGATGATGAGGAAGACATGAGTAGTTAGGGGATGTGCTTGTGGGGAGAAGAATTTGAGGAAGCAAATGAGGGGTGGATATGATCATGTTTCTATCAACAGTGAAATTCTCAAATAATAAAAGCTTATAACAAAATAAAATGACAGCAGCAATAATACCAATCAAGTAAACATAAAGAATCAGATTAGGTGAATGAAACAAAATGGTGACTTCAGGTGACACACTCACACCCAGTTCAGTGCTATAGCAAGGCCATTTCCTTCCCTAGAAGAATGAGGGAGTTCCTTATTGTATCGTTACTCACACATCTCCTATAAATGCCTCGTAACATCAGGGGTTTACTTTTGGGAAGCGTGCTTGATGTTTCACTAATGCATTCACTTGTGACTCTGAGAAAATATTTATCATCCTAGAAATTTAAATGTTTAATATAAAACATACTTAATGAGATATACACCATACCATTTACTCATTTTAAAGTTTATAGTTCTATAGTATCACGGGCTGATATCATGAGGATATTATGTATCTCTCTAAATGTGTGCCAGGACCTCAGCATGCACTTGGAGACAGGTCTTTTGAGAAGTGTTTGTGTTAAAATGAGGTCATGTCTTAATCTAAGATCACTAATGTCTTCTGAGGAGAGTTTCCTGTGTTTGTCCAGAGCAGTGGTTGTGAGAAGGCAAAACAGCCAGAGGACAGCCTCCTACAGTCCAGAGAGAGGAAGACAACTTTTACCAGCTTGACCTTGGCCTTACAGACTTCCAAGATCCATATAAGACACCAAACCAACCAGTCTGTTTTTGGTATTTATTTGTGAAAGCCATAGAAAGTGAATACAGATGGTTTTCAGTACATTCGTACTACGTGTAGTCATCAGCAGTACTGTCAAATTTAGAGCAATTACATCACCTCACAAGGAAATCCTGTACTCCTTAGTTATTACTACTCATTTTTCTCTCTGTTAGAAGCCTGCCTGAGAGTCCAAAGGGCCCCCAGGTCCCTGTATGCTAGAACAAAGAATTGTATCGGGAACACAAGGATAGTGATAAAAAGAGAGACAGTTTATAAGAAAGAGAAAGGCATTCCTGAGATGGGTAGTGGGCTAATAGCTGGTATTGGTTCAAAGTACAAAAGCCATGTGTTCATGTACAATAACCCTTTATAGGCCGGTTACATAGCACCTACCCTTCCTCTGTTGTGTGCCACATACTTTTCTTGTGCATGCTCTGTCCCTTAAGTTAGGATGGTGTCTTAGTAATTGTCACCATTCTTTGAAGAGACATCATGGCCACAGTAACTCTTATAAAGCAAATCATTTCATTGGGGCTGGCTTACAGTTCAGAGGTTTTGGTCCCTTATCAGCATGGCAGGAAGCATGGTGCCATACAGGCAGATCTGATGCTGGAGATGTGCCCAGAGTTCTCCATCAGCATGCAGCAGGAAGAGAAAGAGAGCCACTGGGCATGGCTTGGTTTGTGAAACCCAAAGCCCACTCCTAGTGACATATCCACCTCCTAATCCTAAATAGTGTCATTCCTTTATGACTAAGCATTCAATTGTATGAGCCTAGGGGGACATTTCTATTCAAGCATCCACAAATGGCTTTCTAATCTTTCTGCCAACTGTCTTAGGCTAATCTCTCTCTCTGCATTTAGCACCACTTCACTGCCATTCCTGTGACTCCCTACTCCAGAGATTAACTTATGATATGACAAATATGAAAATAGCATGAGGGTGTCATATTTTGACTGACTCTTTTTACTTAGCAAGTTTTCAAGATTCATCTATAATATTGGACTACGCATTTGTACTTCATTTTTCTTTAGGGCCTAATAATATTCCTTGTAATGATATATCACAATGTGTTTCTCTTTTCACTGGCTGATGGGTAGTTTCAGTTGATTATACCTTTTGAATATTCAAATAATTATGACATAAGTTTTTGCATACAAGTTTGTAATGTACATACACTTTCATTCCTTTAAGATTATACTGAGCTCATAAGTAATCATGTGACAAATTGAAGATGTAGTCCACTGTTTTCCAAAGTATCTGTGCCATTACATAGTTTCACCAGATCTCTCCAGAGCCTGGCTAATTTCCTATAGTCTAACTTTTTGATTGTAGTCTCCTTGATGGATGCAAAGGGAAATGCTAGTAAAAAAATTTATTTCCACGGTGACAGATTCTGTTAACTAATTTTTCATGTGCTTATTAGATATTTATATTTCTTCTCTGAGAAATATGTTTTTGAGTCATATGCATATTTTAATTGGGTCATTTGTCTCTTCATAATTAGGCATTAAGACTATATTTTGAATACAAGTTCCTAATTATTCAAATATTTCTGTTTGTGGGATTTTTTTTTTCTCTCTCCCAATAGAGATATTTACAGTAAAATATCTCAAATTTTGGTGAAATTAAAATGATACAACTTTTTTATTACTTATGAACTTGGTGTCATCTTTAAAAATTTATTATCTAGGGGGCTGGAAAATGGCTTGTTGGTTAAGAGTGTGTACTGCTGCTGTAGAGAACCTGAGTCTGGAATCTGTGTTGTGTGACTCACAATTGTCTGTAACTCCAACTCCAGAGGATTCTGATTCATCCAGCCTTCTTGGTCACCTGTGCCCATGCAAACTCATACACACACACACACACACACACACACACACACACACACACACACACACACGGATTGAAAAATGAGAAAAATGAATTTTTTAAAAATCTATTTTTTTCACTGAATCTCATAAAGATTGACTGGTTTTTTTCTTTTTGTTTTATAGTTTTAGCTTTTAAATTTAGGCTCAATTCATTTTGAGTTAATTTTTATGTGATATAAAGTCAGAATCTAACTTCATTTCTTTGCATTGTTCTATCCAGTTGTTCCGATACTATTTTCTTACACAGAATGATCTTTGTGTTCATATAACATCCTTTTACCACAGACACAAGCTTATTTCTGATGCTATCAGTTTTACTCTATGGATCTTGGTTACCCTCATTTTATAGAAAGTATTTAAATGAGAATGTGTTAGTCTTTCTACATACTTTATCTTTCTCAATATTGTTTGTGAATTTTCTGCACCTTCAAAAGTATGCCTAAATTTTAGAAGTAACTTGAAAACTACCTGGAAAAAAGTAGGTGAGGGTCGCATAAAGAGTCTATTGAATCTGCAAATCAGCTTGGTAAGTATTTGCTTTTTTGAACATTGCATGTTTTTGCTTACCTCCAAGGCTCAGGAAACATTGAGGAAAAGGAGACAGAAAGACTGGAAGGACTGAGGCGAAGCCCTGTCTTCTGTCATGACAAAGTTGATGAACTCATAGAAACTGGTGTCTGCACAAGACCTGTCTACCATCAAGCCAGTAAACATTCTCACATAGAATGAGGAAGGGATTATGAGTCTACATCCCTAGCTGAGGAGATATTGACAGCTGATGGTTGCTAAGGGAGACCGATTTAGGTTTTGTTAAAGACTGAATCTTCTGGTAAGTAAATCATACTGCAGTGGTTGGCATCAGACCTGAGTATATGGGCAACACAGACAGAACTCAATGGCTGAGAAGAAAAGGAGAACACACTGAGCTGGCAGGGATGAAGGGGTGAGGGAGGAACCAGGAGTTAGTGGGAAGTAATAGAGGGTAAATATAATGTAAATACATTATATGTAAGTATTAAACTCCCAAAGAATTAATAACAATGTTATTGTAAAAGAAATATTAAGAAGCATTGCAAACTATGTAAAATATCTACGTTACAATTGTATTTTACACACTAAAATATGATTCAGAAATACTTTTAGGATTAAAGTCATTGCAAAAAATAGTATTTTGATTAATGAATATGAGGTTCATTAAATTAAAAAAATCATTTAAATTTTGTTTCAATAATGCCTTATGATTTTCAGGGCCATTCTTTTTTAGTGTTCTTTTTGATGCTATTAAAAATTGAACTCTCTAAATTTCATTTTCTGGTTGTCTTTGACAAATGCATAAAAATACAATTGAGCTTTTTATGTGCTAATTTTACACCTTCAAATTTCTGACTTTTTATATTAATTTTAATAGTTTTTCTATGGCTGTCTTTGTATATAAAACAAAGTCACACTGTGAATAAAGGCAATCTGATGCCATCTGTATCAGTCTGGAAATACTGTTGCTTTCTTCTCCTGTCTAATTATTCAGATATAACTTTCATTTTGTTTTTGTTTTTGTTTTGTTTTTTTGCCTTTTTGTTTTTGAGATATGGTCCTTAGGCATAGTGCCAGATGCCCTGAACTCATTATGTAGACGAGATTGGTCTTGAACTCACAGAGATCCTCCTGCCTCTGCTCCTTTAGACTTTACTTTCTTTAAAAAAAATGCTGAAGATGTGCTGAGAGCACACTCCTTGTCCTGGTGCAAAATTTAGAATGAAAGCATTTAGTCTAAATCAGTGAGTGATTTTTAACCCGTGGCTTGAGACTTCCTGGGGGGGTGTCACATATTAGATATCTTGCATAACTGATATTTACATAATGATTCATAACAGTAGCACAATTACAGTTATGAAGTAGCAAGGAAAATTTTATGGTTGGGGGATCATCACAGCATGAGCAACTGTATAAAAGGGTCACAGCAGTAGGAAGGTTGAGGACCACTGGCCTGAAGTGTCTCTCCTATAGACAGCACATCCTGGATCTTAATTTTGTTAATCTAGTCTGACAACGTCTATATTAATTTCATTTCAATGTGGTTAAAATATATCTGTCAGTTTTCTTTTTTGTCTTATTGTTCTCATGTCTTTATTTCCCATAGATTTTTCTTCACTGGCTTCTTTTGGATTAAAGAAATATTTTATGGAGCATTTACATTTTGTCAATGATTCTTTATTCATGTTTTGAGTTATTTTCCTCCTGTTGTATTAGATCTTATGTATAGCATGACTTATTAAAAACAGCTTCATATATATAAACAATTTAATTCATGTGAAATGTAGAAATGTTACTTCTATATAACCTTTGTCTTATGATATTAGTGTTGCAGGTATTATGCCTATGGATATTATAAACTCAGTAAAATATTTTTGTAGTTATTTGGTTATATACCTTAATGCTTTTTAAATTTGCTGGCAGAGATGGTGGCATGTGCATAGCCACAAGCGTTGTCATGGCAACTTCCCTTTCATCATTTCTGCAGGTCTTCTCCTCTTCTGTGATCAACTTAGCATGTAGAGTTGTTTCCTATTTGGATACAACTTAATTCTGTCCAGTTTCTTTGTGCTTTTCTGGGAACATATCACATTTCTCTATTATAGAGGCCTAACAATATAAACTACAATATTGTTCAATGCATCTGCTTTATAAATCTATAAAAATAGGAAAGGAGAGAAAAATACAGGCTTATATTGTCTCAGATATATAATCAGCTTTATTGGTACTCTGTTTTGTTTGTTTGTTTGTTTGTTTTAGGCACATTAAAGTCAAGGACCATGGGTTCTGAATCTTGAGAATATTTGTTGCTTATAAAATGGTTAGGAAATAACAGTTTTACTCTGTGTATGGGAATCTGGAATTTTTTATTTCACTTTGATTTTTAAAATATCACTATTTTGGACATGAAATGTTTGATTGGCAGCCCTTTATCTTTTCTTTGAGCACTTTATCATCCCATTGTCTTCTTATAATTTTGCTCTCACGAGAAGACACCTTATTTGCATTGCTATTTAAGTGTTAAGTCATTGTCTCTTGATACTCTCAAGATTTCTTTCAGTCTTTTGACTTCAGCATTTGTACAGTGAAAGATTGGAGGTCTTTACATTTATCCCATTTATCCTTGGGGAGTGCTGGTGCATAATACTATCCCAAGTTTTTCTGAGAATGCATCTCTGTCCATTTCTATTCCTGCTCTTTGGATTCTATAACCTCTGTAAAGCTATTTATTATTTTATTGAGATTTATTTTTATTTATGTGTATCTGTGTGCTTGCTAAGTGTATTCAGGTGCTCACATGGCTTAAAGGAGAAAATTAGACCCAGAAATAGTTACAGGTGGGTATGAGCTGCCCTGTATGGGTGCTGGGAACTGAACTCTGGCCTTGGAAAGAGGAGCAAGGGCTATTATCTGCTCAGCAATGTCTCTTGCCCCAGGATAAAGTTTTCCTTGCCAGTTCAAATTTACTGATAAATTCCTCTAGTGAAAATTTTATTTCTATTATTAAACCTTTAATTCCTGAAGTTCCATCTGGTTCTTTTCTAAAACTGCTTTTTAGATCTTTGCTGATACTGGGTTTTCTGTTTGGTCTACCTTTGTCACCAACATTTCTATTTATTTCTTCAATCAGGAATTTCTTTAGTTACTTAGAAATCTTTCTCATGACCACTCAGAGAGCTTTGTTTCTTAAATCTGACTATTGGCTTTTTACAGGCATTTCTTTTGCCCACTTTTCTTCTGTACTGTATGTCATAATTCCCTTTCTTTTTCATATCTTTAAAGGTATTTTGAGACAACATTGTAGATAAATATAATTGTATGGCTCTGGCTTCTGCTCCCCCATCTCTGTTCCACTGCCGTGACCTTTCATTGCTGTTTTCTTAGTGACAAGATGGATTTGTTGTGCAGTCCCCATCTCATGCCCAAAGTGTTCTGTCTTCTTACAGAGCAGTTCCGTGAACCTCCTCAGGCTCTCATGCTGGCATGTGCTGTCCTTAAACATTAAGACAAAATAATGGCGAGGTCTGATAGTCTGTCATATAATTTATTGCCTTTATTGCTATAAATTTGTTATAAACAGCTTTTGAATCAAATTTGTTAGCTAGAATATATTTTCTTTTTATTGTACTCTTTGCACTCTGTTAGGTTGATGTGTACTGTGGAATTAACTTACTTGTTTGAGTTTGATAAAAATATCATACCTACAAGAAGAAAACTGACCATGGTACTCCTCATTCTATACATTCATGTGCACATGAGTGTGTGTGTGTGCGTGTGCGTGTGTGTGTGTGTGTGTGTGCGCGTGTGCGTGTGTGTGTGTGTGTGTGTGTGTGTGTGTGTGTGTGTGTGTGTGTGTGTGTGTGTGTGTGTGTGTGTGTGTGTGTGTGTGTGTGTGTGTGTGTGTGTGTGTGTGTGTGTGTGTGTGTGTGTGTGTGTGTGTGTGTGTGTGTGTGTGTGTGTGTGTGTGTGTGTGTGTGTGTGTGTGTGTGTGTG
>PVIH01002401.1:0-109271 GCA_004025045.1 Sigmodon hispidus | reverse complement strand
TGTGTGTGTTCATGCCCTAATCACCATTAGGATGAAGGTCAACATTTTTTCCTTCAGTAGTAATTTATAAAGCTTGCTATATTTTTTTTAATTTGAGGAAGGTAAATGGATAATTAAGCTAAAATTTGTTACTTAAAACTTTGGAGGCTATTGTGATAGGAGTGTGTTCAGAATCTCTTTGTCAATGTGTTTATCATTGGTATGTAGAAAAGCTACTGAATTTTTTAGATTGACTTATATGCCATCATTTTGCTGATAATAGTGACTTTTTAGATAAGAAGATCTTTTACATATATAAAATATAATATTATCTGTAACTGAAGATAATTTAACTTTTTTATTTCTATTTAATCTAGAAGATACTTCCCTGAGGACCAGCTTTCACAGTATCTGAAAGTGTTATGCAAACCGCTAAGGAGGAAAAGCAATCAACAGTCCTATTTAGATGTAAAGCCTGTAAACCACAATGACCAGCATGGGAAGACATCCAAAAAGATGCAATGGTGGTCTCTATCTGGGGAGTAATCAACAGATGTTCAATTGGACTTAAGGCTGACTCAATAGGAAGCAATTCACACATGGTAATGGAAGCCTAGCCAACTATTAATGGCTGGCGAGGTCATGTATGGGCTCTGGAGGAGAATAGATTACAGCTACTTTTTAAAAATTAATTAATTTATTTATTTTTATAAAATAAAGTACTTTTTTATCCATGTATCCCTTTGTTCCAACTCCCTTCCCCCTCCTGACCTCTCCTGGTCAGCCTTCAGCCTCTCTCCTCCCCATCCCCCTACCCCCTCCCCAGAAAGGGCAAGAAGGTGGATCAGCTCAGCATCCACTCCAGGCAAGTTTGATTTCCTCATCCTAATATCAAGACTGGGTTAGGTGTTTCTCTGGAGGGAATGGGCTCCGATGTGCTACTTTTATGAACCAGTATAATTTCTAACATCATTCTATACACTTATCCTTGTATCCACAGACTCATCAAAGAAGCTTCTTTTAGCAGTAGATAGAGACCATTACAGAAATCCATGACTGGACAAAATGAGAAGAATAATCGACTGTGGAGTACCAAAGCTGAACTGACACATGTAGAGTACAGCTGTTCTACTCAAGGCTTGGTGAACATCTCAGAAGAGCAAACAGGAATATTGTAAGAGCCCAAGGCCCAGAATAGCTGCTGCAAGCTTGTATCTTCTATTTGTGATTGGGAGGAACAGCTATAAAATGTCAACAATATGAGTACCTAAACAAAATGTGAAAAAAAACTCCACAAATTGACTTTCCAATGAAAATAGAGAAAGTCTCATGAGGCCCTACCCCTAGATAAAGAACTATAAGCAATAAATAGCTACTTAGAATGGGGAAATCTGCCTTCTTCAGGCATGAACCTCTGATAGGTTGTCTAATCCCGTGGTCAGTCCTAAACACATATACACATGGGCAACCTAAATGACTCAACAAGAGATAATTTTCTTATAGAACAGGTCATGAATTTGTTTAGAGGAATAGAAGGGACACAAGAGGAGTTGAAGGCAAAAAGTGGTATAAATACGGCATTCATGTAAGAAATCCTCATAAAAATTAAATTCAAAAATATACATTGCCTTAAAAGAAGACACGAGTATCAAGGGAAAAACTCTTGAAATATGTAGTGTTGGCATTGGTCTACTTCACATAATAAGTCTTTAGGGCCACATCAGAGAAGGTGAAAGTGTAGAGTATGCATTAATAGTAGCTATAGTTAATTAGGTAGTAACTATGACAAGTATTGTATTATGGGAACATTGTTCATTACTTCAATGAACCTCCATGACAGCTGTGAGAGGTACCATTAATTTTATACTTCAGTAGTTATAGTCTGTGATGCTACCATTTCAAAGCATTGGGAGTCATTTCTCCCAAGTTGTTGAAAAAGAAGTCAGCAAAGGCAGCATTTAAATACAGGTTATCAAACATCAAAACCCACGACTTTATCTTAAAAGCTGTTATAAGGGAAAATATAAGTCAATATAAAGGAAAATACAATGATGTGTTTGGTGGATTAATTTAGAGGATAAATGCTGAGAAATGCACCTCCACTTATTTCATGATTGCACCAACATCATAGAGTGTATTTACACAAACCAAACTTGAACATGCAGATGCCAGCTTCTCAACCCAGCTTGTTGATACAATTTAGGAGATACGTCCAGCACAAAATGTATAAGGCTGCTGCCTGTAGTGAGGCATGCTGTTTTTGCTGTTTTCTAGAAAACTCTATGCAAGAAATATATTCTAATGATACAATTATAGTTGCTTATTCTTGCTAAGAACTACAGAAGGTGTATGTAATAGTTTTATATGACCAGCAGCTTTGTAGGTTAATATACTTCTTGTATAGAGTTTACTAGAAGGGGAACATGACTTTTGTTAATGGGTTAAGTAGAAGGGTTAGAATATTTCTTTGTAAATAGGTGGACAGATTAGTTAACTCACTTGTCTAATTTTCCCCTCAAAGGCCTTTTAAGGACCCTTCAAATTGAATATCTTAATGATTTTGATTTTGTCAGAAATAAAAATTGAGATAATGGATTTTTATTAAGTGTGCCACTCACCTTCATAATTCAGAAATTTAGAGTTTTAATTAAGAGATTAGGAGATTTTTTTAATGAGCCATGAAAAATAATTCCAATGTAAATACTTATTCTGTTTCTCTGAGGTTGTGCAGATAAAGCCATTCTTTCATACATTGAACTTGGTCATCCATCAGTGCGTGAGAAGGAGACCTTATTGCTGATCTAGCTCCTTGTATCTATACAAACTCAGGACTTTGTGCTAATAACCATAAGCTCTCCTTGAGATGCTAATGTGATATTAGTTTATAATAATCATTCAGAAGAAGTTTCATCACTATTTCAATTACCTACTCAGCGTAGCACAGTATCAAACAACTTTTGCCTTAATAACATTTTGATGCAAAGTCAAAGTCATACGTGGCTGACTAGAGGGGGATATACATGTGGTGAGCCCCATAGTACATTTATTATATAGTGAGCACTACAAAACTATTGTGTTTTTATCATTTAAAAATGCCTGTAACAAGCCAGTGGCTGAAGTAACATCTTAGGCCTATATTAATCTGCAGGAAAGTCCTGCCTCCTAAATCATCCTGCATCCTGTCTGAGGTCCCCAGTCAACTCAGAGATGCTTTTTTTTAAAAAGATTTATTTATTATGCATACAGTATACAGAACAGGGTACCAGATGTCATATTATGAGCCACCGTGTGGTTGCTGGGAATTGAACTCAGGACTGCTGGGAATTGAACTAAGGACCTCTGGAAGAACAGTTAGTATTCTTAACCTCCAAGACATCTCTCCAGCCCCCAGAGATGCTGTTCTACGAGTCAGTGTTCACTATTGCTCAGGAGGAGCAAACACGACTATCCCATGTCTCTAAGCTCATTTTTGTTTGTTTAGTTAATGGCTGGGCATCCTAGGCAAGTCCAGAAGCTTCTGTGAGCCTCAGTTTCTTTACTTGTGTAATATGAATCTTGATAATACATTTTCTGTGAGTTTTTGCTGTGAAGATAAAAGTAAGTAAAGTCTGGGAAACATTTTATAAACTGTGAAGTGCTGTGAAAAAAAAAAGTTATCATTTCAACAGTGGTGTTTTGGCAGAGTCTAGATGCCAGCCAGAAAACAGGCTGACTCAGAAGCAGGTTTGTAGGGGAGCTGGCAGCCTGCTGGGACATTGCTAAGGAAACCAGTAGAAACAGAGACGTCACTAAGCTCTGTCCTTATCTGTCTACTGCAGAGTATCTGCCAAGAACACAAACTGCTCAGGACTGGTCATGGGTAATTTACAGAAGTCAGCAGCTTCTGTTTATGGAGGAAGAGAAAGTGGGAGGGGCCTCCAAGGGAGGAAGGTGCTTCTTTTAGTTCAAAGACGAAAGTGCTTCCTGAACATTTCTATCAAGTATGTGCAGCACCATCTGGAAGCGAAGAGGAGCCTCACTTAGGCTTCCGCTTATGAAGGGGAAGCCTTTGTCCCTAGCATCTTTAAGATGTTTGTAAGTAGATCAACTTTAGTAGCAGAGGACCTGGGAGTTCCTCTGGGCTCAGCTGACAAATTCAGCATCCTTACTCAGCATAATAAAGGAATGGCAATAGAAATATCTGGGACTCTGAGAACTGGACTTGCAAAAGTTCCCTGTGTTCCTTCATATTCTGAAAAATCTCTCATATAATTCTCTATACCACTAGTAATTGCATGGTAAGCCATGGTTTCTGTGATAGGTTGCTTTTTCTTCCCCTTTTCCATTTGAAATAGAGCCAGCAGTCACTCCAATCTCAGAACTCCTAATGGGATTCCTCATCATACCCCCCAAACTCTATGACATATTTCTCCTGTAAAGGCTATTCCTGCTTGTCAACTTGACTATATCTATAGTGAACTATAATCCAAAATAGAGAGGGCACACTTGTGATTTGAACCTTGAGGCAGAAAACAACATGTCTTTAATCCAGACCTTGAGGCTGAAAGGCACATCTTTAACCTGAGTCACACCACTCTATAAAGACAGAAGAAGATGGAAGGTTATTCTTCCCCTGCTCCCTCTCATGTTCATCAGCCCATTTATTCCTTTTCTGAGAACCCAGCAGACCAGCTGAGACACCCAGCCTCATGGAACTGAGCAGCTACTAGATTCTTGGACTTTCCATTCATAACTAGCCATTGTTCTGCAGTTTGTAAGTCATTCCAATAAATTACCATATGTATACATATATATACATGTATGCATATATATGAAGAAAGCGGAAGAGAAAGAGAGATCTATTTTATAAATTCTGTAACTCTAGAGAACCCTGACTAATGCACCTCCTTTGCATGAGAATACCATCCCCAAGGTCTCTCTCTTCATATATTTATTATTATTAAAAAGCTATATACTTGAAAGTGGTTCTTGGCACCTCTCATTTTTTTACTTATCATAATGCCAATTAAAGTGTTCTGTCTTCCTGTCTAGTTCATGTCATCTCACTGGGCATTTCTATTGGATTCTTTATTAACTCTTACATGGATTATTGGGTTTAGCATCAATTCTGTCTTCTAATTACTTTATTTTTATGAGGCCTTTCATTGAAACAACAAAAGGAACAAAAGGCAAGATTCAAAAGGAGAGATAAACATGACTGTTACCTAGCCCAACTGTCATCAGAGATGTCTTATCATCAAACCACAAAATGTTCCAACCTAGAGACAGTTAATCAAAAACCAGTCACTCCAGGTGGGGTCCAAGAATACTCTGGTGTAGAAAGTTCCTGAGCACAAGATAATCAGTATCATGCTTGCACCATGTTCCCAAGCAACCTACTTTGTTGTGGTTTTTGCCCTTAAAAATCCATGTAATTTAGGATAAGCATCTCCTCCTTGCTCTGTTGTGATGGAAGCGTAGAGTAAGCCCCCTTCCTGGCTTGTATTGTGCTGACAATAAACCTTGCTGTTGCATTTCAGACATCTCTGTCTTTGGTGGTCTCTTTGGGGGTCGAGCTTTGGGCAAAACATTGAGTACTTCCTCTTTCCTTCATAGCATGTGAGCCAGTTCCTCTTAGTGAAGGCATTTGGAATTGTGTGATCAAGGAAATAGTCGTGGTATAAAGTGGGTCTTCATGCAGGGTAGTTTTAGCTAAGCTCTCAACCTGACCAATGATTGTAGGGAATGTAGAGAAAACTAAGTACATAATCTAGATGGTTTTATAGATATTTTTCTCAAAATTCTATTGGTCATTAGCATCTTTCTTTATATGTTTCTGGGTTTTTTGTTTTGTTTGTTTGAGTAACTGTGGCTAGCATATAAATGAGAGGTGAAGAAAATAAGCAGGTTGAGGTGCCCACCAGGCTTCAGTGGCTAGTTCCAAGCCTGTGGTCACATAGATAATTCTGGTGTTTTAATTAAGGTTACTATTACTGTATGAAACTCTACAAACAAAGAAACTTGGGGAGGAGAAGGCTTATATTTCTATATCCATGTTCACCATAAAAAGTTAGGACAAGAACTGAAGCAGGGCAGGGGACATGGCTTCAGGAGTTGATGCAGAGGCCATGGAGGGTGCTGCTTGCTGGCTTGCTCAGTCTGCTTTCTTATAGAACCCAGGACCAGCACTCAGGGATGGCATCACCTGTAGTAGGCTGGGCCCTCTCCCATTAATCACTAATTAAGAAAATTCCCTATAAGCTTGCTTACAGCCTGATCTTATGAAGCATTTACTCAACTGAAGCTTCTGTCTCTCTGATGATTAGCTTGTGTCAAGTTGACATAAAAATGTATCTGGTACATTTGGTTATGCTTAATGGCATTCTCAGAAAAAAAAGTCAAAGACAGGATTATAGAAAGAGATTCTCAGAGGGAGGAGGAAGTGGAGGGCTGGGGAGACAGTGGTCAGAATGCACTGTAACCATGACTGAGATTCTCAAAGAACAAATTCAATAAATGACATACCAATAAAAAAAAAAGACTAGAAAGTCTGTGAACTGCACTTGTAAGAGAATTGGATTTGATATCACAATTACTGAGAATAAGTGAATAGGTTAGGTCCATCGGATGCTACAAAAATAGGGTTCATAATTAACCTTGGGGATACTTAGTTAACTATAAGGAGTAGGCATTTGCTTCCTACTAGCATTTAAACAACATCCTTCTTAGGGTTTAGTTTTTTTTTAACAACTGTTCTTGTGACT
This sequence comes from Sigmodon hispidus, assembly GCA_004025045.1. Taxonomy (NCBI): domain Eukaryota; kingdom Metazoa; phylum Chordata; class Mammalia; order Rodentia; family Cricetidae; genus Sigmodon; species Sigmodon hispidus. Next base: position 102,549 of record PVIH01002401.1, on the reverse strand, counting down.
TTTATTACATTTAAATAAATATACTACATCTTGTTCTGAATTAAACATATTTACATATTTTTCACAGAACATGTTTATATACACAGTTATGGTGTCTTTATGAAATCCAGTAATTCACTACAATGGTGAAATCTGTTACCACTTAACATCTCAGGTAAGTCCTTCTCTCTCTCTCTCTCTCTCTCTCTCTCTCTCTCTCTCTCTCTCTCCCTCAACCCCGGTTTTCTTATAATAATAATAATAAAGGAATTCATTTATGTAGTTTTGTGGTATAAGTATAGTAATAAACTTATGTGTTTAAAATAGTAGTGTCTTTAACAAAATAAGTAGATGCCATGGTGATAGCAACATGATGAACAACAGGGAAGGACAATGAGGAAGGAGAAACAGGAAGAGGAGGAGGAGGAGGAGAAGAAGAAGAAGAAGATAAAATTTCCATAAAGGATGCCATGCTTTCATGGGCTGTGCAGTAAGGATGCAAAATCATAATTCAGACAAAGCTTTCCTGGCTCAGCCTTTTCCCCAAGAACACATTTTCTCTACTCTGGGAGACACTGATGAAACCAGTGTGTACTTTGTAGCAAATGTGATGCCCACCCCGACCCCCCACTCCCCTGGCTAGAGAACACTTTCCACTTGTTTGGAAAACGTTTAAGCATTTGATACTGGAAACATTTGAGAGATATGTATTATCTACCTCCTGCAGATGACTCAGAAGTCCCATTCTACACACTTGAGTGTGTTAGAAATGTTAGATTGTTGTTTTCATAAAACAAGTGAAGTTTATGAGCCTCTGTCTTGGTAGGTAGACAGAAAACCCATTATCATCAGGAAATACCTTTTCTCTTTCCCTAGGGTCATATAAGAAACACTCTGGTTGTAAGCTAGCATGACAAGTACTGATAAATGTTTTGTCTACACTAGCCTGGTGCCTTAACTGGCAAACAAGATACCTTACAGGCTAAAACTTAAAGGGAGACCCCCTTCCTCAGAGGACATGCTTTCCTCAGATCTCATTCAGGTTCTGGTGCTGACTGGGACTCACAGCTGAGGACCCTGCTTTTTGTGGACATCACAGACTGGTGCCCTTTTGTCCACACTGATAACTCTCACTTTTTAAATATTTCCCATCCCAGTACAAATTATCCCAGGAACTCAGAGTCTGGGCAATTAAAGCCCAGAGAAATTTCTGTGTTGAGGTTATCTCCCTTGGACCTCAAGCTGAGGAAATAGGTTTGGCTGGTATTGAAGCTCTCTCTCTCTCTCTCTATCCCTCTCTCCCTCCCTCTCCCCCACTCTCTGTGTGTGAGCACACCTGTCAGATTTGTATGCATATACATGTGTGTTAATGAATATGTGCACAGAGGTAAATAGAAGGACAAATATAGACTTAAATAGGCACAGCTTAATATCTTTGCAAATGATTTTGTTTACTCATATTTCAGATACGGAAAGCGAGGTTCTGAGAGATGGCACAATTCACAAACCACAGAACACTAGTAAGTAGACATTATAAACTGCTATTGGGCACCATATCTCTTTCTAGTTTCCCCAGGCACAGCCTGAGGCTCTTACATTCTTACAGCAACTGTGAAGAATGAAATTTTTACATCTCTAGATTTTTTGCTACTTCCAAATTCACAGGATGAATGGCAAATGTGGTTTTCTTCCCTTTTAGCCAAATCTCAATGTTTGCAATGGCAGGAAAGTATTCAATTCTAGGATGAAGTTGACATTAGAACTGTGAATGGCTAGCATGCTGTGAGCTTTTAGAGAGCAGTGAGCCACACTTTGGCTTATTTTACTTTTAAGCAGTACTACTTTGTGTGATTTGGTTTTAAACAGCAGAATTTCACTCTACGACATATGCCAACTTATTGGGAAAATCTAGAGTGACTGACCAAAAGCAAAGAAAGAACATTAAAGCTTTAGAAAAGTCAGGTCTGGACCTTGAAGGTCCAAGATTCTGCTGCCCAGTGATGCTAGTCTTGGCTGAGTGTCCATAATATTGCAGACAGCAAGAGTTCAATTTCTCTTTAAACATGGTTGAATTTCCAAGATCAAGTATGGGTAGGGTTGCATTTGGGAAATTTTTCTTTTGAATTCAAGATGGCTACCATCTCCCTGAGTTTCCAAGTGATTGTCTTCTGTATACAGTCAGTTTAAGTGTCTTCCTGTAAGGACAGAAGTCCCATTGCATTTGTTTTTTATTCTCGTAACTTAATTTGTTCTTAATTATTTTCTTAAAGGCCCTATCTCTAGAAACAGCCAGATTTATGGTCCCGGTTCACAATACTGTGAAGGTAATATTGTTCAGTAGAAATCATACTTTGGATTAATCTTTTCTCTGAGGGTGTTATTCTCTTGTGATAGTGGACATCAGCCTGCTCTAGCTTCTAGCCAGCCATGTAGCCTCCAAGATGACCCCCCTCTCCTTCCTGACAGTGAACTGTGCTATGATCCTGGTATAGTCAAGGCATTTCTGTTCTACTGTATTTATGACAATTGATAATGTTACTGGGACATTATATCATCCTAAATATAGAAGCATCTTTACAGTCATATGGGGATTGGTTAAAGTTTCAAACATGTATGACAATTCAGTTTTTAATGCTGGTCTTCTCTGGTGTCTTCTGGGGGATGGACCTGCTCCAAGTTCTTCTGGTCTTGGCTTCCATAATTTAAATTCATGTTTCCAGAGGTGCCACATTAGGTTGAACCATGGAGCCACTCCCCAAGGTGAGCATGTCCTTTCTGATCCCGCTGCAAAGGCCATTATAAAAGGAGATGAGGACACTTTTTCTAGGGAAAAATCAAAGAATGTTATGGGAAGAAAGGAGACTGCAGAGGATATAAAGCTAATAACAGCAGGCAAAAGTACCATTGGTTTATTTTCCTTGATAACAAGGTAGTTGGGGAATTCCACTGTACATAAAATTCATTCTTCTGTTTCTCTTTGAGGAGATGATCATACTTTCACCTTGTTCTTCACCAGTTGTGGAGGTGGCCCTGTAATGCTTATAAACATGATTTTACACCATAAACTCTTTCAATGGGAAAAGTAGGGTTCTGACAGCAAGGGGTCTTGCCTGCAGCTTCCCAGCAAACTTGGGATACAGTGACCATTGAGCATTCCATTTTAAGCAAATTCCATTTGGAAACTGCACTACATAGCTCACTGGGGGTATTTTTAGATGCTAATTGCTTTCTCACAATTTTTTAAAGAAAAAAAGAAAAGCTCAACAATATCCAGATAGTCAAGAAGAAAAATTGCAAACACTTCAGGCAGTGGATATCATGCCTAGCTGAGAACAGACAGCCTGAAAAACTGATCTGGGTGACTGATCTACAGGCTGATTGGAAGTGAAGGGAATCTGGGAACTATTAGCCTTTGGTTCTGAAGCTTGGCTCCACATCAGAGCCCAGTGCAAATTTCTGTAATTGTTGGCTTTGGAGCTGTTCAATTTGGGCTGGATCCCAGCCTTGCCACTGTTCCCTATGTGACTGTGTTGAGGTTACTTAAGACTTGCAAGCATCCATTTTCCTATTTATAAAACTGACAATCTGATGCTCAACCTTATAAGCTTACTTGGAGAACTCAACAAAATCTTTGTGGGCAGTGTCCAGTATGGTCTTGAGTCTGCAAATTCTCTAAAGTTTAGTGGTCATCAGGATTCTTTTTCCTTTTTATTGGCTCTTTAGGTATTAAAAAAAACCTTGTTGCATACACATATCCATTGTTCATAACAATTCAGTAAGTCCTGTTAAAGCTGATAAAGATCCTGTGAAACCACAGTTAAGTTAATCCATGAAACTTTTAGAATTGAAAGTGTTTGATTCAGAAGAACCACTGTTGTTTCCAAGTCAAAGGTTCTTACAGAGCCAGCACAGGATCTTGTTCACAGTGGAGAAAGTTGTTCTTGTCTTTAGAGATGATTGTTGTGTAAAAGACAGTCTCAGGGCTCACACTCCATCTATCTTGTGAAAGAAGAGTCTAAGAAAGTGTAGTTGATACTCTACAGATCCACCCATTTGCCTGCAAATTTCAGGATGTCATTATTTTTTACTGCGCAGTAGTACTCCATTGTGTAAATGTATCATAATTTTAAATCTGTTCTTCAGTTAAATGGCATCTAGATTGTTTCCAGGTTCTGGCTATTATGAATAATGCTGCTATGACCATGGCTGTGCTAATGCCCTTGGGGTTAGAATGTGCATCCTTTGGATATATGCCTAATAGTGGTATTGCTGAGTCATTGGGTAGATTGAGTCTCAGTTTTCTCAAAGAACCACCTGAATGAGGCAACACAGACCTAGAAAAATAGTCATGGTATATACTCACTTATAAGTGGATTTTAGACATAAAGCAAAGGACAACCAGGCTACAACCCACAATCCCTGAGCAGCTAAATAACAGAAGAAACATTAAGAAAGACATCCATGGATTCCCCTGGGAAGGGGAAACAGAGATCTCCTGATTGAATTGGGATAATCTAGGAAGTGAGCAAGGGGAGGTGGGAACAAATTTTGAGAGAAGGAGATGGCTGCGTGGGAGGAGTAACAGAGAAGGGAAACAAAGAAATAAATATCTTGTTAAAAGGAGCCACTGTGGGATTAGAAAGAAACCTGGTGCTAAGGAGACATCCAAGAACCCACAAGATGTCTCTGGCTAGGTCTCCAAGCAATAGTGGAGAGGGTGCCTATACAGGAAGGACTTCCCCTATAATCAAGTAAATGAACACTCCCTAATTGTCATTCTAGAACCTTCATTCAGCAATGGATGGAGACAGAAGCAGAGATCCATAGCTAAGCACCAGGTCAAGATCCTGGTCCAGCTGAAGAGAGATAAAAAAGAGAGTATGTGAGCAAATGGATCAGGATCATAAGAACAAGACACACAGAGAACGGAGCTATTGGGAGCTCACTGACTCTGAAATGACAACTGAGGAACCTTCATGGAAAGGAACTAAACCCTCCAAATGTAGACGACAGTCAAACGGTGTGGGCATTTTGTAGAGCCTCTTGTAGTAGGACCAGAGTTTATTCCTGTTGTATGAACTGACATCTCAGAGCCCATTCCCTACAGAGAAACACCTTAGTCAGCCTTGACACTGGAGCAGGGGTGGGGGCAGGGTGGAGACGGGATGGGGGGGCGGGACTCCGACCTACCTCAACTGGATATGCCAGACCCAATTAGCTCACTTTTGGATTCCTTGCCCTTCTTAGGGAATGGAGGAGGTAGGGGGAGGCTGAGGGAGGACGGAGAGGAGGGGAGAAAATGCAATGATAGATATGGAAAAAAACTTTTAAAATAATAAATACATAAATTTTTAAAAAGAGGGTGTAGTTGAGGGAAATGAGAAAACAAATGATGACTCCCCCTTCTTCCCTTCTCTCAGTCTTCTACTTGTGGTCTTTAGGCAAAAAGGATGGAACAGACAAGGAAACCAGGCTGATCCCAGGAATCCATGGAGCAAATTGTTGCCAGCACTTGGGGAAACCTTAATATTGCTGGCAAGCTTTCAATTATCACATTATGAATCTGTTTCCAGGAAAAAATGGGTTACGCTGATGAAGAAAGCAGTGTTGTTACAAAGTCTGCATGAAGACTGAATCATGAATCATGTTGGTGCTTGTGAGAAAGGTTTATGAATAGGTGTTAATTTACAGTTAGGTAAAACAATATTTTCTTATAACATTCATTTATTTTTTCCCCTTCAGTCTTCTATAGATACTAACAGTGATTTCAGATTTTTTTTAGAGAGGAGGATAACATTAAAGATCCTGTGAAAATATATTGGCTGAATGCCTTGCCACATTATAGCTTAAGCTTGTAAATTCTGGAAATAAATTGGAATGGCAGTAGAATTGGTGGTAGGGCCTTTTGTGTAAAGCCTGAAAAGTCTTCCATTGATTAAGTATAAAAGGATATTATTAATAAGCAAGTATTAAAAATGATAAAAAAATGTTAAAAGGGGGTTTTAGGAACCTGGATTCTGAGTTATATGTTGCTATGGATCTCAGCCCACTTCCTGCAGACTAATGGTACAAGACAACACAGAGGATTTCATTGTTCTCCAGGAGTATCTGGGTCAGAAAGTCAAGGGAAACTTGCCACTGCTTCATAAATTCTCGGGTTCAGCTGGGATCATCAGAAGTGTTGAGATGCCTCAATAATGGGAGTTGGAATTGCTCCAGGGCTTCTCCATCCTTAGGACTCCAGGTCAGTGCTGTGGTCCCAGCGCCTCAGTGGTAGCTGAAAACAGGCTCCTGTCATTCTACTCAGCCTCCCTTTGTATCTGCATTTACACAGGATGCTGATTGGATTCCAAGCTGTGTTCTGGATATAAAATGTCTGCCACAGAATCATGTGTTTGAACACATAGGGCCCAGATGGTGACATTGTTTTACAATGTTGTGGAATGTTGGAAAATAGAACTTACCTGGTGGGACTGGATCTCTGGTGAAGGAGGTTACTTGAGCTTTATAACCTTACCCTGTTTTCTGATCCGTAAAGATGTAAGCAAGCAGCCTCACACTCCAACCATTATAGCCTCCTGCCCCTACCATTTCTACCCTCCAATCGTAAGCCAAAATTAATCTTACTTTCCTTGGGTAGCTTCATATCAAGGGTTTGGCCACATTTTGTCAATGAGAAAAGTAAATGAAACAACACAATCCTACAAAAAGCAAGGGAAGCCACACCTCTTTTTATGATGTAGAGTATATTGGTTCCATCCTGATTCAGGGAGGAAACAGAGATGCCATTTTTTGACAGAGGCAAATTTATCTAATTTATATGGAAAGGTGAGTGTGAGGCATAGAATATTGGTGTGACCATTGTTGGGAAATTCTGGTCCATACTTTTCAACAGCATCAAATACTTCCAGGATCTTTGGCTTCTGAGATTTATGAAAGCATATATGATAAAATTCAGTTTCCAAATGTGGTTAAATGGTGTCTGCTTTTTTGAACTCCTTTCTTTCCTTTTTTTCTTTGAGATATAACTGACCATTTTCCTCTTAAGCACTTGAATTGTTTTTCTGTCTTTAGAGTCTTTAAGCACATGGTCTATTCCCCCCCCATCCTCTAAAGAATGAAGGACAAAGAATTATTTCCTGTTTGTACATTTGTAAAGAGGAAACCAAACAACCATGTATGTATGTTTCTTTTTATTAGATTGGAAAGTTCATTGAAATATTGTGATGGATATTCTTGATTGTCAATTTGACTACCTGGACCAAACTACAATCCAGAAATACAGAGCACACTTGTGATCTGGATCTTGAGGTGGAAAGACACAGGCCTTTAATCCAGATCTTGAGGTGAGAAGGCACATCTTTAATCTGGCCACACTTTCTTCTGGAAAGACAATGGAGAAAGGAAAGACTTGTTCTTCTCCTGCCTGCCCTCATCTTGTCAGCACATCCATTCTCTTCACTGGCTTTGGCACCTACTTCTTTGGGATTCCAGCCTATACAGAGGATGATCTGAAACACTCAGCCTCATGGGACTGAGCAATCACTAGATTCTTTGACTTTCCATTAACAGATAGCTGTCATTGGATGGCAGCCTGTAAGTCATTCCAACAAATTTACATGCACACACACACACAAACACACACACACACACACACACACACACACACACACTCTATCATTCATTCATTCTGTAAGGCCTATGGCTCTAGAGAACTCTAATACAAATATTGATGTTTAAAATATATATTTTTATTTTAATTTAGCACTTCCTAGTTTTGATCTTTGATTTTCTTTTGTTTTCTGAGTATTCCTTATGCGTTTTGATCATATTCCCCATCTTTTTTTTAACTCTTTCTGGATTCTTCCCTCTTTCCTAACTCACCTGGATGTCTTTGTTTTTAATTCACTGGCATCTTTTTTTGTGTTGTCAAAATATTCTTGGATGTATAGTCTTCCATTAGCGTGTGGTCAACTTACCAGAGGCTATACTTTCAGTCTCTCTCTCTCTCTCTCTCTCTCTCTCTCTCTCTCTCTCTCTCAGCAGTGGACAATTTTGTGTTCTCCTCTCCAAGATAAGATTTGGCCTGGCTTGGCTTGGACAAGTCTTTTGCATGCTGTCACCATCACCATGAGTTCATGTATGTAGCTGTCATGCTGTGTCGACAAAATACTGTTTCCTTATAGTAACCCACTACCTTTTGCTCTTATATCCTTTCTGCCCCCCTTCTGCAGTGGCCTCTGAGTCTTGGGAGGAGGGGATGTGATATATATGTTCCCCTTAGGGCTGAGTACTCTGCAGTATTTTATTCTTTGCACTTTATCCAGTTGTGAGTCTCTGGGTTAAGCACCATTTACTATAAAGAGAAGCTTCTCAGATTTGGGTTGAGAGATGCATTGACATATATGTAGGAGTCCATTTAATACTATACCCACTTAGTATAGTAATAGTAGTGGGATCTCCCCTAGGGTGTATGACCTGATTACTCCTCGATTCTTGACCTAATAATGGTATCAGGTACAGGTTTCAGCTTGTAGGGTAAGATTTAGGGTAATTCAGAAAGTAGTTGTTTATTCCCACAATATCCTTGCCACTATTGTACCTGTGGTTATGTCTTGCCAGTCCAGTCACCCTTTTACCTTGCAGGCTTTACAGGTTTCTCAGTTGGATATGAGTGATGATTACATCTCTCTTTTAGGAGCATGCATATCACTTTACAGCACTATGGAAGCTGATGTCTGTAGTAATAGGGACCTTACTGTCAAGTTCTGGGGGATAATCAAAAATAGTGGCAGTAGCATGCAATGTTTGAGGGTTTGATGTAAACTTACTGACCAATAACCTCAAAAGAAGTAACCTGTTCCAGGAACTGAGCCTCTGGTGTTTATTATGAACATTGTGGTTCCATTATAAAGAAACTTTATTTAAAGCTCTCTCTCTCTCTCTCTCTCTCTCTCTCTCTCTCTCTCTCTCTCTCTCTCTCTGTATGTGTGTTTTAGTAAGCATCTATGGCAGTAGGTTTCCACATAACTTTTTAAAAGCTATTTGAAGCTTATTGTTTTTACCTCCCATAGTCTCTACTCCACCCTCTTCTTACCCATCCCAAATTCACTATTCCTGGTTCATTATTGTCTTTTCATCCTTGGCACCAATCTATTCTTTCTCCTTTCCTTTGAAAGATTCTTTCCATGGCCCTTTAGTAAGTTCCTGACCTCTATGAGCCAGGATCATGAAACATGCATATCTGAAGATTTAATGCTAACATCCATAAATGAGAGAAATCATGAGATAGTTTTCTGGCTCTGGGTTACTGCTCTCAAGAGGATAGTTTCCAGCTGCACGCATTTATCTGAGAATTTTATAATTTCATTTTTTAAATAGCTGAAAAATATCCCATTGTGCAAACATACCACATTTTTATTAGCTTATCATCAGTTAGCAGACATATAGGTTTTTTTCATTTCCTGTCTATTGTCAATAGAAAATCAATGAACATAAATAAACAGTTGTCTCTAGAGAGGAATAGAGGGTCCTTGGAGTATATATTCAAGACTGATATAGTTGGGTCATATGGTCAATTTAATTTTAGTTTTTTGAAGAACCCCCACTCTGATTTCCATAGTGGATGTACCAATTCGAATACCCCACAGCAGTAAAGAAGTGCTTACTTTTCCTCAGTTCATCCCAGCATTTTCTGTCATTAGTTTTTTTTTTTTCTTGACTTTGGCCATTCTGACTGGGGAGAGACGGAATCTCAGAATAAATGTAATTGTTATTTATACTCTCTCTGTATATCTGACCTTTTGATCCCTGTAGAAGGGTAGGAAAAATTTCTAAAGGCTGAGCAAGAGAATATCCTTTTAGATTTTCTTACTTATACAGTAAAGAAAGTCTTACTTAAAAGACAAATGAGGACCATGAGCCCTAGTAGCACCCATGTCATCAGATGTTAAACATCCACCACTGACACCAGAGATGGGAGACTTCCAAAACTGTTCTTTGTTCTCTATCTAAATTAGAAGGGTAACTGGAACTCAAATGCCCCCACACTTTCCAGGGACTGTCTTATGCTAGTAAGAACAAAGGGATGTAGACATGTCTAAGGATACATTGCTTATTTTGTAGGTATACCTGGAGTTAGGGAGACAGCCAATCATACCAAGGATGGTGAAGGTACGTTTCATAGAGCTGAAACATCCTGCTGCTCTAAATACTGAAAACTTGTCAATCTCACAGAGACAGTGAATCTCTGGAAAGTCTTAAAATTTTAATAATGAGAGTGGAACTGCAGTGTAGAGAAAAACATGAGCTGTAATAAACCAATTCCTGTATTCTGGAGAAGATAGATGAATGTAAATCATTAGCATGCCACCATCACCTACTGTTATAGCTTTATTTGTATGATGAATTCATTACTGATTATTTTTTCCTACATTTTATATAAAAATTATCAGAAAAAATACTTTTGCAACAGACACAGGACAACAAAGTTGCATCAGCAAAGAGAAATGAACTGGAAAAAAATAAATGCACTAGACACAAATATTTGAGGCACACATTTGGGAATGTTTATTTTTTAAGCTCTTAATTTTGTCTAGCTCTCATTTTTTTCAAATTAATTTAAATGTGAGATTTAGAATCCCTGTATATAGCGCTTTATTTAAGGACAATGCCAGAGATATGCTAAGAATTCGTCCGTTTTTTTAAAAACACAATCCTTGATGGAGAGCAGCACAATATGGAGTATGTCTCCTGCCTCCTGTTCTGATTATTTTCTCACACTTGCCTTGTTCTTGATTCTGTAGACTGATTATTTGTTTATGTCAACTTGGAACTATACCAAAGAACCAAAGATCAAGATGTCAAGAAGTTAGTCAGTGAGATTCTATCAGCACTTTGCTTTCTTCATAGTTGGAAGCTTGCTCTTCTCCATGGCATTAGGAGGGAATGTCTCAGTGGTAGAATTTTGGCTGCAGCTTATGTATCGCTGGCCTGGAAAGGCAATGTACCTTGGCAGCGGCAAGGCTGTCATTCTAGTTTAGAGAAAACATCTCTTCATGACTTGAAGGAAAATGCTTTCCTCTCACTACATCTTAAACTACCATAAGAAAAATAAATTAAAAAGAGAATGGAAGATTATCTGTAAGACCTTTCCAGGCTTGTCTTCTCATAGTTTTACCAATCTACACCTCTGATTGGGAGAGCTTGACCAACACCAGCATCCAGCATACCTCTGATTGGGAGAGCTTGACCAACACCAGCATCCAGCACACCTCTGATTGGGAGAGTTTGACCAACACCAGCATCCAGCACACCTCTGGTTGGAAAAGCATGATCAATACCAGCATCCAGCACACCTCTGATTGGGAGAGCTTGACCAACACCAGCATCCAGCACACCTCTGGTTGGAAAAACGTCATCAACAACACCAGCATCCAGAATCTTCAGCCTAATAATAATCTTAGCTTATGAAATTTGATTTTTGAATCTTTTAAAAATATACTTTAATCCCCTTAGATAGTAGCTGAATACAGCATAAGATTATTAAGCTTTGACATGTGAGTCAGCAGAGAAATTCTTTCGAAGGCGGAGGCTTCTCCCTGCTTTTGAGGACTATCTGGGGGAAGTTCTTGTTGAGAGCACACCTTCTTGACCCCAACTAGATATTAAAGATTCCCAGCTCCACATGCATTTTCCCAGCTACCCTTCTCACTAACAGTAATCACATTTAAACAGAAATTAAAAGAACTCTTTCTTAGTGCACCAGCACAAAGCAAGGTGCTTAGTGTGAGGGTTAAGCATAAAAGGGCAATTAAGGATGATCTTTTATTTGTTCTTGGCTCTGCAATGAGATGTTAGTGTTTATTTAATTCATCAAAGTCTATCTAGCAGCCTTCTAGGTACAACGGAAAGCCACTCACTATCTCATGTCCCTGAAGATTTAATTCCTTGTTTAATTATCAGACAGTGAAGAGGAATGAGGGAGGACTGCCAAGGGAATGAAGGGTTCAGATTGGTATATGGAGAATGGGACATTTACTCTAGATTTGTCTGCCCAGTGAATGGCTCATGTCATTGTAAGTGCATGCACACTTTGGAAGTGCAGGCAAAGAAAAAGTGGTGGAAAATGTTATTCTATGATAGTAACTTTGTGGAGGACTCAGACTCAAGTTGGTAGCAATAGCTACGTGCAAATGCAAGAGGTTTTAGTAGGCCACAAGAAATATAGGATACAGGGGTCACCAAGGAGGAGGGTTGCATCAGAATGAGGAGGGTTCTGGTTGGATGTCTGAGGAGAGCACTTGGCAGAGGGAAGAGAAGAGTGAGTACCCATCCCCTTACCTGGTTTTCTCAGCATAAACATTTCTCACCTTAGTAAAAATATATCCAGCCTCAGGTCTTTCTGTATACTAACTTTATTGTAGAACAAAATGGGGGGGTAGTTTTAATTTTATTTTTGACTTGGACTTTTTCTCTTTTAATTTTTCTGACCTCATTACAAACATCTACCCATTTTTTTTTTTTTTGGTGGAACTATACGTGAAATCAGAGAACCAACTTTTATTCTTCTTAACTTAACCTGTTCATCAAACTAAATGTACTCTTTTCACACACTATGAGAAATTTGTGTGAGTTTTCCCATTCTTGTATCCAGAGTTGGACATTGGAAAATGAAAGATCACATTAGAGGTCGATATTTAGAACACAAAGGGAGAAAGGGCTTTCAGGGTTGCTGTAGAAGGCATGAAGCTTGCAGGAACTTCATTGTTGATATATATGAACAAAACCCCAAAGAGTTGAATTGTAAACTCAGAAGGTGTCTAAAGTCCTGGCAGGATTCCATGAACTCCCAATGACTCAGGTCAGCTGTCTCTGTGATCTCCATCTCATGATCCTGATTCCTTTGCTCATGTGCACTTTCCTCTCTCTCTCTTCAGCTGAACCTGGAGCTCGACATGGTACTTACTTGACTATGGATCTCTGCTTTTGCCTCCATCCATTGCCGGATGAAGGTTTATAATGACAATTAGGGGAAGTCCTTAGTTTAGGTACTCTCTCTACTATTGCTTGGGGTGCTAGCCAGGGACATCTTGTGGGTTCTTGAAGGTTTCCTTAGCACCAGGTTTCTTTCTAACCCCACAGTGGCTCCCTCTATCAAGATATCCATTTCTTTTTTTCTCCTTCTCTGTTTCTCCTTCTCTCATGACTTGTTCCCATCTCTCTTTGTGCTCACTCCCCACTGCAATTCCAGTTTACTCAGGAGATCTCTATTTTCCTTTCCCAGGGGGATTCCTGGATGTCTCTCTTAGGTTCATTTTGTTACCAAGCTGTTCAGGGGTTGTGGTTTGCAGCCTGGATTGTCTTTGCTTTTTTGGAGCCTTCAAGGAAAGGAACTAAATCCTCCAAAGGTAGATGACTGTCAAATGGCTTGGGCAGTTTGTGGAGCCTCTTGCAGTAGGGACCACACTATGTTCCTGGTGCATGAACTGACATCTCAGAGCCCATTCTCTACAGAGGAGCATCTAACCCAGCCTTAATACTGGGATGAGAGACTCAGACCTACCTCAACCGGATATGCCAGACTGAAATGACCCACCTTGGGACTACTTGCCCTTCTTTAGGGAATGGATGGGGGGACCCGGTAGGAGAGGTTGAGGAAGGATTGGGAGGGACTGGGAGGAGGGAAGGAGGGAGCAGCAGTATATGGTAAACACCTTTTAAAATAAAAAATAATTTAAAAAAGAAAGGAGAAAGCTGTATGAGAGCAAGCAACAAAGAAAAAAGAAGAAAGAGGAGGAGGAGATTAATACTTGATTAAAAAAACTGACAGGAATTATTTCAGGCCAAGGGAAAGAAAAGCTGAGAGCACAGAGTGGGTGTTACAGGAACAGGGAGGGCCAGGGGGCTGAGACAGTGATGATGTGGTAAAGAAGAGCACAGGGCAAAGGACAGGGATGTTGCAGATCCTGCCGTCCTTGGGATGGTACCTAAGGAGGAAGAGACTCCAGCAGGAACCGGCACAAGATGTTCTGACATGTCTGTTTCACCACATTCCCAAGCACGCCCATGTCTTCAGTCTTCACTTCATTTCTACTACCCCATGGCTACCTAAACCATCACCAGCTCTTGCCTGACTCTTTTGCATTCATTTCTTCTAAACTCTCAAAACATAGTGCATTATAATCTTTGAAATACAAATTGGATTAGTGCATATTCCTTCTTAAACATTTAAGCACATTCTCATTACATTTTGAGTATTAGCTAAATTTTCCTGCATCACAAAGGTACTGTTCAGCTTTCCATAGTGCAGTCTGCTTCCTTCCCATGTCTCTAACACCAGCTCTCTGCCTAAGAGTTCCCTGGCTCCTGACAATCCAGTTGCTGGCCAGTCTCTATCTCTTATCCCAGATGCTTCTTCCTGGGACAAATCCTTCCAAGCTGGCTCCTGATGAGCCTTGTGACCTCCTGAAGGTCACCTGAACATTTTGTACAATTGCATTTATGTTTGCTTGCTTTTCAATGTTTCAGTTTTCCCTTCTAGACTGTGTACACTAAAATTTTGAAAGACAATAGCATGATGCTCTTGGCACTTAGTAAAAACTGATTGGGAGGGGCAGAGGCACATAATTGAGAAATGGGTGGAGATAACTATTCAGAGGGAGGGGGGAGAAGAGAAATAACACTAAAATTGTTTGAAACAACTACAGGAATTATTTTCTAATTATTATTATCTTATATATTACACCTTGACTTCTGTTTCCCCTCCCCAGCACAAAAAATAATTTTAACCAAAAATTATTCATAATACTTTAAGTGTGCATGTGTGTGTACATACTCATATAGTATATATAAAGTTAAACCACTTGAGCTGTCAATGGTTTCCCCAAAACACATAGACTGTCTTATACATCTCTTACTTTCAGGCATGAGAAATCCTCTTTTGAGTTATTAGCCAGGAAAGTCCAAGAAGCTCCTAAAACAATATAGCTTTTGCTGTTGCCCTTGGTTATCTCCTAGAGTTGGAGGGTAAGTCCTTACTGCTCAATACATCCCACACATTGGACTCAAGACTCAGAGGATTAAAGCTGAATATGACCAAAGCCTGACAACCAGCTTTCATGGTGCCAGAAGGTGCTATACAGACTGCCAATGGAGGGAAGCAGCCAATAGTCCTGCCAGCTGTGATATCTGTGAACCAGAACATTACCCAACATGGAAAAATGTTGGTGAAATAGGAACACTTATATTTTGGTGGTAACCAACAGCTCTCTAGTTGAATTTAAGTCCCATTCAACCAGAAGGAAATCACACTTTGTACTGAAAAACCTATCGAGTCTCCTGGGGCTAGTGAAGTCAGAGAGGCTACACCTATGACATCCTAACAATAGTGCTGCCTAGACAGGACCTGAACAATGACAGTATCAATAGACAAATTAATGTGAAAGATGGAAAATCTCATGGGTTCTGACCCTAGATGAAAAACTGTAGGTAACTAAGAGAGGGGTCATTAGTCATCTTCAATGATGAAGACTCCTAATTGGTTATCCAATTCCAGGTGCTCAGTCCTGAAATCATATACACACAAATAATACTAAAGAAAATCAGCAGGGTATATGTATTTGTTTATGTATTTATACATACATAAAATAATTAACAAAGAAAAAGAGTTAGAGAAGGAATGAGAGAGTGTATGTAATGGATAGGAGGAAAAATAAGAAAGGGAGAAAATGATATCATTATATTTTACTTTTAAAAAAAGTCTAACCAAAGGAATAAATAAAAAATTGGAAAAGATCCTAGTTCATACCTGGACAAATTTTACATTCTCCTCCTCCTTTCTCTCTTTCAGTCTCTGTCTCTCTCTCTTTCACACACACACACACACACACACACAGAGAGAGAGAGAGAGAGAGAGAGAGAGAGAGAGAGAGAGAGAGAGAGAGAAGTTGTAGTCTAGAATCTATGAGTAAGCTTCATAATTAACAAAGGACCGTAATTTCATACACATTTTTAAATCTTCCTAAAAGCAACGGACAGCAGGTATAATGTAAATGTTTGAAATGGTGACATTTTTTTTTTACTTTGTGAAAATGATATTTTTAGTGTGTTCGTCTCCTCTAATTGTTGCTGCATTTATTTCTGTTCCCATGGGAACCTAGAGAGGGATGGTTTCCCAGCCCTTGTGGGTTTCGGCAGAAGAGAAGGACCACCAGAAGAGCTGCTGTTGAGATGCGTCAGTGTTTCCACCCCACAGTGCATGTTGGGGATGTGTACTCCATCAGATGTGAGCACTGTATCACTGCATCAAGCAGGCACGTGAGAGAGCTTGTCATGGAGGAGAGGATCCCGTCAGCAGCCCGTTCCTATAAGTATAACAGAGAGGATAAAGAGCAGAAAGAGAGGTCGGTCAGACAAGCTTTCGGGAGAGCAGTACCTATACACCCACTCTGCACTGTACTTGAAATTTGTCTGGGGTTAGCTGCAGAAGAGGTTAATTTTCTTCTTGTTTGAGTTATTTGCTTTATTATCTTCTTTTTTTAAATTAAAAAGCATGAAGAAAAGTTGAAACGAACATGAGAGACAAATTAAGCCTCAGAAAAGAAAAGCCAGACAAAACATATGTGAAGTTTCTCCATTGTTTATGTCCAACTGTGGAGGGATGGTGGTCCAGCGAAAGAACACTGAGATCAATCAAAGAAAAGGACTCCAGTGCCCGAGAGACTCAGTTTCCCCATGCAAGAGGGTCACACAGACATCTCTGGGAAACTGCTATTCTCATGAAAAAATTCTTCAGGGTGTTATGCTCAGTACAGCAAAAAATGAAAGAGCATGTTCATAGGAAAGGAGAAAACCTGGCCTTCAGCTTTGGCATCTGTGGCCAATAGGCACAGTCTGACTGACTGGTTTGGGAATGGCATTTCCAAGAAAAGAACAAAGACACATGCCTGGTATGGTGGCACCTGCCTTTAATACCAGCACTCCAGTGGCAGAGGCAGGCAGATCTCTATGACTTTGAGACCACCGGATCTACAAGGAGAGTTCTAGGATAGCCAGGGTGTTACACAGAGAAATCATGTCTCAAAAAAATAAAACAAACAAATAACAACCATACTTACAAAAAACAAAACAGCAACAACGAAAAGAACAAAGATATACAACCTACAACCCCTTCAAAATAAGCCAAATCCCCTCTAAGTGTCTCAACAAAGGGGTGGGGAGATGATCATTCCAGGAACATTCAAACTCTCTCTTGTTCTTCTTACCCACACCTGTGCCCCCATCTGCAGGCATACTCATAGTTTTTTTTTTTCTTTATAACTCCTATGTTATCTCCTTATCCCTTTACTTATCATTTTCTTTTGATCCTAAGGAACTATAGCAAGATCCTTCTTCAGGTTTGAAAAGGTCAGTTGAAAGTTAATTGTTTCAATTTTGTCACAGATTAATTGATATAACTACTGGGACCCAACTTTCTACAGACAGAATTCTAAAATGTAAGCAGAAAGAAACTGACTTCTTAGCGCATTGTTAGCAGTTTAGGGGTAAACGGTTGTGTTTCTCTATTCTGCCAACAGTCTGGTAAGTCAGGAAGCCCATACTTAAATAGTTAAATTTTCTTCACTGAGGTTAAAAGCCATGTTCCTTCCTTTGAGTTCCCATTTTCAAATGATTCTGTGTTCAGTGGGGTCATGTCCTACCTCAAACATTCTCTCTAAGAAGCCAGAATGCATCTTCCCCCTATATGTTTATGTTTAAAATAGGATAACATTTTAAAATTGCCTTTCTTGTTGGTATTTTTACTGATTTCCCAACTACTCAAAGTAATTAAATGTGTAATTTTGAGAAAAATGTATGGAAACATCTAATAGTCTGCCAAGTTAAAAGCTTATATTTTGCAAAGTCTATAGGGAGAGAGTTTAAAAATAAATCATTCTAATAACAAGGTGCCTGGCACTGAGCCTTGCAGATAGGATGTACCATATGTCATGGACCCAGCAGCAGGATCTGGGTGAGGTAACCCTCTGCTCCTACTCTTCAAGTGAGTGGGGCTTGCAGAGGTCAGGCTCCAGGATAAATGCTGTGGCCAGGATCTGAGCCCAGTGGAGAGATGAGAACCTGATCTCTCCATCTCGTGATGTAAAAAGCCAGGACCAGTGGATCAGAATGTGCACCTATCTTACATTCTATTCCCAAACCCTAGATTTCACAGGTAGATGTGATGAGAAAGAGTGGTATACAGCTCCAGCAAGGGGTTAGTTAATGTTACCTAGCTTTCCTACAGGCTGGTGTATGGGGTATGGTTTTGTGACATAGTTGGGACCAATCAACCAAAGAGCACTGGTATCAGGTTAATGGTCTGTTAATTTCTGTCTAGGAATTTTGCTAGGTCCTCCCATCCTAGGGTGTATATTCTCAGAATCTTCATGACTTTGTAGAGCCAAGAGAAGCTAAGTTCAGTCTTCCTTAGGTCATTTGGCTACACTGCTCTCTGTCTTTCTTTGTGTCCCCTCTGTCCCTCTGTCTGTACCTATCACTGTCTATCTTTGTCTCTATACCACCATCACCAGGATTTGATTCTTTTATCTTTATAATTCATTTCTGTTGTCATTTGGGCTCCCATGAATAAGACAGTAGTCATTATTAATCACTTGGGTTTTAATGAGGTATAGCTGTCAGCTAGTTTTATGTCCACTTGATACAAGCTAGAGTTATTTTGAAGAAGGAAACCTCCATTGAGAAAATGCTTCTACTAGATTAGCCAATGGGCAAGCCTGTCAGGAATTATTTTGATTAATGATTGATGTAGAAGTTCCCACCTCACCTGAGCAATGCCACTGATCCTGGATGCTATAAGAAAGCAGGCTGAACAAGCCATAAAGAGCACGCTAGTAAACAGCATCTCTCCATGGCCTCTGCCTCAAGTCCTGCCTCCAGGTCCTTGCTCTTCTTGAGTTCTTGTCTTAACTTCCTACGTTGATGTAGTTGTAAGCTGAAATAAACACCTTCCTCCCTAAGTTCTTTTGGTCGTAGTATTTTATCATGGCAATAGAAACTCTAAAAGTACATAGCCATAATGTAATTTTTTCTACTTTTCTCATAGGTCTATTAGGGAAAAAATAGTTATAAGAACCATTCTTTGGAAGTAAATTGTTTTTCTGGACCTCCTTTGAGGATATAAGTCAATGATGGCTCCCTAGAAAGATCCTAGGCTTAATAGAGCTTACACATTCTCACTGTATCAACACTGCAAAATACTTTTTATATCTATTTCTTTTTTTAAAAAGACTCATTATTTTTAAATGGATGTGGGGTATGTCTATACATGTCTATATGTACATAAGTGCAGGTAACTTGTGGAGGCCAGAAGAGGGCACCACATTCCCTGTAGCTAGACTCACAGGAGTCTGGGAGCTGCCCAGTGGGAAACCAAGTTAATGGAAACCCTCAAGGACCGGCCTTGAGGATTTTCTCTCAGGGTCTGAGGAAGTCTCTACTAACCAATGAATGGAGATCTACTTATCTGAGGGTATCAGAATGAATCTACCACACCATGATTTCCTCATTCATATCTTTTTATTCTTGTAAATTTCTTCTGCTCTTGCTGTTCTTTCTCTGTCCTATCCTTTATTCTCCCCCTTATGCTGTAACGTTTTCAGTTTCTTATACACACATAAAACGAAGGCAATTCTCTGATAAGCATAAAGTTACAGAGCTTGGACTTTTCTTTATCTCTGAAAGTCCCAAATGTGACTATTTGAAAGACTCCTTACTGACTATATTGTATATTTAATAAAAATAGTCTGGAATATCAGAGGACAGAATCACCCACAGCCAAGCCATGAAGGTCAGGGAGTGGTGACCCAAGCCCTTAATCCCATCACTTGAGAGAATGATCTATCTGGGTCTCTGTGAATTCAAGACAGGCAGTGGTAGTACATGGCAATAATCCCGGAATTTGGGAGGCAGAGGCAGGAGGATCTCTGTGAGTTTGAAGTCAGCCTGGTCTACAAAGCAAGTTCCAAAATATCCAGGAGTGTTACACAGAAAATTCTGTCTCAAAAAAATCAAAAATTAAATCCAAACAAAGCAAACAACAACAACAACAACAACAACAAAGACCAAACAAACAAAGGCTGGAGAGCTGGCTCTGTCCTTTGATATTCCAGACTATTTTATTAAATATACAGTGTATTACTACACTGTGCGTTCTACCAAGTGGGAGATAATTGTAGGGAGCTGGCTTCTAAAGTCTGTCTCAGAGAATTAAGTGGAGATTAGACTGTGGGAACCAAGACTAATGGAGTGAGAGGGGGAAGGTTACTGGGGAGAAACTGTGCCCAGTAAATAATCAAAGCATTACTATGCCATGGGTATAGATCCAAAAATTGTAATCAATGGAAGAAAGCTTATGACTTAACACAAGAGATCAACAGCAGGAATCAGCTAAATCATTCAAAAGGCAATAATGTCAAGACATCTTATGTTCCATGATTTAAATCCTCCATCAGAGCCCTTGAATCTGGTAGGTTGGCACTTTTGTGACAGCTGAATTATTTCTCACTGTATGATCCTGCAACACCAAGTAAACTTCTCTGCAAGAACAATATGTACTCCTAACCACTGAGCTACCCCTCCAGCATTTGTATTTGTTGCTAGCTAGATCTTTACCCCCCACCCCCGACTCCAAATACATCACTTTAGAGAGTATGAAGCATTACTTTCAGATATGTTTTTGCTTTAAAAAAAGACCCTTAATGCTTCTAATTGAACGGGTTATTCTAGTGATATGTTTATTTAAAATGGTGGCAAGCAGCCACATGTGGTTATGAGGCACAAGGAATAAAACTAGTTTAAATCACAACATGCACATTAGACATGATGCTCTACTTGGAAGAGTTAATGCAAGGATATAAGTCCTACCCTCCCACAATGTATGCAATGTACAAAATTTTTGGTGCCAAAGTGAAACTCAAGGACTTGTAAATGAGAAGAAAGCACATTACTGTCAAGCTACATCCCAGTCCCATAGAATTTATGCTTTCTCCACATCCTCTGGGAGAGATACTACAGTCCTGTTATTTTAAGAATGAAGTATTTAGAGGATAGGTATCTCTGTAATGTTGCATAGGTAGTAGTAACTTAGATGTTCTGGATATCTTCATTTCCTGAAAACTGTGAAACACACAAATATTTCCCTAGATATGAAGTTCTCTCTCTCTCTCTCTCTCTCTCTCTCTCTCTCTCTCTCTCTCTCTCTCTCTCTACTTTGAAGTAAAACTAGGCATAATTGAGTAGAAAATTCATTTCCCTAGAACAAGGGCCTCTAAAATTCCAGCAAAATCTAATTTCTTAACTACAAAGCCAGAGGAAAGTGGAAAAATGTGAAATTCTGTGATAGAAGACTAATTTCTATTCTGCCTGAAGCTTTATTTCTGCCCTGTCAACACATGCAGCAAATTATTCTTCCCAGTCTCCATGAATATTTACAGTATAGTTGCATCTTGGACATGATCTCAAAATTTCAGAGAAAAGTAAAACTACATATGTGCAAATATTACTATGTTAGCAAATATCCTTATAAAGGACCACATTGGAAATTATTATACTACTGCAGAATAAATCCAACTGAGCCACATTTCTAACTGAGGTAACTTTCTGAGACTGATCATTCATGATATTGTTGGTTTGTACTGAGGGTGTGGTATATGGAAAGCACATCACCTGGGACTCTCAAATCACACTCAACACCTTAAAGTTCTCACTGTAAAGGAAGTGTATGAAAATGGAACCACATAGGGTAAATGGAAATTCTTTACTCCCATTTGCTAAATCACAAGCATACACTCACTGAATGATATGCAAGTTGTTACTATAATTTAAATTGAGTTTTCTATGTGAATTTTGATCATATATAATTAAACTTATTCAAATTATATAAAAATTCATATGGCCCCAATCTCTCAATCTCCTAGTCCCATTGGTAGGTATTATTTTTTCTATGAATCTATAGTAAATTGGATCCTTAAGGGAGAGATGTTTATCAGTATGGTATGACGCACCTGCATTTGATGGGCTTGGGTTTATTGCTAAATCACCTGCTCTTAGGACACTAACTAGGTATAGTAACTGTGTGTCACTGACTGTCCCAAGTACTTAGGAACCAGATATAAACTAACAGACTATTGTTATATTTAGAACACTTCAAGAGTTTAAAGAATCTGCTCATTAAAAAAAGTAACTATTCAGGTAGGGAAACAACTGACAGACCTGAAGAGACATCCTACAGAATAGGAGAAAATCTCTGTCAGCCAGTCATCCACAGGGATTAATCCAGAATACAGAAAACATGTTAGAAAGTAAACACCGAAGAACAAACAGAACAGTAAAATAAGTAGATGAATGAATAAAAGATGAATGAGTAAATACAAATGGCCAATAAAATACATGAAAAAGTATTCAACTTTTTAGCTATTAGGAAAATGCAATTCAAAACTACATAAAGAGCCCACCTAATGTAGATGGACTGCTATAGCCATGTTCTTATGTCTGCTAGAAAGAAAACTGAAACAATAGTAATGAAATATTTGTGGAGGACTTTGTATACTGTGGATAGTAATGTAAATTAGTAAATCTTCTACAGATATCAACATGGAGGTTCCTGTATGATTTAGTTATATCACTTTGGATATATGCTTAAAAGACCCTGAGCATCATAATTTAGTGATACCAGAATTACTGATGTTCACTGCAGCACTGTTCACAATAGCAAAATAAAAGCAGTTTGCCTACCAATGAGTAACTAAATCAGGAAAATATGGTATATAAATGTGGCACAATGTGTGCATGTGTACGTGTGTGCGTGGTGTGTGTGTGTGATGTGTGTGTGTGTGTGTGTGTGTGTGTGTGTGTGCAGAAGCCAGAAGATAACCTCAGATGTGGTTTCTCAGCAGCATTATCTACTTTTTTATTTTTTTAAGTCAGAGTTTGTCACTGACCTTAAAATTGCCGAAGAGGCAAGACTGCCTGGTTGGTGAGCTCTCTTACTTCCCTAGTTCTGGGAATATATGTGTGTGCACCACCACATGTGGCCTTTCTACACAGAGTCTGGGGATCTACACCTACACCTGCACGCCAAATACTTTTACTATCTAGCTTGTCTCTCTGGCTCCACAGAGAAGAATTACTTAGCCATTAAGAAAAACAACATTATATATAAATTTTAAAGTAAAATAAAATGAGTTTTGCTATTTTTCCCCAAACATTCTCAGTGAATAGAAAGGGGTACCAGGAAATATAATAAATACAAAAGCAGGAATATAAATGGAAAAGTGAAATAGCAATTAGCTTCTAAAGTCATGAGAAAAATTAAACAGCAAAACCAAGCAAAAGGTAAACATTTATGTGGCAGACAAATGGAAATATAACAGCTCTTCATTCAGTTTTAGTTTGTAGTGTTAAAAAAGGAGATAATCTTTAAGATTTACAAACTTGGGGAAAATAAACCGTGAAATTGCCACGAGGGAGCTTAACTTAATCATGGTGCAGTAGTCTCACTACTTCGTTAGTGGATGAGATCTCTGTCGGTGAACGTGTGTGTGTGTGTGTGTGTGTGTGTGTGTGTGTGTGTGTGTGTGTTTCCTTTCTCCTTCCCTCTCTGCTTCCCTCCCGCTAGTCCATTCCCCCCCCACACACACTGCTTTCACAGTTAATCTCTCTTATTTTCCCCCATTTCTTCTTCCTGAGCATTTGTTTCTTTTGCTCTCTCTAGATCTCTTTGGCCCCCATCCTTAGCAAGATCCCTTTTCACTTTCCTGGTATCTGAAGTGATTTCAGGACACACACACACACACACACACACACACACACTCAAAGCTACTATCCACAGATACCAGAGAACATGCAGCATTTGTTTCATATGTGTAGGCACATATATACATAGTCTGAATGAAGTTATGTCACCTGTGGGTAATGCTCCCCGCTGAGAGGCATAGACTGTCTTAACAAAAACCCCAGTGCTAGGCTAGGGAAATATTTCTTTCAGTCAAAGGAATGTCAAGGAAGCCAATGAGACTCCCAAAATAATATAGGTGATTGTTATTGCTCTTGTTTGCCTCTAAGAACTTGATGATAAGACCTTATTGTTGAAGACACCCACATTTCAGACAGATGACTAGGAGTGGAACTGGATCAGATCTGAAAGTGTCCTCCAAGAGGCTAATTCTCATGGTAACTAAAGATGCTATGAAAGACACCAAAGGAAACATCAATTAATCAACAGTCCTAGCCAGCTGCAAAAACTATGAACCACAATGGTGACCATCATGGCAAAATATTCCCAAGGGTGCAATAGTGGCATTTATATCTTGGGAATAACCAGCAGCTGTCTAGTTGGATTTAAGGCTTGGTCAACAGGAAGGAATTCATGCCTGGTACTGTAAACTTAGTGAGCCACCTGTGGCCTTACCACTGCCACTTTGCTAAGTCAGTATAATTTCTAACTAAATTATAATTATATATAATTATAAACTCCTAAATATCTTTAGGCTTGCAGGTAAGTTGTAATTCTCACTGTTTGTAGTGGTTTGAATGAGAATGCTCCTTTAAACTGGTATGTTGGATTCCTTGGTTTACAGTTGGTGGAACTGACTGGGAAGGGTTAGGAAGTGTAGCCTTGTTGGAAGAGGCATGTCACTGGGGGTGAATTAAACATGACATTTTTAAAGCCCATGTCATTCCTAGTTGGCTCTCTTTCTCTGCCTTGTGGTTATTGTCTGAACATAAAAGTTAGCAGTTACTGTTCTGGCCCCACGCCTGCCTGCAACCATGCTCCCACAGCAACAGTAATGGACTTACCCTTTGCACTGTAAGAAAGGCCTCCCAATTAAAGGCTTTTTAAATAAGTTTCTTTTATTGTAGTGCTTTGTCACAGCAATAGAAAAATAACTAAGACAGTCTTTATTGAAGAAGCTTTCTTTGTAGCAGGTAAAGACCATTTATAGAAATCCACAATGGCTTAAGATGCAAAGAAAAACTGACCACAGGATTCTCAGTTTCAACTGATGAAACACTACTCCTGTCCCTAAGATTAAGGAGACACTGCAGAAGAGAATGTAGAAAGATTGTAAGTATCAGAGGACCAGGATGTCTTCTGTAACATAGTATCCACATCCACAAAATCTCAAAACTATGATTGCCTAAGCAAGACTTGAAAAATAGCAACACAAGTTGACATGCTAATATGGACAAGTAGCATCTCACAAGACCTCATCCCTACATGAAGAGCTACTGGTAAGTAAGGACCTCTGAGAGAGGGAGAATCAGTTTTCTCCAGGGATGAGCTGTACCCTCCATGGGGTATCTAATATCAAATGTTCAGCCACAAACATATATATATACACATATATATATACACACAAACACATATGTATATGTATACATGATTTTGATTATATAAATATGTAGATTTATATAAATATACACACATATTATATATATATATATATATATATATATAAATTTCTTCCACCTTGCAAAAGCAAAACTAAAGTATGCCACTTACCAAAAGAAAGGTAGGTAGAACTAGAGATCATGATGTTAACTCAGAAGAATATTAGGAAAGGGGGACTGTTGAGGAATAAGTAGAGGACTGTAGGGGGTGGAGGAGGGGAAATATGCACAACAGGGAGTAAATATTGCACCTCTTATGTACATATATAAAAATAATGAAATATGGTTTTCTCTATAATTAATATGCACTAATAAAAAAGAAAAATAATGCAATAAAAAGCGTGGTGCCAAGGAGATGTATTCTACTGGAGAAGAACCTGTGAAGAGTGACATATAAGTAAACGAGTGAAAAGGACACATTATCTTTGTTTTTATGTTTTGGACTGTGCCAAAGAAAATGTCTTCAAAGCAGTAAATTCCCACTGCAGCTTAAAAAAAATGACCAACTGCCAGAAACATGAGTGTTATTCCCAAAGTGACTAATAATTAGTTTTAATGATAGCTTATTTAATGTTGTTACTAGAGATAGGAGAGAGAGGCTAGGAGAAAAGGAAGTGTTTTAGTTACATTTTTGTTGCTGGGATAAAATATCATGAGCAAAGGCAATTTAAAGAAGAGAGGCTCACAGTGCTAGAGGATTCCCTGTCCATAATGGTGACTGAGCAGGGAGCTGGGAGATTACATCTTAACTTTACACTGGAAGCAGAGACTAGGAGCCGGAAGTGTGGTGAGGTTATAAACACTCAAAGCCTGTCCCTAGGGACATACTTTCTCCAGCAAAGCTCCACCAAGTCCCCAAACAGTGTTACTAACTGAGATGAGTATTCAAATGCATGAGCCTGTGGGGACAGTCTCATTCCAAGGGCCACAGAAGGGTAGAGGAATGCTGCAGAGCCCTGTGATAGGATCACACAGTAGGGAGACAGTTGACACAAGGCGGCAGATTCTTGGAACAGCTGAGGGGCAAAGAATTGGAGGCGGGAGTGGCAAGTGGTTGCTATTAGTCTTTTAGAGCATTTCTGTTTTGAAGTGCAAACAAACAGACAAGTGTACTGACCAGAGATCTCTTCAGCTAATGAAGCAGTGAGACTATTGCACTGGAATTAAGCTCTCTCTTGGCAATTTCACTGTGTATTTTCCCCAAGTTTGTAAGTCAACGATCTTAAAGGCTATCTCTTTTTTTAATACTACAAGTCAAAGCGGAGTGAAGAGCCATTAGATTTCCATTTATCTGTCACACAAATGTTTACCTTTTGCTGATTAATTTCTCTCATGACTTTGCCTTTAGAAGCTAATTGGCTATTTTACCTTTCCTTTTATATTCCTGTTTTTGTATCCATTATATTTCCTGGTGCCAGCATTCAGAGACATTTTATTGACTTTACACCTTTTTCATGTTCTCTCATGAAGGTGCTTTATGGCCTGGGCAGAATTCTCCATAAAGAAGATAGTGAGAAAGTTGTAAACCTAATACAAAGCCAGCTTTGTTCTCAGTTATTTGCAGAAAGCCTGATCCCCAAGCATATGCCACCTCGTGGCCTTAACATGTTTCTCTATTTCTTCTGCTCCACTTTCCAGAGCTCCTCCTGGAGTAGAGAATAAAAGAAGCCAGAAAGAAGCCTAAATGTCTGAGGTGGAGATGCCCTGTGCAGAGGTGAGTAGCCATGTTCCCAAGACAGTCAATCTGTTTAGAATGCTCTCTGCTTCTATAAATTTGTTTCCAGTACATACCTGCCAGGATGAGCCTTAAGAGGATTATATAGCCAGCCTGGTTTGCTTTGGGATGCAAATGTAGAGCTATGGCTTTGAGTTCAGCTATGGTCACATCCTCCATTCTGATTTACCTCAACACAGATGACATAAAGAGCTATTACCACTCTCCCAAATTTTCAATGGTCAGCGTTTTACAATTAAACTATGTAATGACAATTTAAAATAAAGCATAGGTTTCTGATTTTGATACAGAGAAAGCTCATGCCAGTATTTTCTAAAATAACTCATACATTTTTAATCTGCTACTGAAGGCATTTCTATTAAGTGTGCTGTTAGGCATCCCACTTCTTTCTTTTAATGATGTTTTGTGAATATTTCTCTGTATTATTTAGATTCTCTTTGAGAGGCATTTGGAAGTATGTATATATTTCTGCTCATATGCATAATGCTTTCCAGTGCCCCCATTCATAATTTAAAATTGCATTTAGCTAAAATCTGTGCAGGATTTCCATAGAGCATCACTTTTCCATTTGTGAGAGCACTAGAGTCGCTACAAAAAAATGTATTTTAACTTTTTTTCTCCTTAGCTTAGAGATTCTCTTTGACCAATAGCACTGTCTTCATGCAGTCTTTGTTAATGTAATGTCTCACAGGAGTCCAGACCCTGAGATTTTCCTTTGTTCCTCATGAATTACATTTTCAAGAGATTGTTGGAAGTATGCTCACTCTTCACAGTGGGAAGAACAGGAGCAAAATGCATCCTGCATGATAGACCCAGAATGGAAACTTTAAAGAGTCTTCTCCTGAAGTTCCACAGAGCACATCTATTTCCATTTCATTGGTCAAAACTTAGAAAGAGATGAGATGCTGAGAATGGAGTCATCTATTACTGAATAAAAATGAGATTTGGTTATTATAGTAATTTGGATATAATTGGCTTCCATAATTTTATACAGTGGCACTATTAGGAGGTTTGGCCTTGTTGGAATAGGTGTGGTCTTGTTGGAGGAAGTGTATCACTCTGGAGGCAGGCTTGAGGTCTTATATATGATCAAGATGCTGCCCAGTGAGTCAGTTCACTTCCTATTACCTTCTGATGAAGACGTAGCCAGCACCATGTCTGCCTGCACACCACCATACTCCCCACCATGATGATAATGGGCTGAACTTCTTAACTATATGTGAACCACTCTAATTAAACCTTTTTTTTTTGTAAGAGTTGCCATGGCCATGATGCCTCTTTACAGTGCTAGAAATCCTAAGTCAGTTACTCATCAGTGAAGATAAAGAATAAGTAACAATCAGACAGATACAGTGCTTGCATAAGACCTAAAGGGTTGTCTATAGCAGTAGTTCCCCACCTTCCTAATGCTGTGACCCTTTATCAATGTTCCTCATGCTGTATTGACCCCAACCATAAAGTTATTTTATTGTTACTTCATAATTGTAGTTTAGTTATTGTTATCAATAGTAATATAAATATCTTATGTAATGTTCAGGATATCTGATATGTGGCTCCCACAGGTTGAAAGCAGTCTATGGCATCATGACCAGTTTAAGTCACCTAAATGTTATCAGAACTTTGATTCTGTGGGTTTTTTTCTTTATGTGTTCTTTTTATCCCCGGACTGAGCCTCTCCAGAATAGAAGAGATGTCTATAGCATTTCATAAAATAAAATCTTATACCTCATTGTCCACAGAGGGAGGGAGACTTTTTTCTAAGACCTCTCACAGAAAATTAAGAATAACAGTTCCCATAATCCTGAGCTGAGGTTTTGTGTGTCATTGGCTCAAGATATATTAATTCCTTGCTAACTCAAAGATTAGGACTAACAAGGTAGAATCAATTGAAAGATTTAGGTCAACTAAGGTCATGTTGGACTGACAAGGGGTTAGCCTCCCAAAACATGAATTGTCTAGATATGGGAGATATTATTACTGCACAGGAAATGGTGAAATTGCCTGAAGATCATTATCCATTGTGGCTCTTGAAGAAATTATCTTTCTTTTTGAGTTTATGTTGCTATTTCTTTACTTGCTATTAAGTGAATTCCAGTATATTATTCCCCTCTCCAGTCACCTTGGCAACTCTAAGCAGCACAGATCTTCTGGTATTTGCTCTTCCATTAAGAAAGGGCTCAACATCTCTTGACTTTTATTCTGTATGATGGGGACATTGAAGTTCCTCCCACTCATATGTCTTTCTTCCTCTGCTCTCCATTTAGTTTACTGGTGACACTTTTGGTTTTTGCTATAATATTAGGAGTTATACATTCTGTTATTTCACTTCAGGTACTTCTAAATATTTTTAAGTTGGATGGGAAACTTTAAAATTGAAAAATGACATTTAAATGGTTATGTTATCGTAGATATTTTTCCTGAAAAGCCCAGATATTTACATTTCCCTTGCAGATAATCAAACACAAGCCTATTTATGCCTCTAAAGTTCAAATATGGAACTTTCTAAACCTTCATTATATGATCAAAGTGTTCTTTATGGTTTCAAGGTCTTAATCTGGCACAACTCTATATTTTCATTCTCCTACAGACTTTATTTTCAGGCTTCCAGGCTGAATGGGACCAGATACTCCTGAGATCAGCAACATCCCTAGATATTTAGAGATAGATATCTAGAGATAGATCTAGGGTTTAGCAATGAACTTGAGCTGCAGTGCAAATGTAGAGCTTGTCAGCATATAGGTGATAATGAAATCGAGTATCTGTTGTAGAATATTAATTTAAAATGTGTTACATTCATTTATGCTGTGGAATACTTGTTGAATGATGCAAAAGTTATGTTGTGTTCTTTTATGTTGCATTTGTTTAACTCTGTAAAGCTGTGTTACTTTGCCTGTCTAAAACATCTGATTGGTCTAATAAGGAGCTGGATGGCCAATAGCTAGGAAGGAGAGAGAAATAGGAGCTGGCAGGCAGAGAGAATAAATAAAAGAAGAAAAGAGAAGGATCAAGAAAAGGAGGGCAGGAGGATGGCAGGGGCCAGCCACCCAGCTGCACAATCAGCCATGGAGGAAGAAGGAAAGAAATGTATATACAATAAAAAACAGTAAACGTCCAGAGGCAAAAAGCCAATGGGATAATGTAAGAAAATCTGGCTACAAATAAGCCAAGATGAGGCTGAATATTCATAAGTAAGAATAGGATTCCATGTGTTTATTTGAGAACCGGAATGGCAGGTCCCCAGAGTTAAAAAAAAAAAAACAACTGCAAGTCTCCATTAAAACAGAGAGGACCAGGAGCAAGTAAGTCAAAGAGAAGAAGAAAAGCCTTGATATTTAAGTGATAGTTGAAGAAGTGTTAAGTAACACTCAACTTCAGATTTCAGCATCAGAAAAGTTTGAGAAAAGCATTTGGTGATTCTAAACCTTGCTCCAGAGCAGGAGTTTCTTCTTTCAGTATTCCTAACAGATAGTACCAGTTTGCCCACTCATATTTCCAGTCCTAGAAGGTTCCAAATACCAAGCTCACATCTGGGTGTGATTCTCTTTCTTTGTGATGTCCCAACCTATTTATCAAATAGGAAAAGTCTAGCCTGATTCTCATTTCCAACTGCACACATGTACTCCCAAAAGTCTCAAGCTATGGAGTGCCCAGTGTACTGAATGCAATGAATCATGAATGTTGTTTGGTATAGTCATTATTGTTAAGACTTTTCTTCTATGGTTGTTCACAAAAAGACAACCTGGATTCTAATCCTGGGTCTAATCTGGATTTTTTTTCTGACCTACATCATCCCAATATCAAGTTCCTTCATCCTTTTGTGATTGCACTTTTTTTAATTTAAGAATTTGTTTTATTCATTTTACATATCAACCACAGGTTCCCTTCTCATCCCTCCTCCTGCTACTCCCTAGTCCCTCCAACCTATTCCCCATCTCCTCCTCCAAAAGGGTAAGACCTCCTGTGGGGAGCCAACAAAACCTGGTACATTCAGTTGAGGCACATCAAAGCTCCTTACCCCTGCATCAAGACTGTGCAAGGTGTCCTTGCATAGGTAATGAACTGCAAAAAGACTGCTCATGCACCAGAGATAGACCTTGATCCCACCATTACCAGGGGCTCCTTCAACAGACCAAGCTACACAACTGTCTTCCATATGCAGAGGACTTAATACAGTCCCATGCAGGCTCCACAGCTGTCAGTCTAGAGTTCCCACTAGCTTGGTTCAGTTGTCTCTGTAGATTACCTCATTATGATCTTGACCCTCTCCCCCTGCTCATATAATTCTTGCTTCTCTTAACTGGACTTATGGAGCTCGACTGGTGCTTGGCTTTGCATATCTGCATCTACTTCTATTACTTACAGGATAAAAGCTCTATGATGACAAGGTATTTACCAATCTGATTACCAGGGTAGGTCAGTCACCTCAGGTACCCTCTCCTACTATTGCTGGTAGTCTAAGCTGGGGTCATCCTTGAAGATTTCTGGGAACTTATCTAGCACCAGGTTCCTCCCTAACTCCATGATATCTCCTTCTATAAAGATATCTTTTCATTTCTCTCTAACTCCATCCCTCTTCCAGCTTGATAATCCCCTTCCTTATGTTCTCATCCTTCATCTATTTCCCTGTGTTGCCCCCTCTCAACCCCAATTTACTCATGAGATCTCATCTATTTTCCCTTCCCAGGGATATCTATGTGTCCCTCTTAGGGTCTTCCCTCTTAGCTAGCTTCTTTGGAGGTATTCATTGTAATCTGGTTACTCTTTGCTTTACATCTAGTATCTACGTATGAGCGAGAACATACCATATTTGTCTTTCTGAGTCTGGGTTATCTCACTCAGAATGATACTTTCTAGTTCCATCCATTTGCCTACAAATTTCACAATACCTTTTTTTTTTTTTAACTGCTAAGTAATACTCAATTGTGTGTAAGTACCACATTTTCTTTATCTATTCTTTGGTTGAGTGGCATCAAGGTGGTTTTCATGTTCTGGCTATTACAAATAATGCTGCTGTGAACATAGTTGAGCAAATGTCCTTATGGTATGATTGAACATCCTCTGGATATATGCCTACAAATGGTATTATTGGATCTGGAAGTAGATTGATTCCCAGTTTTCTGAGAAACTGCCATACTGATTTCCACAGTGGCTGTACAAGTTGTTCCCTTACCAACAGTGGAGGAGTGTTCCCCTTGCCACACATCTTCTCCAACATAAGTTGACATAAGTGTTTTGAATCTTAGTCATTATGGCAGCTGTAAGATTTGTTTTGATTTACATTTTCGTGATGACTAGGGATGTTAAGCAATTGTTTAAGTTTCTTTCGGCCATTTGAGATTTTTCTGTTGAGAATTCTCTGTTTAGCACTGTAGCCCATTATTTTGAGTGGATTCTTTAGTGTTTTGATGTTTAGTTTCTTGAGTTCTTTATGTATTTTGGAGATCAGCCTTCTGTCAGATGTGAGGTTGGTGAAGATCTTGTCCCATTCTGTGGATTGTCGTTTTGTCTTATTTATCATGTTTTTTTTTTTTTTTTTGTTTTACAGAAGTTTCTCAGTTTCAGGTGGTCCCGTTTATTAATTGTTGCTCCCAATGTCTATGCTACTGTTGTTATATTTAGAAAGTGGTCTCCTGTGTTAATTTGTTCAAAGCTATTTCCTGCTTTCTATTCCTTCAGGTTCAGCATAATAGGGTATATGTTGAGATCCTTGATCCACTTGGACTTGAGTTTTGTGCATGGTGATAGATATGAATCTATTTGCAATCTTCTACATCCAGCTATGCCAACATCATTTGTTGAAGATGTTTTTTTCCCCCCACTGAACAGTTTTGGCTTTTTTTGTGTGTCAAAAATGAGGTGTTCATAGGTATGTGGATTAATGTCAGATTCTTCTGTTCAATTCCATTTGTCCACATGTTGGTTTTAATGCCAATACCAACCTGTTTTTATTGCGATAGCTTTATAGAAGAGCTTGAATTCAGGGATGGTGATGTCTTCAGAAGTTGTTTTATTGTACAGGATTTTTTTTTTTTTAGCTATCTTGGGCTTTTGTTTTTCTATATGAAGTTGAGTATTGTGCTTTTGGAGTCTGTGAAGAATTGTGTTGGGATTTTGATGGGAATTGTATTGTAGATTGCTTTTTGTAAGATTGCCACTTTTTACTATGTTGATCCTACCTGTCTATGAACATAGAAAAGCTTTCTATTTTCTTACATCTTCTTTAATTTATTCCTTGAAAGACTTAAAGTTCTTGCTTTACAAGTCTATCACCTGCTTGGTTAGAGTTACTCCAAAGTATTTTACATTATTTCTGGATATTGTAAAGGGTTATGTTTCTCTAATTGCTTTCTTGGTTCATTTATGCTTTGTATATCAGAAAGCTACTGATTTTTTTTTCAGTTAATCTTGTATTAACTCACACATCACTGAAGGTTTTTATCAGATGTAGGAGTTCCCTGGTAGAACTTTTGGGGTCATATGTATAACATATCATCTGCAAATAGCAAAAGTTTGACTTCTTCCTTTCCAATTTTTATCCCTTCAATCTCTTTTTGTTGTCTTATTTCTCTAGCTAGAATTTCAAGTACTAACTATATTGAATAGATATGGGGAGAGTGGACAGCCTTGTCTTGTTCCTGATTTTTGTGGAATTGCTTTGAGTTTTGCTCATTTAATTTTATGCTGGCTGTCAGCTTGTTGTACACTGGCTTTATCATATTTAGGTATGTTCCTTGTATTCCTGATCTCTCCAAGACCTTTATCATAAAGGGGTGTTGGATTTTGTTGAAGGCTTTTTCAGCATCAAATGAGATGATCATGTGGTTTTGCTTCTTTTAGTTTGTTTATATGGTGAATTACCTGACAGATTTTTGTGAGGTGAGACATCTATGCATCTCTGGGATTTAGTCTACTTGATCATGGTAAATAATATTTTTGATGTGTTCTTGGATTCAGTTTGTCAATATTTTTGTTGGTTTTTAGTTTGTCAATATTTTATTGAGTATTTTTGCATTTAAGTTCATGAGTGAGATTAGTCTAATTTCCTTTGTTGCATCTTTATGTGGTTGGAGTTGATACATTGGTTGGAGTTGTAGCCTCATTAAAAGAGTTTGGCAATGTGCCTTTTGTTTCTATTGTGTGGAAAAATTTGAGGTGTATTGGTATTACCAATTTCTTCTTTGAAATTCTGGTAGAATTCTATGCTAAAATCATCTGACCCTGGGCTTTTTTGGGCTGAAGACTTTTAATGACTGCTTCTATTTCCCTAGGTGTTATAGGTCTATTTAAATTATTTATCTGGTCTTGCTTCAATTTTGGTATATGTTGCCTATCCAGAAAATTATCCATTTCTTTTAGATTTTCCAATTTTGTGGAGTACCGGTTTTTGAAGTATGATGATTCTGAATATCCTCAGTTTCTGTTGTTATGTCTTCCTTTTCATTTCTGATTTTGGTAATTTGGATATTATCTCTCTGCCTTTTGGTTAGTTTGGATAAGGATTTGTCTATTTGGTGATTTTGTCAATAAGCCAACTCTTTGTTTAATTGATTCTTAGTATTATTATCTGTTTTTATTTTATTTATGCCAACCTTAAATTTGATTATTTCCTGGCATCCATTTTTCCTGGGTGAGTTTTCTTCTCCTTCTCCTTCTCCTTCTCCTTCTCCTTCTCCTTCTCCTTCTCCTTCTCCTTCTCCTTCTCCTTCTCCTTCTCCTTCTCCTTCTTCTTCTTCTTCTTCTTCTTCTTCTTCTTCTTCTTCTTGTTTAAGCCTTTAAGCCCCATTTTATTTTTCCAAGGTGTTTTTTCCTTCTGTCTTTATGTAGCCACAAGTTTACATGGGCTTTGGTGGAGGTCGTGATGCAGCACCAGCAGGTCTAAATCTTAGCGGGGGTGTTCGGTCCTTGCAGGCTTCACTAGATCGATTCCTGACTACCTTGCTATGAATAACACAGCTCACACAATAATGAAGCTTGACATAGAGTTTGGAAAGCACATAAGCGTCGAAGACACTTGGTTCAGATATGTCCCTGACAACAGCGGCCTCTACAATATTCCAGATGACAAACTTCTTTATGGCCTTGTCCTTGGGCACGCACCGGGTGCAGTTCGTGCAGCGAATTGGTTGCACATGGCCACGACCCTTTTTGGCACTACACAAAGGTGATTCAGTAGAGCATTACTTAATTTCAACGAGACTGTAGGCTTTATGTAATTTGTGTTGTTAAATTCTAACTTTAAGCCATGGCAATCTGATAAAATACAGGGGGTTATTCTTGTTTCTTTGTGTCTGTTGATATTTGCTTTGTGAATGAGCATGTAATCAATTTTAGAGAAGGCTCCATGGGGTGCTGAGAGGAAGGTATATTCCTTTGTATTATGGTAGAATGTTCTGTAGATATGTATTAAATTCATTTAAGTCATAACATCTGTTGGATCCCTTATTTCTCTGTTAAGTTTCTATCTGGCAGACCAGCCCATTGGTGAGAGTGGGGTGTTGAAGTCTCCCACTATTATTGTGTGAGGTTTGATGTGTGATTTAAGCTTTAGTAATGTTTCTTTTATATATGTGGGTGTCCTTGTATTTGGGACATAAATGTTCAGAATTGTGATTTCATGTTGATGGATTTTTCATGTGATGAATATGTAATCTACCCAATTTCTTTTGATTGATTTTAGTTTGAAGTCTATTTTGTTAGATATTAGCATAGCCACATCATCTTGTTTCTTAAGTCCATTTGATTGGAAAGTCTTTGTCTAATCCTTTACTCTGAGATAGTGTCTGCTTTTGAAGTTGAGGTGTGTTTCTGATAGGGTAGATTCTGTTTTTGTATCCATTCTGTTAGCTTGTGATTTTTTTTTTTATAAATGAATTGAGTCCATTAATAGTAAGTGATATTAATGACTAGTGATTGTTAGTTCCTGTTATTTTGGGGGGTAGTGTGTATGTTTCCCATCTTTGGGATTTGCTGGTGTGGAATTACATACTGCCTGTGTTTTTGTGGGTGGATTTAGCTTTCTTAGGTTGGAGTTTTCTTTCTAGTGCTGTAGGGCTGAATTTGTGGATAAGTGTTGTCTAAATCTGGTTTTGTCATGGAATATCTTGTTTAATCTGTTTATGGTGATTGAAAGTTCTGCTGGGTGTAGTAGTCTGTACTGGCATTTGTGGTCTCTTGGTGTCTGCATAACATCTTTCCAGGATCTTCTGGCTTTCAGAGTCTCCATTGAGAAGTTGTGTGTTATTGTGATGAGTCTGGCTTTACTTGGCCTTTTATCTTCATTGCACTTAATATTCTTTCTTTATTCTGTATGTTTAGTGGTTTGATTATAATGTGGTAAGGGGACTTTTATAGGGGAGTGGTTCAAATCTATTTGGTGTTTTGTAAGCTTCTTGTACCTTCATAGGCATTTTCTTCTTTAGATTGGGAAAGTTTTTTTTCTATGAATTTATTGAATGTATTTTTTTATATCTTTGAGCTGGTACTTTTTTTCTTCTTATATCACTATTATACTTAGGTTTGGGCTTTACATAGTATCCCAGATTGCCTGGACATTTTGTGTTATGGCTTTTTTTCACTGTACTGTTTTCTTTGACTGACAGATCTATTTCCGCTATTGTATCTTGCATACCTGAGTTTCTCTCTTCCATCTTTTGTATCTGATGATTATGCTTACACCTGTGGTTCCTATTTGTTTGCTCAGATTTTTCATTTTTAGCATTTCCTTGGTTTATGTCTTCTTTATGGCTTTTATTTCAATTTTTAAGTCTTGAACAGTTTTCTCTATCTGTTTGATTTCTTTCTTTTGGGGGGAATTTTCTTGGCATTCTTTAAGGGCTTTATTGATTTCTTCCAATTTTTTGTTTGTCTTTTCTTTAATTTCTTTAAGGGAATTTTTTTATTTCCTCTTTAAAGGCCTCCATCATCATCATAAAGTTACTTTTTAAGGTTGATTATTCTGCTTCTTTTATATTGGGATAGTCAGGTCTCATTGTTGCAGAATCCAGTAGGTTCTGGTGTTGCCATATTGCTCTTAATGTTGTTGTATGTATTCTTGCACTGGCGTCTACACATCTCTTTCTCCAATTGGTTCACTTGGTATCTATGTCTCAGGGAGCTCCTCTTGGTCCAATCAGAACTGGCAGATTCTGTGTCTTAGGAAGCAGCTGATGTCACATGAAGATGTGTGGGTTTATGGGAGGGAGGGAATGTGTCTTGTCGATTGGAAAGTCCAGTAGGAGTGTTGGTGGGGTTGTCTGCCCAAAGGAGTCCTCCCTGCAGGCCTGAAACTGGAGCAGCAATCTGTGGGTGGGGAGCACATGTTGCGTCCAGGGCCTAGGTCCTAGAGACTGGGCTCTCTGGCTGGACAAGGAGCCATTCAACTCTTGGTCTGTGATTCCTCTTTTAACTCTGTAAAGCTCTAATAGTATTTCTCAGAGCTGTCAGGAGACACTTTTGAGAAGGTATTTTAGGTGGTTAGTATAACAAATCAGCAAACAGTAGATACTCTGTGAATGTTTGCTAAGTATAATAAAATGAAAATAATGCTGGCTATAAGCTCCACTTGTCACCCATGTTTCCATTATGAATCTTCATACTGTGTCTTGGGATTATCTGCCCAATCCTCTTTCTTCTAATTGGCTAAGAGTGATTTGAGAAGGGGGATCCTATCTTCTTACAGTCATATCACCTATGATGGAACACATTTCTAAGGAGATGTTGTGGCTGGGAGATTGCTCATGAAGTAAGAATGCTAGCTACCCTAGTGGGAAGATGTGAGTTCAGAACCCAGCACTGGTGTAAATAGCAGAACATGGCTATGCATGGGGTTGCAACTCTAGTGTCATTGTGGGGTAGAGATAAGATGTTTTCTCACGCTTGCAGGTCACCAACCAAGGTTCAGGTTGAGTGAGAGAATCTGTCTCAATGGACTACTAGGGTGAAGAATGTTGAGCAGGACATGCCACACTCTGTCTTTGCACACATACATACACATGCACATGCAGAGGAAATTGTAGAAAATAGATATTTACCACTCTCTGGTCTACTAGGTTGACCTACTTTAAATATTGGATTACAGCTCAAGTAATCCACAACTCTCCTATTATGTTTTCATTACTATCAGTAGGAGGTCTCAAAGCATCCACATTATGAACAATCCTAACGGTGCTGTTATATTTATGTGTACATCTCTGTTCTGATCATTTCCACTGCCAACAACACTGCTTGAAAGTAGACACCTGCTACCACACCCTACTGATGAGGCTGGTGCCCTGGCCAAGGATTTAAAAAGCATAATCCACCCATGCATGACAAAGACAGTTATATAGTCAAGTCTGAGCTTTGTTTCATTTCCCCGGCCTTGGACAATCCAGGCTCCTGCCTAAAGTCCTTTTTCATCATCATTTCCTTCCTTTACACAGATTATACCATCCTAGAGATCCTCTGGACTCAAAAGCCATTTTCTGCATATCTATTTTTCTTTTCTTCTCTCCTCAGAGCCTCATTTTTTTGTAGGACAAAAACCCTACAGGGTTTTAAATGGAGCTAGCTGCTCTGTGGGAAGGGGTCTATGCTTATCATCCAAAGCTACACTTGTCCTATTAAATATATTACTTAACGTTTATCCCAGATATACTTGTTCATGTTGTACTTCAGTTTGCTGTACACTGAATGTACCATTATTGCCTATGCAATTTTGATTTTGGATTTGTAGAACCTATTAAAAGACATATCAAAGACAGTAAGATCATTAGATATAAATGGAAAAAAAACACACTAATCTTAAGTTTGGTTAGTGTTTTGTTCACTGGGTCATACTCATGATGCTGGTGTCCATGCTTATTTCCAGACTAAATAGTCATTTATCTGATTTTATTGGTAATAAAACAGGAATCAGTTAACTATCTGCCCTTTCAAACATAAATATTTAATCTAAATAATAGGCCAGCTAGAGAACAAAGAAAACAACAGAGGGGCCAGGGTGTTCTTATCGCGTCTGTAATAACTGTTCAGCTACCCTTTATTACCTCAGTTCTCTCTATTTGGGGCAGCTGGCTTCTCAGCACCTGAACGCTTCAGAGTTAAAGTAAGTGCTGGAAAAAGTGGTGATTACAAAGATGTTGTCTTCACTTGATGAGGTCTCACACTTTCTTTCTCAATTCTGCTTATTGCTTTTGAAGTAGACTCATCCTGGGAAGTTGTTTCCTGGCTGAAGATAGCTCACAGCCTTTGTCTGTCTCTGTCTCTTCATCGTTCCCCAGCAGACCCACAACATCATGGCATTGGAACCGGTTGTCATACTTTCAACCCCTCTGCACCCGAGTCTCTTTCTTCCCAAGGCTCATCCTTCCATAGACATTCTAGAGGAAAAAGAGAAAGGGCATGTGACATTGGCATGGAAAAAATTGCTTGAAACACAGCTGGGTTGGGGTACAACTAAGTAGCTGGGTGTCTGGGCCATGTGGATCACTGTTAATCACAAGGTAGGACACTGGTGTGACTCTGAAAGAGACAAGCATTGTGTAAATTATCCATCATAGCAACTCTGATGGGTTGATGGCTTAGGACATGTGTTACTTCACAATTCCTTGTTTTACTAATATGACATTGTTCTCACTGTGTTACTATCGATTTCTGCAGGGCTGCAATCCCTTCTGGATTCTCTTCTGGAGAATCAGCCCTGTCTTCAACTTCCAGAATCCTTTTTGACTCATTGCATCTTCAAAGCCAGTTACCTGCAGTCTTAGTGTCCTGAGGGGAAGGGATACAGGCCAGGAGAAAGAACAACAGAATGCAGAGGCTTTGTGGTGAAAGGGGTTGGTCAACTTAAACTTTTCAGCCAAGCACGCTGGTGGCACCTGTAATCCAAGCACTATATAGGCTAAAGCAGGAGGATCCCAAGTTCTAGTCTGTGTTCTGTCTCAAAACTAAGCAAACAATTAAATAACAGGAAAAACTGCTGGAGTCTTGCCTTGGATGTATGAGGGCTGGGGTTCGATCCTCAGCACTGAATACAAACCATCCAGTGTAACCCCCTGGCTCACTCAATTGTCTTGGAAGGTTTCTTTGCTCACAGAAGTAAATCACTGTCCACAGTTTCTCTATTTGGCAGGCTTCTAGACAGCCTCGGTGGTACTTGAGGGTGACTTCTTTACTCCAGGGTCTTGTGATCCTTCCCTCATCCAAGTGACAAATGTCCTGCCTTTTCCTAACTCTTTTAGCCACGTGGTCTCTTTTTAATCTTCGTTTCATCCTTGTAATTGGAGGCTTTGATCAGATGTGTGGAGAAGATGGATTTTGCTTGGTCATAGTCTCTCACAGATATTTGAGATCCCTAAGCAGTTTTCAGGCTTGGGCTTTTAGCGACCCTTAACACCACTGTTGATTTGCGTCCTGCTTTCCGAAAGTGTGAGGACACTGAGGCTGGCTCCAGTCTAGTAGTCACATGGTCAAGGTGACAGGTGGTCAGAGCTGGAAGACTTGCTAACTTCAGATAGGGAGGCAAAGCATGGACTAACGAGATAAGGCTGATCCCTTAAGGACCCCTCAGACAAATGAAGGCATTAGCTCTGGAGAACTTGCCATCCTGTTTCCAAAGTGCCCAGAATTCTCTTGAATGCCGCTCCCAGACAAACCTTGCTCTGGGCCAGGCTGAGTCAGGCATGAGAAGGAGGAAGTAGGCTGCACCCCTGGCACAGGCACCTCAGATGCATTCTGGAGTTTATTGTCTCTGAATAGAGGAAGTGGGTACTCAAAAAGGTGAACAGATTTGCCCAAGGTCACTTAGGAGTCTGCAGTACAGGGCTTGCTCTCTGTCTCCAGTGAATGGGTACGTTCTGGGTTCTGATCAGGGAAGCACATCTTGGCCAGCCCAGAGGTGTGAGACCTGTGCAGCCTCTGCGCCTATTCCCCTGTGCGCCCCTCTGTACAGGTGGCACCCCGCGTGCCCTGTGGGGGCGGCAGCGAGCAGGACCACAGGGACTCTCAGGCTGGGGGCAGTGGAGCCCACGGACCCAGGTCTGCTAGGAGGAGGAAGATGCTCTACATGCCCAGGTGAGCCCAGGCTGGGGTCTCCAGCCTGCAGTTGGAGCCAGGCGCCCGCCAGATCCCCAGCGCGGGGGCTGAAGCCCGCATCCAGGGGGCGGCGGCGAGGGCGCAGGCAGTGGCGGGGAGCGCAGCGCAGCGCAGCACAGCTGAAACTGGGCTCTACGCTAAAGGTAGCTGCAAAGATCTGCCAGGGTGCCGCTCTCCCTAGCCTTCCGCAGCCGCGTGGTGCTGGGAGTGCGCCAGGAGATCAGAATCCGAGGAGTCCACGTGTGCAGGTGGGGATGCCGAGAGGGGGCGGGGCGGGGATGTGGGGCGAGGGTGGGGGCTTCAGGGTTCTGTACTTCCAACACCCACCAGCCTTTGTCGCAGGGATGGGCTGTGTGTTTGTGTGGGTGGGAGGGTGGACTGTCTGTCTGGGTAGGACCTGTCTGCAGCGTGGGACCACTGAAGGTTGAACAGCTGCCCTCCTGCACTTGGGTTGGTAAGTACTTGTGAAACTGCATGTGTTTGCTGACTATGTGAGGTTGTGTGTGAAGAGAACGAGAGGGCGGACGAGGGAAAGAGAGAGAGAGAGAGAAGCTCATGGTGTATATTTATCTTTATTGGTGTGTAATTTGATGTATGACATCTCGATAGACTGTAAATGATTGTGAGTGTGTGACTGAGTGTGCCCTCTGTGTGTAATGAGATACCTGCCTCTTGTGTGCATAAGCAGCAGGAGTGTGTAGTGGTACGAGCGTGCGGATATTCTGTACTGCATGACGATATCTCAGTCACTGGTAGTATTAGGGGCAACCCTGCCGTTGCCTTCCGTAGACTGTAGGATCCAATCTTAATCGAACATGCTTCTTGCCCAGGCTTGCCCCTGGCACACTGCTGGCTGCTTTTGAAAGAATGGGCTGTTGATTCAAGGGAATGTTAATTGACAAAAGTGAAGAAGTCATGGCAAGTGCCTGGCTTCTTAGAGTTCAATATTAAGAGAAAATCTTGGTGACTTTCCATCTGACCCCATGAAAACAATACAAACTGTTTCTTAAGAAATAGATTTAACATAAATTGAAAGTGTGTTCAAACGAGGGGACAGTAGGCAAGATCTCCTTCTTGGTCTTCATACTATTGGGATGAATTCGTTGGGTGATAAAGCTGTAGATGATCCTGGCTTGCAGTTGCTGATACATGTTTGCCTGATCCTCAGAGATTTCAGCATCACTGACCAGTGGAGGAGAGGTTGTTCACTGTTCTTTGTGATCAGAGCTAGGGAAGGAAAACAGCATCAGTGACGGATGTGGTTGGTGCCTGAGAAACAAGAAAAAAGTCAGAGAAAGGACAAGACCCACAGCGTCTGGAGAAGAGAAGCAATTCCAACCTAGGAAATACCTATGTATAAAAATATCCAGAAAATAACCAGATATTCCAACATTCCCAGATTATTTTTAAATGTTTCACTCTTGCATCCTTATTCTAACCTCAATATTGTGTTTGCATCATTTCCTCTTCTGGGGGTATCTTTGTTATAATTATTTGTATGCAGTAGAGTCACAGTTGGTATTTACACCCTAGGAGAACTAGAGCACAGTGAAGTAGCCCAGAAGGTCAGGGAGCCCTTAGTTCCTCTGTTCTGAGCAGGTAGGGGTCCCAGAACCCTAGAACAATAACATGCCTGACTTCCCCCAAGTTTTCCAAGCTTTATTTCTAATGTAATTCCTTGGATCCCAACAGCTCACCACCATCATCCCTCATCCGTCTATGCTCCTGCTCTCATTCCCTTCCCCACTGTCTCAGATAGAAGGCAACACCTGGAGTTACCATAAGCAACAGACCATCCCAGCATGGATCCTTGATCTCACAAGTTGTTGATACATCATCCCCCAACTTGTCTAAACGGGGTACTGATACCACCTCTCATATCTCCTCTCCTGTCATC
Organism: Sigmodon hispidus; assembly: GCA_004025045.1. Taxonomy (NCBI): domain Eukaryota; kingdom Metazoa; phylum Chordata; class Mammalia; order Rodentia; family Cricetidae; genus Sigmodon; species Sigmodon hispidus. Next base: position 59,416 of record PVIH01002401.1, on the reverse strand, counting down.
AGGAGTTGCCAAAGCTTAATTTACTGGCAGTTGGTTTGTTTTCTTAAACCTAAGACTCCCCTTTTTATTCTTGCCATGGCCACCTTTACCAGGTGAAACCAATATTTAGGGAATTTGCAAAGATGGGAAGAGATACTACAAAAGAACAAATGCAGGGAAGCTGTGATCCTCGTGATGATGTGTATCCAACTAAAAAATTGTCACTTCTTGACGTGTGTCACATTGTGTGACTTAGCTCAGGTTTTAGCCTCTCTCTGTCTTAGATTCTTTACTTGTATAAGGGGAAACAAGAGGTTTTTACTAGAAGCTTGTCACTAGGTCATTTTGAAGGATTCTCTTAGCACTGAAACACTACCACTGTTTAAGCAAGAATAAGTTTACCTAATGTCTCATGTGAACTTATAAAATGGATAATCTTTGCTTGGGAAAAATATTGTTTGATATTGGGGGAAGATGTGGATAAAGAGGAAAAGTGAGATGTACTGTTGACTTAAGTTTGTGGTTGAGGATTAACTGAAAACACCATTAGCGTCAGGGGAGTTGTAAAGGTCACTCTGTTTTCAGCTTTGTGAAGTGGCAGAGTCTACCTTATTAAGATAATGTCACGTTACATCATAATTCATGTTTTCTCTGGCCTCAGCAACATTGTTCATTTGGAATAGATGATTCTTGTCCTGTGCATTGTAGGATATTCAACAGCATTCCTAGCATCCATTAATGGCACCCCAAAATGACAACAACCAAAAGCAAACCCAAGCATTGCTAACTGTGTTAACAGGGAAACAAAGTCAGTTGAGAATCAGCACTGCAATTCATACACAAACCTTGTACCAGGATACAGACACACTTTACAACTGGACACTTGTTGTGTGTCTTCCTTCCCTGTCTCCAGTCTGCGTCCCTGCCTTATTTTTCTGCCTGCAAGTACTCAAGATGTGCTGAAGGCTGAGAAGCATTTCAGAGGTATTAACAGTCTTAATAATTCACATTAGCCCAGCCCTTGATATGTGCCAGGCACAGTTCTAAATGCTTTATGTGGATGGTTGCATTTAATCTTCATTAAGAATCCTAGGTAGGAGAGAGAGAGAGAGAGAGAGAGAGAGAGAGAGAGAGAGAGAGAGAGATTTCTTTTGTCCTCATTTCGGAAATACAGTGACTCAAGCTTACAGAGGTAAAGTAACATGTCCAGTTCTCTCGGCTATTGGGTGTTGGAGTTGGCATTGCCTGTTGTGCTGTCTTGCTGCAATCCATTGTTTGGACCTTTGCACTGGCACTGCCTTACATGGAATGAGATTTGGTGTTTTAGGCTAGATAGAAGGAGCTTAAAGACCACTTAGCCTAGTTGTCAGATCAAATCTGTGTTCAGTTGCCCTATATGATTCTTCATTAGAAACAAAACCTCTCTTATCGAGAATTAGTTCAAAGGTATGCGTATAGTGAGAGAGCCGGAGATGGGTGGGGTCATGGAAGAGCGAGTGTGAAGGGAAATGGATAGAGAAGGAAAGGATCATATATTGAATGGCCATTTCTGTTTCTATTAACTCTTCCTCACCATCAGTCTCTGCTGTCAAGAGTTAAAGTTCCTATGTTTTTATCAGCTCACTCCTTAGTCTTCCTGGCCTGCTCTTTGAGCCTTCCGTTCTTCGTGCAATTTGGTTTTTACTGTTGAAGCAGAGGTAAAAATAAATGACTCTTCAACAGGGTGATTGATAGGACTGGCCAGAATAGTGTTGGAAGAAGGATGATTCCTGTAGCAATTATTGATAAGCTTGAGAATCCAAGGTTGACTGAGAAGGTTGACTTTCTGTTAAGGCTGCCTGTTGGATCCATACATTCGTCAGCTCTGACTCTGCACACGTGTGGTTTGGTTAAAAATATGGCCTTCAGGCACTGATGGACAGTCATTGATGAACATTGATGAATCCTCTGGGCTTGTTATAGTCTATGTCTGTGGGAAGCCTTCCCACAGTTTCTGGGTTAGGGTCTGAGGATTTTCACTTCTAATGAGTGTCTACATGCTGCTTGTCTGGAAACAACAATTGGGGTTGAGACTTAGATTATTAAACCAAAACTGAATACAGCTTTTTAATGGGAAGATGACATTTTAAAATTACTAAGCATTGTATTAATGAAAGGAATTGATGAAGCAACATTGAAAAACAATAAGAGATGAACTCGCATCTCCTGTTAAGCATGTACCTCAGATCTTTTTCTGCTCTTGTCCACACCCACTTCTACCTTAATTTGAATGATAAAATACCCCATCATTCACAGGATAATTCAGATGTAAAGTCCTTTATTATATTGTTTGATGCCAAGTACATTGTGGGAAGCCAAGTACATAGATATATTCATCTATCTAGCTTTTGTTTCTTGTACATTTGCACTGCATATTCTTTCCTTTCATATCTACATTAGAATGATGGAGAAATTCAATGAAAATCAGCACTTTATGTGTAACTGATGAAAAATTTAAATACCAATCAGAATGTTGCCTTAAAAGTCAAGATTTAGACTCAGTCAACTCCTCTATTGCTGGTAAGTGCCATTATCTGTCTTTGTTTTCACATGATCCCATTCCAACTATGGACCTTTAAGAACTCATACATAAAGATCTTTTTTAAAAAATTAATTATTTGCCGGATGTAGTGGCACTCAACTTTACTCAGGAGGCAGAAGAAGGTGGATTTCTCTGAGTTTGAGGCCAGCATGATCTACATAGTGATTTCTAGGATAGTCAGAGATACATAGTGAAACCCTGTCTCAAAAGCAACAATGACACATGGTTTACTTACTTTTATTTTACTTGTATGAGTATTTACCTACATGTACAAGGCATGTGTGCACCATGCGCATGCCTGATGCCTGATAGACCAGACATGGGCACTGGATCCCTTAACACTGAATTTACAGAATGTTGTAGGTAACTTATGTGGGTTTTAGAAACCAAACCTGGGTACCCTGCAAGATTAAGAGATGTTCTTAACTGCTGAGCCATCTCCCCAGCCCCCAGAAAGAGTTTGATATGTTGAAACTTAAATAGGATAATTTCTATTGAGTATCTGTCATGTGTTATCAAAGTTTAAGTAGATTCTTACATACTTGGTATTTTTGGATTTTCCTGTAACTCTTGAGAGAAGTACTATTTCCATGATTCCAGATTTGGAAAGCAGGGCCTAGATATTTTAAGAATTCTTGTGTCCAGAGGTTAGATGTATTATTTGGCTCTGTATCATAAAAATTAACAATGGTTTACTTAAATAAAGGTTGAAATGTATTGGAAGAACACAGGAGCTTTTCTTAAGGATTTGACAAAGCTGGCTTCTGGACAGAAAGGTAAAAGGTTATTCCCAGAGAGCTCAGCTCCAGAAACTCATGACCTGTTCTTCATTGCCTTCATTAATGTGACATCCTTTAAAGCCCATGTCAATCAGTTTGAATTCTCCAGAAATAGACTCTTATTGGATCACTCATCTTGGAACACAAGGTCAAGGCTGAGTGTAGCTGTTAGAGACTCATGTTAGTGATTTTTTTTTTCAGTGACAAGTGATCTTTTGAAATATCAAATATATGTTGCCTATTCTCAAACAACTAGTGATACCTCGACAGAAATGGAAACCAGGTTTATATCCAGAGCATTTCTTTTTTCTTTCTTAAAGGATTTCTGATGGGCAAGAAACACTAATGTGGCTTATAATAAACACACCCTTGTTTCCCCACAAGCCCATCCCCCACTCACCATTCTCTGTGCTCAGTCCTGGTCTTTCCATCTGCATTCTTCTCCTGGTTCTCTGATACATCTTTCTCTCCTGTTTTCTGTGCCATTTGGCCTGGCCTCTCATTCTGTTCATGTATGCCATATCTCTGACTCACCGATCCCAGGAGTGGGTGGGAGCTATTAGCTTGTCCCAGCCATTCTCTATATAGTAAACAATTAAGGCTAATACAATACTCTATTCTTGCTGTGAATTTTGTTCAAAACTCATATTGTTTAACTTTCTAACAATTTTGTGCTAATTTTGTGTTTATTTACCAATATTTTATCTTGAGAAGTTGTGGCTAAGTGAAGAGTTATTTAATGAACATCTGTAAATAAAAACCTGGCAGCTTTTGTAATTTATATTTTGTTAGAGTTGTTTTATCAGAATTTCATCACCCATAAGTTCAGTTTTTAATGATTAACAAATTGCTATCGCCCCTCATTTTTATAATGGGGAATTGAAATCAAGACAGGTAGCATGGCTTACCCAAGGTCATGTGCAGAAGAATCTATAGAGTGGGATTGAACTTGATTCACTTAATTCTGCAAAGCACTTTCCCATCTGCCAAGTAGCTGCATCTCCCTTGAGAAGGAAGAGGAAGAGATCTCAAGGCCAGTAGCAAGGTTAACTGGTTCACAAGCACCCACAATTTCCACAACTTTCAACCTTAATACACAGCTCACCTTCCACACAGCAACCTTACTCCTTCCTCACTGCACAGCTTACCACAGATACTTTAATAGAATAGTCTCATTTCTTCTCAACATACTAAGTTCCCTATGAAAAAAGTAGTCTGGAAAATTACCATTTTAGATAATTCCAGCAACCTTTTGCTTATTTCTCTTTAAATAGTAGATCTCCAAGACAGATAGGCTGAATATCCTAAGGACACCTAGCATCCAGAGGCCAGTGGCTTACATGAACAAAGTCAAGAACTCAATGAGATAGAGTGCTAAGAACCTTGGTTGGGTTGTTGTTTAAAATGTATTCTGCTCCAGCACTAGTAGATGCTGAGGGAGCATGGAGGCTTTGAAGATGTTCAGATGTTCGTATGTACTGTACTAAGTAAAACTAAGCTGGGAAGGTTGAGTTTGGAGCTCGGTAAGATGGTGTCCTCTTGTGAGACAGTGTAGCAGTGAAAGACTTGGGCTCTAGAGCTATTTCCCAATGTAGCTTTGGGCAGCAGCTATTCTATGTGCCTCAATTTACAAATCTGTGAAATGAGAATGATTGTAGTTCTGCTTCATAGTGTTGTATAAATTCAAAAGGAGATTGAAGAATTTTGTCCTAAGCTCACTTAGAACAATTTTTTTACTATGTTAAATGGGCTTCTGTAAAAATTTGTTGGTATAATTTCATTTTCTCTATTTTTTTGGAGGGGGGATGCTTTTGGAAGGAGAGTGTAGACAGGAGCATTTTAGGGGTGACATTTTATCGGGAAAAGGTTTGGATTCTGCTCAAGCATTTCCAGGTGAGAATTTGTAAATAGCCTCTGTCAATTGACATTGCATTGGCAAATTTAATTGGATGTGATAATTTGCATATTATATCTGAAATATAGAATTCTGCATAAACTATTTTCTAATCTGGGAGAGTCAGAAACAATGGGAGGACAGGGACAGGGAGGTCTTTGTGCTGCAGAGCCCCTACTCTTGGCATGCTTAGCAAACCCTGGGCTCCAAGTCTCTTGGTCATTGAGCTGTAAAGACAGATAAAGGAACATTAGTGAGGAGGTTTTCAGAAAGGATGCTCACCTGGATGGATGCCCCCATCCTTGTAGACTTTTCTGAATCACCCCACAATTCATCTGCAGCAGAACAACCAGCATGGCATTTCTGGGTCTTCTGAACCTGCAATTTAGAAGAGATTTTTAGGTTCATTCACGCATGAGGGCCACCAGCTCTAAAGCCTGAATTTAGGTGGAATGAAACCTTTGGTTTTAGTTGCTCCTAGTTTCTGGTCTCTGAAATCAGTAGTGAAAGACACATTAAGCATTCTCAGTTTCCTTGTGGACAAGAGGGATGGTTTCTGTAATCACAACCCAGGGTAGGAGGCATAAGTCATCTGGTGCATTGCTTCCATTTTAGACACTCACTGTAGGAAATGTTTTCCAAGACTGGCATGCACCTTCAAGGAAAGCAGGCTGACATCACAGAACTCACGGGGAAGCTTAGGTATAGGTGTATATTCTTACATTGATCATGCGAGGTTGATACTACCCATGTCTCACTATATGGATGGCACCATCAGTGTAGGGAGAGTTAAGTCATCTGCCAAGGTCATCATATTAGCAATGGAGAGGACTAGAACAGATTTCAGGGCTGTACTTTGAGTCAGGGGCTGAAAAAGTCTCTGGTTCTTTCGTTGTGTGGACTGCAAGCCAAGAACCACTTTACATTTTAAATTGCGAGGAATATTGTCAGGTGAAAATTATATAAAATTTAAATTTCCATGTTGATTTATTGGAACACTGCCATGCAGTTTCATTTCTAGTTTGTCTGTCGCTGCTTTCACATAACTTCAGAGTTTGATAGGAGTGTGTTTTGTGCTCTGAAAAATCTAAAATACCTGCTAAGTAACCCTTAATAGTAAGGTACAATACATTGCCCACCCTGCTTTAAACAACTATACCCATGTGCCCCAGATTTCCATCATCTGCATTCTGTCCCTCTGTGAAGTCTGCCAACACTCATGCCATCTGGAACATTATCTGCACAGCATACTCCTTTACGTTAATTAATTTTCCTTAAATAAATTTATCTTTAAAGAATCAAAAGCATAAGCTGAAGTCAATAACAGTTGCAAGAAATAGAAGACACCATAAAAGCAGTGCCCTGTGCACACACACAGTGTCTGAACACAGCTACAGCAGGGATAGGCAATGTCTACATTTCTCCTGTATGCCTGCTGATGCCTCACTATTTTCCTCTAGACTGACTTCCAGTGACACACCTGCATTATTTGTGGAGATCTATCCTCAATCTGCTAGATTCCCTTTGTGTGTAGACATCAAAGTTGATATCTGGGAATCCCTGTGATCCTCTGGGACCAGCCCTACCCAATGAATTATAGATGTGGGAGTGCTGATGTCCCAGTTACAGTACCAGTTACTGCCCACTCTTTCAAGTGACTCTGAGGCATCTGATGTCCTCATTTCGAAGAGTTTCCCTGTAGGGTTTTGTTTTAGTGTCTGAATAACACTTTTCTCAGTCTTCCTCTGATCTCCCCTCCTCTCCCCTCCTCTCCCCTCCCCTCCCCTCCCCTTTTCCTTCCTTTTAAAATACAACCAATGTCCTTCACTTGCCTGATTAACTATGTGCACTTAGTTTTTATATCCAGATCTGCTTTCAGGGACCCTAAATAAAACAACAATGGTGTGTTTCTTGCTAGAGATTATGGACCTGAGACTTGTCTTTATTATAAAGAGAATTAGTGAATAGAAGGAAGATTCTTTTTAAAATTCTTTGTTTGAGGTTATAATTTAATTACATCATTTATCTATGCCCATTCCTCTGTCTAGTCTCTCCTTTATGTTCTTGCTTCCAAATTCATGGGCTCTTTTCGTTTCAACACACACACACACACACACACACACACACACACACACACACACACACACCCTGAAATAGTAGAGAGATTTCAAAGACAAATTGGCACATATCTGAGTCCTTCTCATCAGCATAAACAACAGTAGTTAAAACAGAAAACAAGGGACTCCAGAGATGTCTTTATGGTTAAGAGTTTGCTGGTCTTCCAGAGGACCCAAGTTTGTCAGCATCCATTTATCAAGTGGCTAACAACTCCAGCTCCAGGGCATCAAACACTCTCTTCTGACTCGGAGGGCATCTGTATTCCACATCCATGTATCCAGGTGCGCTCTCTCTCTCTCTCTCTCTCACACACACACACACACACACACACACACACACAATTACAAAATAGAAACTTTGTGAAAAGAGAACACATTTCCACCATACAATGTTCTAGTATTTAGTGCACAGCTGCCCTTCTCTGTTATCTTCTTGGTCCTCAAGAGGTAGGAACACTATGTTTGGCCAGCACACCGCCTTGGTTCTGAAATAGAGGCTCTGGAACCCTAACATCAACCGTACCTGTGAACTTGTTATAAATACAGATTCTCTAGTTTAATTCTATACTCCTCCTCTTCAGTCATAGGCCTGAGGGGACATTTTGCTTTAACAAGCCTGTAGGTGATTCTCATGCATGAAAACTCCAGCCCTACCATAACCAGCCTCTTACCTTGTTCTGATCTCAGTGCACGCTTGGATTTCAACAGAAATTCAAAATCATATCAGACTTGTTTCCTCTCCTCAGATGTGACTGAGTTTTCTGGCCTCATTTTGAGCCTCCATTGGGGTGGACTGTTGCCAAGGCACACAGGTCAAAAGTGGAAAGCTCTGGTGATTCGAATGATCTACCTAATAGCAAGTTTCAAATTCATCTGGAGTTCTATCCATCCCTCCTCTGGGGCCCCAAATGTGGGGCTAATTTCTTCCCCAATGAGAAAATTATGGTGCTCATTTAACAGATGCTTGGCCATCATGCCCCTGTCTTTCTTCATAGACTCTGTGGCCAAAGGAGACATTGATTAAGTGATCACAAAATCTGTTTTAAGTCCTTCTTAATCTCCTTTTCATCCTAAACTGCAAACATCCTTTCTTGTCTCCAGTAACTCTTCTGTACTTATTTTTTTGATGGTTGGGATCTCCTCCACCTTGTAAAAAGCTTGTTTCTGACCAACATTCCAGGTCTGTTTTATTCAGTCACACATGACATTTCTTCTCTTTCTTCATTTTTCCTATACTCTGTTGTTTCCCTTGCAGATTAGACTAAGTTCGCCTGCTGTTGTCATCTGTTAAGATAGCAGTTTTTAGCAGTGATGCTAAACTTTTCACTGAGTAATGTTTTATTTACCTGGGAAGAATGTTTCCTTTAGTTATTTCTGAAAAAAGAATTAAAGAGTGCTTTACATTCACACAGACACACATACACACACACACACATGCACGCATGCACACACCAGCATACTTATACTCCAAGTATGACTGGATTGGTTCCTGTGTGGATTTATACTTAAAGAAATATGATTGTCACTTAGGACTAATTATCCTAAATGATTTGATGCTTGGCTACCAAGTAGCATTTTGGTTACCAACTCTAGCAGATCTGGCTTGTGGAACACAGGTAATTTTTTCTCATTTGTGTTGTATATAGTTGTATCTGCACACTGAAATATAAGCATTTAAATAATATGGATTTGGGAAGGAGGTTTTTATGGAGATATTTTTTTCTAAAATGAATATATCAGTCTATGGGGTTGGAAAAATTGGAAAAGCAATATCCTACAAGTTCCAAATGTTTTTTGGGAAAGAAGTACAAGTAAGTAGCTAAGGAGAATAATTTTTCTTATTTAGTGAGAATTCACAAATTGCATCTTTAGATGATTCTTTTTAAAAAATCACATTCTTCACTTTAAGAGAGTTGGGGATGATGGACATCACAGCCAACATGGAGGTGATGGCTGTTTTGAGGTTGCTGTTGTGATACTGGTGGGATCTTAAGGTTGGTGGCATCTTAGACCATTGAAGCAAGGGGTCAGCAACACGGATTTGAAGAGCGAACTCTTCTTTCTTTTTCTTTCTTTTCTTCTTTCTTTCTTCTTCTTTTTTGTTTTTTGAGATAGGGTTTCTCTGTGTAGTCCTGCCTGTACTGAAACTCAGTTTTAAACAATTAACTTTTACAAATACCTCCTCTCTTTTTTTCTACCTATGTTTGATGTTTCCTTTAATGTTTGGAATCTGTAATTTCCTGAAATTTTTTTCCCTCACCCTACTCAATAACCTGTGACGTTTCATTCCACATTTGGGGAAACTGAGCTCTTGATTGATTTGCCTAAGAGAGACACTGAGTCAGTAGCAGCAACACACAGTCAGCCCATAACCCCTTTGTCCGATGCTCCTGCTAGCTTGCCAGGCTTGTAGCCTTGATTTGGCTGTTAAGATACATAATGTTTTACTTATTCCTGACATTTGTCCAAAACAAAGATATTGAGTATGACCTTGGGTGTAGAAATGTAACCCATGTAGGCATATTCTATAAAGAAATGTGCTTCCTCTAAGCACAGTTATGCATGGATATCCATCCATGCAGCCGAACCAAAGGAAAGCAAACTAAGGTTATGACTTAGCACCAGGTGGGCAGGTGTTGGCATCAGACCAAACTACATTGATCTTCCATTCCAATAGGTGGGGACCATTACAGGTGAGGCCTGTGAGCATATTTCTTATAATAGAGATGCAACCACACACTTTCTGTTAACCTTTAACGCCGGTTTCCTCGCAGTATTTCAGACCATTCTGAAGCATACTTACCTTGTCGGTTTTCATACCTTCAGTCATTTAACAACATATAAGCCAGAAAACCAAGGCCTCACATCAACAGTGTGGAAGGCTATAAAGATGAATTTATTTTCTTTCTACCTCTTACTCTTTAAGGAATGTACTATGGGTAGACGTGTCCATCAAAGAAAATGTGCCCATAGAGTCTGAGTTCTACGCTTCTGTCGTTTTCTTTTATGATATGTACAATGGTTGAGTAATCCCAGGGTCTGGGCTTTGTTGCAGTCCCTGTGAATACAGAGACACTCATTCTCTCTCAGATGATTAAGTTGTTTAGTTTTCTATTCATCTTTCCCCCCAAAATTCACCAGACTTCTTATTTTCTAGAAGAAAGAATCTCAAAGTGTTTTTCTGAAGAAGATTCATACGGAGAACACAGTTTCTTTTTGCTTAGACTATGTAATAGTATGCAAAAAAATTGTTATTAACACACCTCTGGCTCAGGGGTAGGGAGAAAAAACTAGAATGAATTTTACTGAATCTCAAATTAACACAACTTTGTAGAAGTGATTCAGTTTGTTTGACCATATCATATACTCTGGGCTGTTTGTGTTGTTAATTAGGTAGACAGCCAATTAAAGTTATTAAGTATATTAAGCCAGAATTCTAAGGATATGGAGTAAAAACACACATCTGTGTGTGTGTGTGTGTGTTTCTGTCTGTCTGTCTCTGTCTTTCTCTGTCTGTCTCTCTCTCTCACACACAGTGAAATTATTTGAATAAGAGATACTAGTGTATTCATGGCTCTGACTAAATTTTTTCAGTAACAGCCTAGAATACTATGGAATGTAATTGATTCATAAAACCAGAGCATGTGCTGATCACCTGTTCTTTATTGGTCTTGCTTCCTTCCCCCTTAACAAAATGTAGACCGTCTCCCTGGTTAGTATAATGGTCACTCTTTGACATTTCAATGAGCAAACTCAAAATGTATACTGCTATGAACATATGAGGTTTACTTTGCATTGTACCATTTTAAAATGTAATTTCCATTGCATCAAGCTCTTAATTGGTTTTCTTGCACCTCGGGTTCTTCTTCTAATCTGCATCTCAGCACAGTAGGGGAATAGCAGGGTATAAGTTATCTGAAGGAGAAATTGGTAAAATAATGGGGGGAAGGAGCTTAACTGGAAAGGTAGGAGTGACGTAACTAGAGAAGAAGGGGTAAAATAACAGTAAGGCTTAGAAAATGCCATTCAGAATCATACTATTAACTACTACCAGAAAGTACTAGTATTTCCAATACATGCATGTGTGTGTGTGTGTGTGTGTGTGTGTGTGTGTCTGTGTGTGTGTGTGTGTGTAGTTTAAATGAAAATTTTTTATCTGGGTTAACAACACTCCCCACTAACAGAAACCCCACCCCACATACCAATTGCAAGAAGCTCTGTTTTTGAATTGTTAATAAGGATTGTCCAAGAGACTCAGAAAACATTGTAGGCTATGGTTATTGCCTTTGAAGGGGCCCCAGAGGTAATAGCCAAGTACCTGTTACTGAACTTATCACGCTCTTTAGATACAGAACCCAGGGAATCTGAGCTATATCTGAGCTAAAAATCTCATCCCCAAGGACTAGCTTTCGTGCTACCAGAAGCTGTCTTGTATGCTTCCAAAGGGAAGAAGTAACCAGTAGTCCTACCCAGCTATGATGCCTGTGAACCACACGATGATCAACATGGCACAATTAACTGTAAGGGAACAGTAGTGGCACTCCTGCCTTGGTGGTAACCAACAGCTCTCTAATTGGAGTTGAGACCTGTTCAACAAGAAAGAAATCAAACCTTGTACTGGAAACCTAGCCAAATGCCTGGGACTAGTGAAGTCATGGTTCTTAGAGAAGAACCTATAAACACTACCTTAGTAACTAGCATAATCCCTAACTACATTCTAAATATTTATCCTTTTACCCATAGATAAGTATAGGCCTTGTCCTTCATAAAGGAAATTTCTCTTATCATCAGCTGGAGACCTTTACAGAAAACCACTATTAATCAAATTGCAGTGTTGTGGTGGCCAATGCAAATGAATATATCTACAACGAAACTCCTGTACCCCAGGCTCAGAGATCATTGAAGCAGATGGGACAGAAAGATTGTAAGAGCTAGGGAAACAGGAAGTTTGCTGGGAAACTACATTTAAAAATGTCAGAAAAACCATACCCATGTACTCTTATCAACATGACTATGTAAGATAAACATTGAGTCCCAGAATTCACAGCTTTGCATTTTGTTCCCAGATTTGCCACGTGTTAACTTTGCAAGTGAATTACACTCTCTGACCCCTAATCTCCTTATCTATGGGTTAGAGATAAAGGTTCAGAAGTAGGAAGAAAAAGAAACAGTGGCTGACATTCTGACTACTTAGTTAATAGTAGCTAATCAAAATGAAACAGATTTACCTACTAAAAAATTGCCTTTATGTATATACATGCTTGCCTACATATGTTAATGCACCCTGTGTGTAACTGTGCCTGTGAAAGCCAGAAGAGGGCACTGGATCCCCTGAGACTGATATTACAGATAATTGTGAGCCACCATGTGGGGGGGGGTCGTGGTGGTGGTCTACTTTTGATGTTCAAGAGAAACAGCACATCTATGAGTGAGTGGGTAATAAGATGTGCTCATGGATCAAGCTGAATTTGGAGGGAAGCTCCAGTCAGATCATATGTATGTATGGGCTGATTAGCTATGACGAACAGTTTGTATTTCAGTGTGAGAGACCCTGAGCTACTTACCTTAGTTTCTATTGTACTGCTGTGAGGAAGAACCATAACCAAGGCAGCTTAGGAAGAATTTAACTGGAAGTAAATTTGTTTACAGCTTCTGATGGTTAGACCATGAACCTCATGATGAGGCTCATGGTGGCAGCCAGGCAGCCAGGCAGGCGTGGCACTGGGACAGTACCTGAGAGCTTATATCTGATCAATATGTTGCAGACAAATAGAGATGGCCTGGACCTAGTGTGAGCTTTTGAAAACTCAAAACTCACCCCCAGTAACACCCCCCTCAAGGTCACAACTTCCATCCCTTCCCAAATATGTCCGCTAATCAGGACCCAAGCTTTCAAACATCTGAGTCTTTAGGGGCCATTTAAACCACCATGCTATTATAACATATGCACACAAAAATGGTGTGACTTATTCTTTTTTTAATTATTACCATGCTAGAGGGAAGAGGAAGTGGCAGTAGTTGCCAGTCAGGAGGACAAATCAAGAGTGTTGTTATCTAGGGGTAGAGATTTGGGTCATGTTATACTTTTTCTGAGCAAGGTGGAAAAGTGGGATGAAGATGATGTTTGCAAGTGGACAAATGAATGGTTTGGCTATAGGGTGGAGGAAAAGAAACTTGGAGAGTGATTGGAATTAATGGTAGGGTGATGGGTTCAACTGGAAATGTTTTTTAATTGCCCTGCTTACGATATCATGTGGGCAATGTGAATCTGAGAGAAACCCAAGTTGAAAACTTTGAGTGTCTATAATGAACCAACTATATATCTAAGTCACCTGAACAGATATGATCACTTCAGGAATGATTTTAAAGAGAGAAGGAACCCTACTACTCAATAGTCAGGGCTTTGCACTTGTATATTTCAAATAAAATATTACTTGACTTCAAGATGGAAAATTGTGCTCAGTAGAGCTCTGTTGGTTGTATTTGTGGGTTTGAGGCCCTAGGATTGATCCTACAGGTGGATCCTTTCCTTCACTTGCCTAAAAAGGTCTGGGTTTGTTTAGACTTAGAAATTCTAATAAAAAAAATACTAAAAGGAGTGTACTCATCCAATATCCTCTCTCCCCTTCAGGTTGACCACTTTCTTTCTAGCCAAGGCATCTAGAGACTTAGGTTGAATTTCAAGGTTCTCTTCTGTGGATAAACAAACTTAGAGATTTTTTTTCATGGTAAGATTCAATTAGAAAACCCACAGATGGAATTACAGACTACCAGAGCTGGATGCTAACCCAGAGATGCTCTCTTATGATGGCTCCCATTCTCTGAGAAGTGAATGATGATGCCTGGAAGGAAAGGGAGCTTGCTCTGGGTAACCTGGACAGGTGGCTGGGCTCTAACTGAACATGCGGTAGAACAAATGTGATGCAAACCTTAAAGATTCTTTTGCACAGGAGGTTAAGAGAGCCACTTTGGTTAAGTGGAATGAGGAGAAGTGAGGGGCATAGTGTAAGGGCTACCGAGGGTCTTCATTAAAGGATCTTTATTAGAAATCTAACTTTCTTTCAATGGATGCTAGGACTACTTAGCCTAGAATCCCCGAGTGAGCCTTGAAGTCCTTAATTATCTAGGCTCAAGATTCCTGGACTGGGTTTAGGGAGATGCTCAGTCACTGAAACATTTGCTGCATAACAGGCCCCAGTCACCCATGTAAAACATAGTCTTGGTCTGTAAGCCCAGTGCTGGGGGCAGGGCAGAGATGAGGATCCAAGGTGCTTTCTTGTTGGCCAATCTAGCTGAATTGGTGAACTTCAGGTTCAGGACAGGCTCTCAAAACAGAGTGATAGAGGAGACTACATATCATCAAACTCTGGCCTCCATGTGTATGTGTGTACACATGAATGTGAGCCTGAACTAACACACACAAATGGCAGACAGACAGATAGACAGACTTAGAACTTTTAGTTTTTAGACTTCCTAGAAAATATATTTCTATGTGCATGCACACATTTTCTGATTTTGGGCAGAGAGTAAATATTTACTGGATTATCAAATATCCAAATAAAATTTTTGTTGATTATAAGAACTAACAAACCCAAAACCAAACTTCTTAAGTTAAAAAAAAAATACCTAACCATTTTAGGCCATGTGCTATTTTAATTTTAGCAATTTAATTCCCTATTTTCACTTGTTAGTATACTAAGGCAGATCACAGAAATAAACTATGTTCCTGGGAAGAATGAATAAAAACAAGTAAGTGCATTAACACAGAAAGAAGTACTATATGTTTTCATACCAAGAGATCAGTGAAACAGAATCTTCCTGTGGTACTCAGAAGAATGAATGTGCCACCTGCACCCAACTTCAGTGTGCTAGGAGATCTTTGATACAGTCCTGGTTATTAAATCATTCAATCAATTGAAAATCCAAATCAATAGAAAGTATACTTAACTTGGCATTTTCTTTCTGTAATGAAGATCTTTATTTTACTGTGTTACTTCCCTGCCTAATGTTTTATTTTCTTTGCAGAATCCTGTGGGCACTGAAATCCAACATCCTCATGCCCATTTCCTGTAATGGACAAACTTGATGCTAATTTGAGGTATGCGACATCTCTGGATCTATTGTGTTGTTGATTGTGAGAGTTTGTACTAGACAGCTGCTGAAAATCCATTGTAGTGGAATTACAAAACTAAAATGGATATTCTTGGCTGTTTCATGTATAAACCACAAGTATGGTGTACTGTTTGATTATTAGTACTTAATTACTATGCTTAAATATTAAAAATCCAGCTGTTAATGTTTCCAGCTGTCTGGATCAACAGACATCACTTAAATGTACATATTCATTTTTTTAAATAAGAAAAATGATGCATTTGAATGAAAGTAATATGGCTAAAGATGATCTAACTGTATTAAACTTCAGATGTAAATCAAGCAGCTTTGTCTAGCATGTCTTTGTGTGCCCACTACCATTTTCAGCTTGGGTAACAGATCATGGTTATCTAATAGGAAATGTTAGTGTGCTGTACGGAGTTATGTTAAACTAAATAGTTTTGTTGTTACTGTGCTTATAATTTTTTATAAACATTGAGAATGGGGTGTTCTTCCTAGAGGTTTGTTCTGATTTATTCGGCATTACTAAACAGTGCATAGAAAGTTGTATTTATGGAGGCTTAAGTGGTCTGCTTTTGTAGCACTTGGGGCTGAGGACTTTCCACAGGTAACTGTAGTTGAAAGGCATCCTACAGTCACATGCCTTGTGAAATCACAGGAGCTGTTTTTTGTCTTTCACATGAGACCAATGGGAAAGTATGTTCCGGGTGTAAATTGGAAGCCTATCTTCTGGTTTGACTTGGTAGGCAGCTGGCTTGATGGGAGCTCTGCCTTGGTCTGATTGAGTGCAATGTCAGACAAAGTTCTCCATCATCTCCCCAGAGGATCTCTAAAGGGCAGAATGTGTCTCTGTAGCATCCCTGGCACCTGGTAGGTATTGGATAAAGAGCTGTTGATCAGGTAGTCATCAGTGTACAATACATATTTCAATAGCATTGTGTTTCAGTCCACCTAGACATAAAAGGGACTATTTAGCAACAACATATGTTATGCTCTTAGTAGAAGACCTCATATATTTTATTAACTACCCAATAGTAAATAACTTGGTGTGGTTCTAAGACTCCACATGGATTTTTAAACCTTCTGGCATGTTTTATTTCCTCTCAAAGCTTGTGAGGTTATTACAGAGAAAACATAGTGGGACCGAGAGAGCCCCAGCTTTCATTTGTTAGCAAGAATCCAGAGTGGGCAATACTGATGGTGCAACATAACAAAACAGTTTTAAGTCCTAAGCATTGGATCAAACAGAGTCAGTTAGTTAAAACACACCACCGGGGTTGATAATTCAGATATGATGACCCCTTACATTGCTAGCTTTTAGACATTATTTATAGCAGCATTAGCTTCAGATGCCAAAATATGATTCTATTAGGTGAACATTAGCTGTTCTCCTGGGACACTGTGGAACAGTGGTGTGGGATTCAAGATGATATCACAGCCAGAACGCTGTCTGTGGACTGTTCTAAGTCCGTTTTATAACCGGATCCTATCAACATATGTTCATCCTTATCCACTCCCCCTCTATACTCACAATATTAGTAACAGGCAAATGTCACGGACTTTCTATTCATTTCCTGCTCAGTACAGCCTCTGAGTGTCCATGAAAAAAGGACATTTTGGTTCATATTTGCCAAACTGTGAAGCATGCATTATTAGTAATTTACAAAGAACTTAAGTAGCACACCAACAACCATTTATTATTACAGAGAGTAATATTGTTTTGTTATTTATCAAGTAAGATAAATTTCCTTTTTGAAGAAATATATTTAAATTTAAAAGTGAGTTTCTGTAAGGAAAATTAAAACTCAAAAATAACTATTATTAAATTTAATATAAACAATCACAATGGTTCAGTATGAATGTAGATGGTGTTCTAGAATGTTCAAGGTTGTATGTAGCTAGAGTAAATTTTAGTCCTTTGAGAAAAGAGGCCAGAGGTTCTTTTTCTCAGTTGCTGTCTTCACATAGAAAATGAATATATAATGAGGCAAGAGCTCTAGGTGCTGGCCTGAGACAGGTTTATGTTGTTGTTCTGCAGACAGAAAAACCAGTGAGGGCAGAGAGAAAGTTAGAAGAAAAAGAATATTAAGAGGGGGAGTGACTGGGCTCGAATGGGACGCAGCTTAACAATTGAGGGTCTTATAGCTATAACAGATACTGAGATTAGTGAAGATGTATCCTACACTAATGCCACAAAGAGAAAGAGAGAGAGAGAGACAGAGACAGACAGACAGAGACAGAGACAGAAAGAGACAGAGAGACAGAGACAGACAGAGACAGAGACAAAGAGAAGTCTCACAGGACTCAGTCTCTCAGCAATAACTTGCTGATTATTGGATGCTGGATGTTTGCATTGTTAGACATGTGAGATGATGATTGTGAGTTATGATGTTGATTTCTATCACTACATTTAATACTTAAGCAGTCCTAGGAGCTATATATCATTATTATCCACTTTACAGTGTATGACAAATAATATATTTATGTTCAGGGACATGAACTACTCTGTATTCTTTTATCCTGTAACTGTTTTGTCAGTGTGTGTGTGTGTGTGTGTGTGTGTGTGTGTGTGTGTGTGCGTGCGCGTAAATTAAATAGATAAGCTGAAGACCTGAAGTTACATTTCTGTCTGGGTAAAAATGGAAATATAGCTTTGAGAAAAGAATGAATATCCAATAATGAACACCCAAAATGAACAGAGTGGTATGAGACTATAAACATCTTAGGGGAAATTTTTACTTTTGTGAGCAATAAGATTGAGAACTCTAATCGACTTTCACAAAACATGAAAAGAGGGATAAATCTTTTGTTGAATTTAGAGCTAAATATAATGCCTAACAGTTTGTCAAACCACATTGACCATTTCAGCTTTTGATCATATATAAAGGAACAGAATTTGCTTCTTTGGCCTGGTCCTTGCTATTAGCTATCTTCCAGAGTTCTTAGCTACCAGCATCGGAACTAACCATAGCAAACATAATCAGAAGTAATTTGGGACCAACTATCATGAAGCTTAAAAAGTTAAGGCCAAAATGTTAGAGAACAGTGTTTAAAAATTGAGGAAGGGTTAGAGAGCCATGATAGTGAGATACATCATGAGCCATGTTCTTCATGCCTTTGAAGGAAGAGTAAGAAAAGAAACACTGGATCTTGCTTATAGAGGCATGAACTGCAATGCAAAAATGTTCTCCTGAATGCTCTCTGACACAGAAAGCAAGGATTGGAGGATAGCCCTGGTCCTAATGAAACAACGCAGTGAATCAGGACCTGGAAAGTGAGTTCTAATAAGTCCTTCCTTTGATAACTAGTGTCTCACATGTTTCACAGTCAACTGACAGCTTTTTCTAAACAATTTGACACCCATAGACTTCACAGGGTTTTTGCCTCTGTGTTTCTTATTGGGACTTGAGAGGAGACAGCTGTATTCCTTTCTGGGGAGGGTTGAAGAAATAACAAGATCTCTAGTTCACAGCAGCTGCTCTATCTGGATCTTCTTAGAGTTAGGGAGAGTAGTACACCTGTTCTCTTTTCTCTTCAAAACTGGGAAGACATCCAATGCATCTCTGAGGACTCGCTCTTTCAGAGACAGCCCAGTCTCATCATTTGTATAACTGCGTACACTTCCACTGATAGGTGGTTTTCCTCGGCTCAGGTGTGACCCCTGAAAGCAAGCCAGGTCTCCATTCTTTTCTTCCTGTTGCTTATTATAGGTCAAAGGTGTTCACTTCCCATGGCTTTCTTCTGTGAATATTTAGTTCCAGAAAGTACAGGCTGAAGGGAAGCATCGAGTAGATGGAAGAAAGCTTTGGCTCCTCTTGAGATAATGACCCCAGACATTGAGTAAAGGCAGTCTTCCTTTATATGTAGCTTCCTTGTATTGATAGCTGCTTGCCACTCTGTATTTACTTCTTTACCTGCTGAGATCTCTGAAGTTCTCTCTCTTTGCTGCCTCTGCAGTCTTTGGAGATACTTCCGGCTTCAATAAGAGCATCCTCATCTGCAATTCTGTTTCTTCTCTTCAAAATGCTTCTGTGTTTTCTTGCTAATGTTTTTTACTAGCAAGCAACAAAGCATCTTACACAGTTAAAAATCACAAATGGTGGCAATCCTTTTTTTTTTCCTTTGCTTGGGTTTTAAAAACCAAAAAAAAGTTGATAAAAGGAAGGCCCAGGAGTTGGGGCCATTGTGTGCATTGATTTTATTTCCCAATCCCTTTTAGTCTCTCTGGTTTCATTTTCTTGATAACGAACCTGCATCTTGGTAGACTGATTTAAAGAAGGGTGAGGGAAATATCCAAAGGTGAATATTTTAAAAATAAGACAATCTGGATGTAAAAACAGTGTCTTGCTTTATGTAACATATGATATTAATTAAAAACTGTAACAAAGGTAAGTGGCTGGATGTGGGTTAATTACCCAGTTGCTGTAATGTCATGGTATGCTTAGTTACAATTCATTACTTTAGAACATTGCATTAGGTATCAGTGTGACTACAAAAAACTGTATTGGAATTATCCAATTTTACAAAAAGAAAAAGGGGTGACAAATTTTTCAATAGAGAGGTTGCTTTGGGGCTTGATTATTAGTTTTAGTGGCAATACATTTTATGTTCGACAAAAATCTGGGAATGAAGTTAGAATTTCTAATGCTAACTATTTCAAAGTTAATTCACAGATGCAAATTGCCCTCCCCAGAGACATAGCTATATGGAATCAATTTGGAAGTAGGGTTAATTCATGTTTGTAACCTGGTAGTTGGAGTTGGGAACAGGTGCAACGTTAAGGCAAGGCAATGTTTTACAGGATATCTCTTCTCATTAGCATAAAAGGAGAAAGTGAGTGGGTAAGGTTTCAAAGGAGTAATTTTTTACTTAGGGATGTAAATGGGAATAATACTCAACTTTATAGCCCAGCTGACAAAGTGGTGAGTTTCCCATTAATTCTTTTGATTAGATCTGGAGCATGGTGAATCTGAGTTTAAGCTCATCCTGTATTGAATATCTTTGTGCCTAATAGGGACCTAGGGAACCTTAAGCAAGGCATGTCAGAGATTAGCAGCAGGGCAACAATGTGCGTTGTGTGTGCATTTACTGGCTGTGGACTTCAGTGAGCACATCTCCATATACAGAGTGCATTACATGATTTCACAGGGCTTCTGCTACATCACCTCACCCAGCAGAGCACTGTAGGGGCTAGAGCATATGGTTTATAGAAACAACCCACATATGGGTTCAGGGTTCCTTGTGAATGAATACATGGCCCTGAATGTGTTTATTTAGTTTCTAAGCCTTCAGTTTGGGCACTTAAAATTGAGACTTTTGTGAAAATCATACAAAGAATTTGTTGAGTTCTTATCTTGCACATGGAATACGTGGAATAAATGGTGTGAGTTTTATCCAGGGTTATCATACGGATCATGAAAAGTGGATATTTCTGACTCCCAGGACTGATAATTTCTTGATTTCCTAAATTCACTTTCCACTTAACTTGAATGACCTTACTAATAATTTACTGACTTTTTAAATATTTGTCTCTGATTATATTCATTTTCTGGTATGTAAACTAAGGCTACCAAAGAAGATAAAAATCTTCAATATTGCAATAATTGATGATTTGTTGAGAATAAAAGCACTGGGCTTCAGAACATTATCTATCTCTCTATAATCTATCATCTATCTATCTATCTATCTATCTATCCAGCTATCTATCTATCTATCTCCTACTGAGTCCATTTAGTGTTTTCCACATATATATTTATTTTAAGGCTGATCACTGGGTACCCAAGTAACCAAATAAGGGCTTATTCCAGAATAAAAAAGACCCATTTTCCCTCTCTGAGCAGTCATTAATTGCCTGTAGCTCTGTATTGTGAAGTACAGCCCTGTGAGAATTCATTCATCCATGTTGGTACGTCAACTTGTGTTTCTATTTAGGTCTTGATTAGGCAGGTAAACATATTGTTTAGATTTTATGGGTGCAGCTTTCCTGTCACATATAAAAAAAAGACAGTTTCACAGCAGCCATCCTGCAGGCAGAGGTACGGGCGTAAAGGAGCAGAGAAAGAGAAAGAGAAAGAGAGAGGGACTGTGTGAGTACTTTCTTTAAGAGGGTGGGTGGGCCCATGTTTGCATAGCTGCACCCAGGGACATAGTTGACTCTGTTACATTCCAGGTGAATGCAAGCTTTGCACCACTTGCAAAAAACTAACAATGGGGGCTTGTGTTATAGACAAGTAAAATCTACATCACTTCAGATCACCACTCACAGTCATTGTCTGGTCTGTAGGACTGCAAACCAGAACTCATAGCCATTCAACCTGCAGAGCTGGTGCCTAAACTCTTGACGTCATATTGTCCCTCCTTGGTTCTTCCGATGCCCTGCTAGCTCTTGCCAATCTTTAATTGAAATCCCATATTTCAGCACTATGTTTCTAAATAGTTCCTTATGACCTTACATAAATCAACATCTGCAAAGATCTGGGGGAGGTGGAGGTACTGCCTAAATATGGCAGCAAAATTTTACAATATCTAAATTATCCTCACCTTCCACCCCAGTAAAATCAACTCAAGTATGGTCTGTATTGAAGGGTCATCTATATTACAGACTGGTTAGGCCATTATTTTTTCTTTGTAAGAATGGAATTTTGTGAGGTTTATGAAACATTTAACTTAAAATATTGCACTGTGTCTCACAAAACATCTGTGCATATACCTATTATACCTCTGTGCATATTAGGCAGCCATAAATGCGTATTTATTCTAAGATAATAAATAAAATGTTGTGAAGAATAATGAAAGGGAAATGTTAACTAAACTTATCTAGTCATTGCATACTGTCCACATGTCCCAAGCTGTCATTTGGTATAATTAAAATAAAGATTTAACCTTTACACATATGTATACACACACATACACATACACGCACATACACAGTGATTTACTCAAGATTAAAATACAAGTCTTTGTTTCCCAAATCACTGCTTATTTCAAATAACCTTAAACCATTCAAAGACAAATTATCGTCTAATGTGTGTATAAATTTAGATTAAAATGTTATATAACCATAACTAAATCTGGACAAAAAGGGTCCCAGACAATAACAGTAAAATATAAAACCATTTGTCCTTGATGCCTGAGCATTTGATAAGAACAAATTGCCATGATTTAGTCATTCTGTGAAGCAGGTGACTTGTATAAACTCACTTCTGAAAATACTGGAAGGTTTTTATGAATAGGAATTGCATTATTATACATGAGACAACTGAGTTCAAGAGGGATCTTCATTTTCACCAAAGTCACATTTCTGAAAAGAGCCAAGTCAGAATATTCACTCATCATTGGTTGGTGATGGAAAAATATATTAGGTCACTGCAAATTTTATTGCACGCGTGCACATGCGTGTGTGCATGTGTGATGTGTGTGTATGCATGTATGATGTGTGTGTGTGTGTGCATGTGTGTGTGTACGTGCATGTGTGTGTATGTGTGATGTGTGTGTGTGTGTGTGCTCGTGTGCGCGCACGCCTGCCTTTGGCCATATATGTATGATAGAGGACAACTTCTAATGAGTTTCTTCCACCATGTGGGGTCCAGGGATTGCTCTGTCTTATCTTTAGTTTCACAGATGGCTCCGTTGAAGTTATGTTGAGGGGAGGTCTACCATTTGATGTTTTAGACTTGATTCCAAAACCAAAGTTTTAGCAGATATGTTTGGCTTCTGGGGTTTTACAAAGTAAAACCGTCTGAGTGGGGAAAGTGGACCCTGTTCCTCAGTTAGCTATATTTCCCTCTTGCTTGGAATAAACCATGTGAACCTGTTACCTAAGGCACTCACAGTATGCAGGTGGCTAGAGGGACTGTGATCTGCTGGCCTGTCCCCACAGACTTTTATTTTATCACTTAAATCTGAAAAACTGTAGTCAGAATTATCTTTAAACTTACGGATCAATATTATGTTTTCACCTTGATGTTAGTTTTATTGCCATTTAGCAAATAGAATTTTGTTCAATTTGAGACTTTTTTTTTTAAGTAAGAAGTTGGAACAGGTTTCTGAGTAAATACCTGGTAAGTGATTACCATTTTATCAGCCAGCCTGTGATGGTTAAGCCACGTCATTTGCATTTCTAAAGAATTGGAGGAATAACTTTTCCCTTTCTCACCTGCCCACTCTCTTGCTCCTTAGCTTACAATGGCTGTATCCATTTCTGTGCTTGCGAAAACCTTTATACAAAGTACTCATCTCTGATTGCTCAGTGCTATCATACTGTGGAGCACAATAGATACAGGTGCATACTTATTGTAAGCACCCAAAGCTTGAAGCTCTCTCTATAAAAAGCAAGACTCACATTTTTTAGTTTCTTTTTGTCTCGAGTGCTATACTTGCTCATTTATATAATAACTTCCAGGAAAAGTGTGTTAAAAAACACATAAAGTTATAGTGATTTTTTGAGAGCACTTATTTGTGTGTGTATGTGTGTGGCTGTGTGTGCATGTGCGCATGCGTGGATGGTGTATGGGTGTGCAACACATGGATCTCAGTAGTAAATGTTTTTGGTATGATTCAGATCATACCAGCTATATGATAAATTGAGTGGAATAGAAATTAATTCCTGAAAGGACTGATGGTCTTTCTGTCCATTGAATGCCGCTGTGTAGGTTTGAGATCAAAGAACCTGGCCTTCCACAGCTTTAGGGCTGTAACTTGCAATGCTTGTGGATGTTTTGTATAATTAGGAAGTAAATAAATGTTAGGATCCTGACTTTTCCAATGGCTGCTAACCTCTTATGAACACTTATGGGAGCAAACTACCCACAGCAAGTCATATCCGAATTACAGAAATTCTTCATTTCCACTTTCTATTCAGTTTGATTTTGAGAATCAAATCTAGGTTTTTTTTTTTTCCTTAGCAGTTTCTCCCTGACTCATGAAGACTATCATGTTGAAAATGTACAAATGTTTTGAAAATAAATAGTGCAATGAGTTTCTGTGAGTTTTAGACAAGCTATGATAACTAAGAGCTTAAATGAACTTAATGCTTGGTAAAGAGTGTCCCTATTCTGAAGGGAATGTTTTGATAGCTTGCTCAGAGATGGTGCTAAAATTTACCCTTGCAGTATTGACAGAACTTTTACAAAACAATAAAGTCACCCTAGGAATCTTGAGAATCAGGAAAAGTGTGGTTGATTCCTGTTATAACTTTAAGCATGTTGCTTTCTTATTTTTTATTTCATTTTATATTTTTGTTTGCTTGCTTATTTTTGAGACAGGACTTAACTGTCACTGTAGCCCCGGCTAGCCTCAAAATGGTAGCAGTCTTTCCGATTCAGCCTCTTTGCTACAAAACATGGTTCTTTCTGTGTTGATATTTTAGATGAGTTACATTGCTTAATTTGAGAAAGAGGAATGATAGCTAGCCAATGCTTCTTAACTGAAAGATTTTTAAAGGCTGGATAATCAGCCTGAAGCCATAGAAATAAATGGCTTCTATTGTAAGCACATAGCTGTGAGTAAAAGCAGAAAAAAATAAAAGTTAATCCACTTCAGAAAAAAAACCAAAATCGCAAACAAATAAACAAACAAAAAATAACTTTTAAGATGCTCTGTGTGCTCTTCCCTTAGGAAAATTCTTTCTCCCTACTTGGTGTTCCTTAGTTGCCAACAGTTCTTTGTCTAGGGTTGAAGAGCCTTGTGAATACCCTCCCCTTGTTAGCATTTCTATTGATGCCATTCTTGTTTAGGTCCTATCTATTGGACCAAGACAATTGGTCCTGAAATATTAGTTAGACTTCAGAAGGACAGGATCTGGCATTTGTAGGAGGCACAATCTCACAGTAAACTCCTTATTCTTTGGGTTCTTAAAACTTTTCTATCCTGTCTTTTGCACTGATCTCCAATCTTTATAAGCACACAGACACATCAGACAAAATACAGACAGACAGACAGATAGACAGACACACATATACACACACGTCCACCGAAAAAGTGGCCATGAATTAGAAAGAGAGTAAGGTGACGGGGGTTGGAAGGGTTTGGAGGGAGAGAAGGGGAGGAGAAAATGGGATTATATTATCTCAAAACACACAGGGGTATTGAAGGAACAGAACCTTAACCTTAAATGTTGCTGGGACACTGATGATGCAAAGTCAGAGAAGGAAAGTTGAAATTTATTTAAATTCCCTCATCTAGTAAAAAAAAAAAAAATTCAAGCACTTAGTCATATTTTTAAAAAATCTGTAATTCATATTTGATTAATTTTGACATGCTTCTATTCAATTATGTTAAACTGATGAGATTTTACTCTGTGAGGGAAAAAGTAGTAACCTTTTAGACAAGCTTAATTTAGCTGTGTTTTTTTTTTCTAAAGTTATATAACCTTATTCTGCGGCTCACTTTCTACTCCTCCCATCTCCACTGTGGTTAGCTTCATCATCTTGCTTCTGTAAGAAGATTTTACTGCCCTGACTATATTCCTCTCTATCCCCAGGTCCTTTAGCAGGCTGATGATTGACCATCTTCCAGGGTGAGCCTCCTACTCATACTCAATATAAACTCATTTGTCACCAACTGACTCCACAGAGCTCTGTGAAAGTTCCCATTACCAGTTGTAATTGTCAGAGTTGTTTGTTATTATTTATTTAACAAATGCACTACATCTTCCTACTGGACTTCATGTGCCCCATAGTAAGTAAGCAAACTGCCTGGCGTCATGTGCCCAGTAGTAAGCACACTGCCTGACATATTAGAACGTTGGAGGAAATTAACTATGTTTGAAAAACTTGTAACTCTCAACTTTTTAGACAAAGCCATATTATCAAAAGCCCCACAAGAGAAAATGACTACCACACACACATATACACACACATTGAATCTCAATTGCAACCATAAATTTTGAAGCTGAAGAAGTGGGCAGATGAACAGAATATAACTTCTCTGGCTAAAATTGAAATGCCTCTCCTATAGAATTATCTTGTGGTATGAGACCTCTCATGACAAGGTCATAGTGCCCTTGGTTCTTAGCCACTTGTGGGACTGATTCCACGGCCTGGGCTGTCAACCCACCCCTATTTCTGCCATTACTAACAGGACCTAAGTACACAATAAATTATTACCTGTGCTAATATTTAAGAAGTGGTTTCTAGTTTATTCTGATAACAACTTTATGAAGAGAGATACTCTTACTTAAATTACATGTTATAGAGTCATGTAAAATTAGTAGGTCTGAATACAGAGCTCAGACCTCTAAATACTATGCTTCCACACAACCACTCTTGTATTTACAGATATTGGCATTATTCTTCTAATCCCTGAAATGATTGTTATTCATTTTTCTTCAACAATTGCTACCACTACAACTATAACTATCTTACTAAGCCTTGTTCTTTACTGCCATGACTGTGAGCACCTAAATCATTCTCTGTTCTTGGTATGTGCTAAGCAAGACCTTCACGGAGGACAGTTTTTTGTTTCTCTTAGCCAAAGACCCCACTTTAAGAAAGAATGCTCCTGTAGTGAAGGGGATGCCTAAACAGGACTTCCCTATAAGCAAATGAATGACCACCCTAATTGTCATTATAGAACTTTCATTCAGCAACTGATGGAGGCAGAAGCAGACATCCAGAGCTAAGCACTGTGTCAAGCTCCAGGCCTAGCTGAAGAAAGGGAAGAGAGAGTACATGAGCAAAGGGATCAGGATCGTGATGCGGAATCTCACAGAGATGACTGACATGAGCTTTTGGGAGCTCACTGACTCAGAAATAATCGCTGAGGAACCTTTATGGAAAGGAACTAAACCCTCCAAATGTAGATGACAGTTAAACGGCATGGGCAGTTTGTGAAGCCTCTTGCAGTAGGATCAGAGTTTATTCCTGATATATCAACTGGCTTCCCAGTGCCCATTTCCTACAGAGAAATACCTTACTCAGCCTTGATACTGAGAGGAGAGATGCGATCCTAAATTAATTGAATATGTCAGACCCATTTGACTCACCTTGGGGAGTCCTTACCCTCTCTTAGGAATGGATGGGATCATAAGGTGAGGGGGATGCTGAGGGAGGAGACAGAGAAAGGGAGGGAAGGGATCAATGGAGGGTATAAAAAAAAGCTTTGAAAATAAAAAATTTACTAAAAACAATGCTTATGACACATAAACTGGTAACATGAATGTAATGTGGTGTGCTTAAAGGGAAGTTTTTTTTAAATGTAGATATGAGGCATTGGTGGAGTCCAGAGCAGAGAGAGAAATTAGTAGACTGAATGTGTCCAGTGTCCAGAAGACCGGACTTGGACATGAGAAGCACAGGAGAGATGGGGACTAACATAGAAAGAGAGGAGAGAGAAAGGGGAGGATGGAAACAGAGGAAGAGGAAGGAAAGGAACATAGCCAAAATTAGCAGGGTTATAAGGAGCGCAAGTAGCTGTGGGGAGGAGGCACACCAGCTTGAAGCAGATCAAGGTAGCGAAGGAGGGGAGGAGAACTAGTGTGGACCCCCAAGTGTGCAGAAGTTACTAGTGGTACTAGGGAGCCTGGAGGCCAGCATGTACTTTGTATGCCGTTGAGCACCACAGATAGCCATATGTGCCTACTAATTTCTGAAACTGGGGGAAATGGACTTTCCTTCAGCCCTGGCACATCTCAGATAGGAGGGGCAGTGGTTCTCCGTGTCTGAAGACCTCCTGAGGAGACTAGCTCCTTCATAGCTTGAAATTATTTATTTATTTTATTTTCTAATTAATTTATTTATTTTTCCCTATACTTACCACTGTTCCTCCTCCCTCCTCTCTTCCCAGTCTTTCCCCAGCTTTCCCTTACCCCACTCCCCTCCATTCCTAAGAGAGGGTAAGGACTCCCCAAGGTGAGTCATTTCCGGTCTGGCATATTCAGCTGACTTAGGTACCCCCCAGTATCAAGGTAAGGAGGATAAGGTGTTCCTCTGTAAGAAATGGGCTCCAAGATGTCAGTGCATGCACTAGGAACAAACTCTAGTCCTGCTACAAGAGGCCTCACAAACTGTCCATGTCATTTGACTGTCATCTATATTCAGAGGGTTTAGTTTGGTTCCATGAAGTTTTGACTGATTCATATTCTAGAAATTCTCCCTCATTTTTGATTAGAAGTTCCAAGTCTGAGACCTGGAGCCAATGGGCAGCTGAAGTGCCTATTCACATATCATCTCTGATTCTGGCTGCCAGCTTCTCCCAGTATCCCCGTGTTACAGGGTCCCCCATAACTGGCATACTCTACTCCCCTCCTTCAACTCTCCAGCCCAGGGACTAAGTTTCCCTCTCCTGGCTGCTCTTCCCTATGTAACCCAAACATTTTGTGTACATGGTCCTTTTTGGTCTCTTGGCGTAGGCCACTCTTCTTGCTTGGTGCTGCCTCTCTTGCCCTCCCCTCCCCCAATGGACGGGGCTCAGTCTGGATGCACATACTCTGGACTCTCCCAAATGTCTCCATCTCTGCCTCTTTCTGTACTTTCTTTCCCTTTTATCCACAATAAACCCTTTCCTCTATCATACCTAGAAGTCATGCCCTTCTTTTTTTTTCTTTCTTTTCTTTTTGTCCAAGTCCATTAGCTGCTATTTCTTTTGTCTTCTTTTGGTGACTTCAGAGATGCCTGCAATCAGCCAGGGTTCTAGAACGATTAGTACAGGAATACCCTTAAGGGGCCAAACCCCATCCATGCATTAAAATTTCCATGCAGTGTCCTTCAGAGTAGATACCCTGCTCAGGCTTGAGAACCTCCATTTGTTTGTTTTTAAATTGTTTGAGTATGCCTAGATAATTGGTTGAATTAGATTTAATAATCAACTAAATCCAGATTAATCGACATTTTAGTGAAGCAAAGCAACAATAATGAGATTGTGTCCAGTTATGCAAAGTTACTGGCTGAGCTTCGTTTTTGTAGACTGAGATCCCTGGTTCTTTTAGCATTCTGCTCTTTTTATGTGAAGTTCTTAAACAGTTTAGGTTTAGTTTGGGCGTGGCAGCATACACTTGTAATCCCAGCCCTCAGGAGGCTGATGCAGGCAGATCTCTGTGAAAACAGGGCCAGCCTGGTTTGCATAGTGAGTTCCAGGCCAGCCTGGGCCATTAGGATTTATGTGGACTTGATAAGGTTTGCATTTATCTAGATGTCTGACAGTGGATTTCTATAGATGCACATTGGAATGCTGCCGAAGGCAGCGGCAGATAGCAGGAAACACTCAAAGCTATTTCTATGTAGAAAAGAGCTTTATTGTCATGTGGGTCTGGTTATGGGTAATAGAAAGGTTATGATTATGATATCAGAGAGAAAAAAGAAGAGAAAATGGGAAAGGAAGAGGGAAGGAAAAGGAGAGGGAGATGGGGGAAGCTCCCAGGAGAAACAAAGGTGGAGAGGAATTCAGAAGTGAGAATCTTGCTTTAAGTGGGGTTTCATGTCGGAGCTCAGAGGAGTGTGTGGCTTTTGAGGCTAATAAGGGCTATGCAGCGAGACCCTATCTCTAAACAACAATGAAAAGCACCAGGTTTTGTGTGTCCTGGCTGTCCCTGTCTCCTCTCACCGAGTGGGCACTGTCCGTGTCCCTGTACCAGTTTCAGTCACCAGTTTTCCATAGGGGCTGGTGGGATTGAAGACACGCTCAAGGGTTGCCAGGATGGTTAACAGGGTAGAAGTGTTCTGAGGACCTGAGTTCAGTGCCCTGAACCTGTGGTTGAAAGAAATGACTCCTGAAAATTGCCCTCTGACCTCCACACACAGGCACGCACATATCAACACCTCTCACACACATATGTGCACAAAACAATAATGCTTTTCTTTTTTAAAGAAAAACTCAAATGGCCAGTTCTTATGTAACTAAAAGCCTATGTACTAAAAGCCAGAGTCATGTCTTAAATGCTTTTAAAATGGACAGTTGGCGTAGGAATGACTGATGTCTCTTGTTCTGTGGCTCCTTCCTGTTTCCTGTTGTCTTTCTCTTCTCATCCTGCAGTGTGTTTCTGCCATCTTGTATGCCACTTGCCCAATACTCTTTGGTTTTCTGTCTCTTGCTTTTCTTCTCTGCCTAACATTTGTGACCTACATTTTCTTTTCCTTAAACTTCTTTAATTCCCAGCCCTGACAAACATGCTATTTTGCTTTGCAAATATATTTTTAGGGATAGTTGAGTACTACAGTATTCTCTAACAACCTACAAAGCGCCTGACCGTGGCTTAAAAGAAGCATAAACTAACAATCTGATGAGTAGTAAGTTCCCATGTTAACAGTGTATGTCTTTGGCAGCTCAAAGTCTACAGTGTTCTTTCAAATGTATACTTTCTAATTCTACAACATCCAGAAAAATAGGACAAGTGTTTCTAAACCTTTACCTCTGTTTCTTGTTTGTTTGTTTTTGAAAAGACACAAACAAAGATTAGAACACACACATTCTGATTCTTGGTCCAGTAGTTTTGTTTATTTGTTTGTTTGTTTACTATGCGCGTGTCAGTAAATGAACATAGGGTATCATGAGTGGCAGCATGATGATGGAGATGTCATGAGGTGTACACTCTAGTTAAACAGACATCCTAGTTTGATGGTACTTATTCTAGGTAGGAATCTACCCAAAGCCTAACTGTAGCTTGGGAAGAAGTTGCTGGGATCTGCACTTTAATTTATCCCTTAGGAAAAGGTCAATTAGAAGAAAGGCCACAGAATAATAAAATTCCGTTATAATATGCAGTTAGTGTTATGTAGGTCAGAAAATGATATTTATAACATCAAAGGGTAATTTGCAATGTGAAAATTTATAGATATTAAATTATAGATATATTTCTTAGTTTACTTTTATAAGAACTTCCTCAGATCATCAAACTTCTCTAAAGTTCTTAGATTGTGAGGAATGATTCCTGAAGCCACTGGGTTGAGAGAAATTCTAACGAGAGTCAGTAAAGAATCTAGCATACATTTGGATACTAGTTAAAGCCAGCATGCACGTTGGTCTCAGGATCCACAAGAAGCTAAGAGTCTAGAGCTGGCCTGTACTCTGAGGAAGCTGTAAGGATGTCCTGATAGTGAACGTTGCCAACAATTCGGCATCAAGTATTCAATTGACCTTTGAATTTCCTCATTATAGATGGACCAGACCTCCAAGGAAGTTCTAATGATGGTAATCAAGCCCTATGGACAAGGAAAAAAAAACCAAAAAACTGCTCCCTGAGCATAGAAAACAAGAGCTATCTACATGTAGGGTTTCTAGGCATCTGGAGTTGTTAGTTATGATTCTCCTAAGAGAAACTGAATTCTATGTAGGTTATGCAACTATGGGGATTATTAGCTCTCTTAACTGAAAATTTCCAACTGCAGTTTGATGGACCGAGACCTAAAGCAAGGGCCTTGGAATCAATCTTTCCTTCTTCTTCTGCCTTACTTTTAGGGAAGGCTTGCCCATGTAATAACACCTTGAAGTTCCAAGCTTATTTCTTAAATGCCTTCTATTGCAGAGAAAATACAAATCTTTCCAATACTTCCAACCAAGTCCCAGAATTAAACTCATGGGAACAGATTGCACACATATACTCACTTGTAAACCCTGCTGTTCAGATGATATTTCTGTTGGAATTTCCTAGGCATATGAAGTGTGGTAGCTAGCCAAGCCAATTGCCAATTGGAGATGAAATGGGAAGAAAGGGTTTAGCTCCATTCAGACCATGTAGACTAAAAATAGGAGCAAACATAATTCCTCCAAGAAAAGTGGAATTATTTTACCAGTTAACAGGGATCAGGAATAGTTCATAGCCTAAAACAGTGATTCTCAACCTGTGAATCAGGGGTCACCTAAGGCATTCGGAAAACACAGAATTTGCATTATAATTCATAACAGTAACAAAATTACAATTATGAAGTAGCAATAAAAATAATTTTATAGTTGGGGGTCACCACAACATGAGGAGCTGCATTAAAGGGTCACAGTCTTAGGAAGGTTGAGAAGCACTGATCTAAAGTGTTGTGTCTAATACCAGACCCCACATCCTTCAGTGACTAGCTTAAACAGTCAATGTGCTTTTGAACTTCTTGGAAGTTCAGTTTTGAAGGAAATCCTTTTTTCTTATAAGTAGGACCTGCACTGAATCATTCTGAGTAATTGATGTGTTACCATCAACTAAGCTAAGAATCCAAAGCAGCCGTGTGACAGTAACAGGCGCCCACAGGGGTGAACGAGAAGGTAGATTCCCGTGGGACTGGCAAGCCTGGCAGGATCAGCTAGTACTGATTTCAAAAGAGCAGAATTCCAAAGATGAGAGCTGAAGATTGGGGTATAGTTGTGCCATTTGTCAGCTGTCAACAGCGGGCCTCATCCCAAAGTGGACTTGCAGGCCTTTGCTTTTTTTCCTTCAGTTGTGTATGGGCAGAAATCTCAACGTGGGTAGGAAGCGTATGCTGAATTCATCCCCTCGGCTGATTGATTTTTTTTGTTAATAGATGGAAACCACCAAGTTTAAATATTTGCTTGAATTTCAAAGAACTCATTAACAAATACTAATGACCATTCCTGGTTTAAACAAATGATTAGAGTTGACAGCAGAAATGTAAATTCCACTGTAACAAGAGATTCTGCTAATACTCCTTTATTTATAGATATTATTCTGACACGTACAGATATGGTTGTGTGCATATATGGTAAGTGGATATTCATGTGAAGAGGCGGTGGTGACTGTTTGTCTAAGTGAGTATATATTCCTGAGTGGGAGTTAGCTGTGTGGACACGGCAGCTGTTGAGTCTTGATATAGTTTTTATTCTGTTAGTTAAAAGCCAGACTCTCTCTACATTAGGTGAGAAAGACTGAGGGCTAGGTCATGGTTTCCTGAATAGTGTAATATCACCAAAGCCTGGAGAACAGGGCTCTGCTCAGTAGAAGTATAATCACACCACACAGATGCAATCCACAAATGTGATTTTTAAATCGTCTAGTTACTGTACTGAAAGATAAGTAAAAGACAACTGGAATTAATCTTAATGATTTATAAGGTGTAACTAAATACATCCAGAATATTTTTTTCATGCATGTGAAATCACATATCAATATAATTAATTATTGAAGCTGTTAACATGGCTGGTTATTTAGCTTTCAAAATTTAGTGTTTTTCATTTCTGGCAGAGCTGAACTCAGAGTAGTTACACTTCAATGTTCAGTCATTACAAGTGGCTAGGAGAAACCACATTGGAGAGTACAGTTATGGAATCTAGGTCCCAGAGCCAGAAACTGCCAAGTAGACCACCACTGTCCTCACCCAGACTCTACCATTACTGTCAACACTGCCAATATATTTCTCTTTCTTTTTGGTCCTATTATGTCATCACCTTTAAGAAAATATTTCACTTGCTATTATTACATATATTATATGTATTGTGAGTGATAGCATGCATGCTATAAGTACTGTGTGGAGGTCAGAAGACAGTATTGTGAAGCCTGGGAATGGAATGCATGCTATCAGGCACACAGAGATAGCATTTTTACATCCACTGAACCATGTTTATCACACTGGCCCTCAGCACACTTGTGTCTGAGGTATCTTCTACCAACTGAGCAATTACTTAGTAACTTGAAACCACCTTGCCAACACAGTTTGACCTCTGAAAAATCTCCAATATTCCCCCACTGTCTGAAGCTGCTAAACTGTCCCTGAGCTGGGTACAAGACCTTACCTTGCCCCAAATGACCATCAGCCAACAAGAACAGAGCCTTCCTTCTGGCATACTTAATTTATTAAATTCATTTTATGTGTTGCCTGTCCTTTCCATACTGCCTATTTCTAGTAGGTATTTTTAGCATGAAACACTCAAATTCTTTTTTTTTCTTGTATCCTTTTTAATAGTATCAGCTACTTGATTGCAGGCTAATCAGGCTATATTTTCCAAACTCCTTTTTGGAAAAGGAGTTCATGCATTTGTGATTCCTTTTTGTGATGCAGTCAAATTATAACTCATTTCTTGCTTTTGGCCTTATTTTAAAAAATCCTCCTACAACTTCTATAATCTTGGCTGGAGCAGATAAACCACACAAACAAGTGTGGGGACTCCATCCTCTGTAATTGTCTTGTTTCTGGTTAGGGACAGCGCTATAAAGTCCTTCTGACTGCTTTCGCTGGGCCTCACTGAACACCACTATTAACCGTCTCATGCTATCTGTGTATAACATTTGGTCTGAATTGAGATTAGTCTTCTAGCTTTATGCTGCAATATCAACTAAATAATTGTAAAGTTTTCAGACAAATTTGCTTCCTTAGTTGGGAGAAACATTCTTAAACAATTAGTAAAGCCTACATGATAGTGACTTGAATTTTGTATTGATTCACCAAGACACCCTAATTTTGAACTTCAAAGATTTTCATCTGTTCCCTGAATAACAATGTAGATGGTTAAAAACCTCAGGTTTATTGTTAGTATGAAGATGTACTCATCAACTTACCAGTATCTGAGGAGGCTGCAGCTGTGAATATCTCACAGGAAAGTGAAGGCTAGCACAGAGGAATAAAGGTCAAGAGCAGTGAGCGGTGAAGTAGCCCCTGGGACCAACAGTATCTGTGAACTGTCATTTCTGTGACCCTAGGTTCAGGTCTCTTTTACCATGAACAGATGATCAGAGAGTAATTTTCAGAGTTGTCTACTTGTAGAAATTCACGGGGTCTATAAACTTTAGTACAGGAATATAGCTATTGTCCACCTGTGACCCAGGGAAAAGAGATGGAGAAATGCTCTCACCACTCTCTTAGTGATGCTTCTTGTGGGTCCAATCAAATACTGCCAAGAGAGAATAAAAGCTAATTGATAAGGTCCATACACCAAGTCTAGATGGAGAAGAAATGAGGGATAGGCAGACATAGAGCTCACAGGCTAATGGTAGGGACAAGCTATTTTTTTGATTATCCACTTGATTTGCTTTGGGAAATGAAATGTATACTTTGGGGATCTTGTGTTTGGGGTGGGAAAATTGGTTCCTAGGCATATTCTCTATTCCTGTCCCCACTTTGAGAACCTGGGTGATCACATGTAATCCTTTTATGTGGGTTCAGACTCTCACCTCAGACTAGATTGGAGGCATTCCTTTTTTTCTAGAGTTCTTTGTGTTTAGATGTATATGTGCCAAATGTGTAAGTTTGTGTATATGTGAAAGTGTGTGTACATGACTATGTGTGTACACATATGTTTTATATATTGAGGTCAGAAGTTGATACCCTGTGTCTTCTTATATTGTTTTCTAGCTTTTAAAATATTTTTATTTGAGAATTTCCTTACAATGAATTTTTATTGTATACATTCCCTGTCTACTGACTTCTCCATACCCATACAATTTGGTGATTTCTCCTTTCTTTTAAATCAAACTAATCACATTCATGTTGCCCGACTCTTGAGTGTGGATCTGCTGTGGAGTGTGAGCAAACTACCAGGCATATTATGTCATCCTGGAAACTCCCCTTGCTCTCCCAGAAGCTATCAAATGCTACTAGCTCTTCAGCTATGGGTGGATTTTGTTTGAAATCTATTTTGTCAGATATTAGAATGGTTATACCTGCTTGTTTCTAGTCCATTCTGCTTGTGATATTCTTCAATCATTTTAATCTAAAATGTTATCATTGATGGTGAGGTTTGTTTCTTGGAGGCAGAATAAAGATAGATCCTGCCTTCTAATCGTGTCAGTTTATTTTTATTAGAGTATTACCACCATCAATACTGAACTAATGCTGAAATTTGTTCTTTTAATTTTTATTATTTTGTTGTGGTGGTGTTGTTTTCCTTTACCTCTTTTTGATAACTGTTCTTGGAGCAGATACTTCTTTTTCTCTCAGGTTTGTTTAATTTTTTCTTCAGAACAAAGTATTCCTTCTAGTATTTGTAAAACTGACTTAATGAAAAAATTTTTATATCTTTTTTTTTTTAATCATGATTCATTTTCTTTCTCTTTCTATGATGACTGATAGTTTTGCTGGGTATAGTAGTCTGTGTTGGCATCAGTAGTTCCAGACTTTATAGGACATCAGCATAGGCACTTCTGTTTTTAAAATCTTCATAGAAAACTCATCTGTTCCGATGGGCTGCTTTTATATCTGAGTTGATCTTTCTGTCTTGTTGCTTTTAGTATTCTTTCTTAGTTCTGTACACCTAGTTTTTGTTGATTATGTGATGTGAAGAGTTTGTTTTCTGGTCTTGTCTATTTAGTTTTCTCTATGGCATTTGTACCATAATAGGTATCTTTCTTTGGATTTTCTTTTATGATTTTGTTGAAAATATCGTCTGTACCTTTGGTCTGTGATATTTCTATTTCTTGTATAGCTATTACTCAAGAATTTGGTTTTTTACAGTGTGCCAGAGTTCTTACATGTTCTGGATTTATTTATTTATTTATTTATTTTTAGATTTAGCATTTTGTTTGACCAAGTCATCTATTCTCTCTACTTTGCTTTCAAGACTTGATATTCTCTCTTGTACTTGATCCAATCTGCTGACAAGGCTTTATTCCCCTAAGCTTTTCGTTTGACTTCAAGTGTATCACTTTGTATATTACTTAAGGTTTTCTTTCCTCTGATAGTTCATATATTTTCAAACTTTTATTTTCACATATTGAACTGCTTTTTAGTTTTATTCAGCTGTTTGTGTTTTCATAATCTTCATTATTGTATTTGCTCATATCCACTCAGTTTCTTGAACATATTTATAATTGTTATTTTGAAATCATTTCCTTCCACATCAGCTAAATTCCTTTCTTTGGGAACATTTTCATGGGATTGCTAATTTCTGGAGGAGAATTAAAATTTTAGTTGTTCATTCTGCTCATGTGTTTTCACTGACATTGAAAATAAGTAGAGCTAGTGAAAAGGGAATGGGGAAATTAGTTTAACTGGGAAACTCATAATGCTAGTTAGCTATGATTAGATTTAAAGGAAGATGTAGTAAGAGCATTAGAACTGTCTTTCCACATATGACTTAGCTGTCATTCATTCTTCCAAGCTTTATAGTAATAAATAATTATTACACGATATAGCAGTCATTAAAATTACTTTGACTATTGTTAAACTCATGAAACAAGATACAATTATATAGATGGTTAATACAAGGAAAGAATATCCTTGTATATATACAAAAAGTAATCTGGAATACTAAATGTACAGGGGTTTACACTGCTTCTTACTGATAAGATCATGGGAGTTATTCATATATCCATCTGTATCACACTACTTTTGTTCAGTAGCCATTTATTATTTTGTAATAAAAATAAAGTAATACAGACCTAGTATAGTCAAGAATGTTATATTTTTCTTATTAGCAACTGAATAGAGCAAGTGCTGATCACAGGAGATAAAATTCTCCTGGAATTTATCATTTGGGTGGATGGCATGGTATGGCAGTAGGAAGAAAGCCTGCCTATTGGGATCTAGAAGGAGGCTATGAAGCACCACAGGCTGTGAAATATTGTCAAAACCAGGAAAATTGAGGGCCTTCTCACATATTTTTGTCTCTTGAGATAATTATTGTTATAACACTTTTGTGTCAACTTTTCATGAGGGAGAATTTTAAAAACATTTTGGAAAAAAAAATTGAGTACCAGAAATGTTTAAAATAAATGTTCCTTTTCTTTTCCTCAGGTAAATTCAGATGCATATATGTCCAAGAGTATTCACCCCTGTGGTTATGAAGACAGCTCTTGATAGCTGCTTGTATAATACAGCTGCCCAGAATCCATTCATTGTGCTGGTACATGGCCCTTGTTGCTTAGCAACAGGAATGGAATTGCTATGTGTGCTTCTCAATATCTGTAGAGTCCTGTTCTTTATTTTCTATTAAAAAATAAACAGAAGAAAGAGAGGGAAAAAAGACCACGGAAAACAAAATATTAAAAAGATCCAACTGGCCTTCCAGATGCAAAATACAGCATCTGCCTAAGTTTACCTAGATGAACAATTGTCAAAAATTTTGTTTTTGTCCCAGTGAGGAATTGATTGACAAATGAAAGGTCCCAGGTCTGCTTTTGATTGAGTAGTCTAGAAGAATTTTTTTTCCAGGACCGTAATTGCTTCTTTAGGAAGTATCTGCTTACATGCTCATGAGGAAAGTGAGTTCTCTCCTTTTATCTTAGCTATTTCAACTATTGATTTGGAGGATGTTTTATTAAGGTTGACCCTAGACCCTATAGCTTCCTTTTTCTCATCTTCATACAGCTCACAATTTGTATTTTCAGATTCTGTAACTTTTAGCATGGTGAATTCTGTCATTTTCCTTTAGACCAGGATTATATGGAAAGATTTCTAAGAGCAACACCTAAATAAATTACTATGTTGTTAAAAAAAATCATCCTGAAAAATTCTTCAAAGTTTATATAGTCTATGCAAATGAGAACAAAGATGTCTTTTTCTCAGTAAGTCTACACCTCATTTTTCTAGCATCAGAAAAAAAAATCCTCTTTTTTTGTTTGAGCTGTATGCAACAATTGGCTAATTTGGGCAATACATGTTGCTTGAAATTTTCAATACATAAATGTTTGTTTTATAAGCAGAGTCCCTGTGTCTGTATCCAGTGATGACAGTGGGAACCGGGCTGGAGGAAAACACAATAGATACCAGCTTTTGTCTTATGTTTTTCTGGGAACCTGAGATTTTTCAGTGTATAGAAAACATAATTGCCTGCAGCATAACAGCCTTCTCTCTAGGAGTCAGTTAATTGAGCATACATTGTAACACCATGATAAGGAACCTTCCTACCCTCTCCAACATCTTACTGATTCTTTTTTTTTTTTTTTAGGCCAAGAGAGTGCCCTACTTTCAACCTTCAATAAATCAGTCAATAAATGATTACTTATTGTTATTCCATTTCTTCAAGCCAGAACTAAAAAAAAACTAAAGGATTGAATTGAATTCTAAGTCATGCAAAAAAGCTCGCTACATGACATATGACTTCATAAAATTGTACATTTGGGTCAACTGCATTGTACCATTTTCAACATATATTCCAGGTCTAGTGTGTTCCTTCATTTTTCCATAAATTGTGTTTTCTTGCTACTTAGAACAGTCTTCTCATCTCTTCACATGACTTTTACATCATCTTTGCCATGCCTTAGATTAGATGGTACTCTCTAAGGGAAAGCATGAATTGACTGTCTGAATTCTGACATATTTCTTAAATATTTTACTGATATATTTCATTTTAGTACTTATGAGATTTTATGCTTTTTTCTGAATAGTTTTATGATGCTTAAAGATATTTTTTTGCCCAATTTCTTACTGTACTAAATGCTCACCAAATACTATTTCAGTGAGTGTGGAAAACACATCTACATTTAACACATTTAAAATAGCCTTATATACACAATTTGTTGAAGATACTTTTTTTTTGCCAGTGTGTATTAATTAAACTCTGTCAAAAATCAGATGGCAGTATGTAGCCAGAATTTTCTGGCCTGGACCTGCCTGTAGTCACTTGGTCTCAAACAACCACACATAGGCTTATGTTCATTACAAAGTGTTTGGCTTGTAGCTCAGGTTCATTATCAGCTAGCTCTAACAATGTAACTCAACCCATTCTTATTAATCTGTATATTGCCATGTGGCTCTGTGGCTTTACCTGTGTTCCATTACATCTTGTCTTCTGCACAGCTGCCTGCAGCATCCTCTTTTGACTCTACCCTTCTTCTCCTTTATCTCCCCTTGGATTTCCAGCCTTTCTCTAAGCTGCCTTGCCATAGGCCAAAATGGCATCTTTAATTAACCAAAGGCATACAGAAAGATGTCCCACATCAGAAGTAGGTGCATGGACTTATGTCTCAGTACTCAATTCTATTTCGCTGGTCAGTATGTCCATTTGACACCAGTACTATGCTGTTATTATTCTACCTCAGTAATATAACATGAAATTGGGAATGATGATACTTCCATCAGGTTTTTACATATTTATTTAAAATTATAGATTATTTTGGATATTCTGGGTCTTTTATGTTACTATATGCATTTAAAAATTGTTTTCTTTTACAATTTCTATGAAAAATTGAGTTGGATTTTGTTGACTCTGTAGATTGCTTGTGGTAGAATATTTATTTTCACAGTATTAATTCTTCTAATCCAGGAGCATGGCAGTTCTTTCCATATTGTATTCTCTTATCTTCAGTATCTAAAAGTTTTCATTGTATAAGTCTTTCACTTTGTGGCTAGAGTTATTCTAAGATAAGTGTTGAGGTCATTGTGAGTTAGATTGTTTTACTGATTTCTTTTTGCTTATACATGTCATTGGCATATGAAAAGGCTATTGATTTTTGTGTGTTGATTTTGTATCCTGCTAATTTGTTGAATACATCTATCAGATGTAGGATGTAGGAGCTTTGGTGGACTCTTTTAAAAAGTCTTTTATATAGAGAATCATACATTTCCCATAAATAAGAATATTCCAACTTTCCCCCACATCTGCATCCCTCCTTTATCTTTTTCTTGTTCAGTTACTTTAGTTAAAACTTCAAACAATGTATTGACGTTATCTCTTTTAAGGTGTGTTTTGATTTTATGTTTCCAAGGTCTTCAGGAGCAGCATTAAGTTATCAAAATGATGTCTCTCCAGTTTTAGTGTAGGCCCTTTGTGTTATAAACTTCTCCCTTAAGGCTGCTTTAATTGTGTCCCATAAATTTTAATATATTATGTGTTCACTCAATTAACTCTAGGAATTTTAAATTTTCCTCCTTCATTTCTCTCTGAATCCAATTTTTTATTCAGCTGTTCATTGGGTTTTCCTGAGTCTGTTTCATGAGTTTGTGTACTTCCTATCATATTATTGCGGTTGACGTCCAAATTTGTTCTTTTCTTCTTAAATGTGTTGAAACTTGCTTTGTGTCCTAATATGTGATTACCTTTGGAGACAGTTCCATAGGCTGATGACAAACAGTATATTCTTTGGTGTTTGGGTGGAATATTAAGGAGTTGCCTATTAGATTCATTTTTTTTTTAAAAAAATAATGTTTTGATATCATTTAGCACTGAAGTGTTGCGATTTAGTCTTTGTCTGCATGAGCTGTCTACTGATGACATTGAGGTATTGAGGTCATCCACCACTGTTGTGTTAGGGTCACTGTGTGATTTTTTTAATATAATATTTATTTTATAAAACTAGATGCCTTGTTTTGGTGCATAAATGTTTAGAATTATAACATCCTTTCAGTTAATTTTCTTTTAATGAATATGCAATGTATTTCCCTATCTCTTGATTAACTTTGGTTTGAAATCCCTTTTGTAGAGTATCACAAAATACTCTTGTTTCTTTGCTCCATTTTCTTGGAGTACTATTTGCACCCTTCTATTCCAAGGTAGTGCATAGTAGGCAGTAAAATGATGAAAACATTTTACTAATCCACTTTTTACTCTGTTTATTTGGTTGGGGAAATCAGGACCATTAATATTGAGAGTTCTTATTTAACAATATTTATTAATTTCTGTTATTTTGTGTGGTTCTGTAATTTTCTTAGATCTCTTTATATTAAATCTTCTGGGAATATATATTCTCTGTGACCTCTTGCACATGTTTAATAGTCTCTACAGATGAAAATACATGTTTCTCCATAGAGGTAATTTTGTGGACATACATTTATTGAATCTGCTTCTATTATGTAATGTTTTCCTTTGATTATGACCAAAGGAATTTTGGGTTTTTTCTTCTTTATATATAACTATTATTAATCTGTTTGGTTTATTTCTTAGTGTCAAAGATTTTCTTATAGCAGCATTTTTTTTATTGGAGACTCCCCCCTCCACTTTCAGGAAATATTTGGCATTATTTAGTGATGATTTTAGTTATGACACTGAAGGAAGCTACTGGTGATGTTGGCATAGAATGGCCCAGTGTCAGTTATGCTATGAAACATCCTCTGTACTAATAAGAAAGTATGTACTCTGTCTCTACTGTTAGTAATGGCAAGTTACTGTTAATAAGGTTGAAATACCCTAGCTAGAGACAATGACAATAAAATATGAGCTGGGAAATGTTTACAGGTTGACAAATATGGGTTAAGTGCCAAGGTAAATGCTGTGGACCTTAGGCAACGCTGTTGAACTGTTGTGGGATAATGAAAATTCAGCCTTGTTTTAAGAAGACAAGTCTATTATTTTCAGTTTATTTTACATTCTACATATTAACTAACTCTTTGCCTGGGTTGTAACTTTCAGGGGTTTTCCATCATTATTTGAGTCTCTTCACTTTGTTGATAGCTTCTTTTGTTAAGAATTCTTCTAATTTCATGTGATTCCATTTGTTATTTCTCTGAATTGTTTCCCATGCTATTGAAGTTCTTTCCAGAAAACATTTGTTTACATGTTTTGAAGGT
Source organism: Sigmodon hispidus (assembly GCA_004025045.1). Lineage (NCBI taxonomy): Eukaryota > Metazoa > Chordata > Mammalia > Rodentia > Cricetidae > Sigmodon > Sigmodon hispidus. The sequence goes on along the minus strand of PVIH01002401.1, from coordinate 16,649 downwards.
TTTCTTCTTAGTTTTTTTCTAGAAGCTTCAGCACTTTATATTTCATATTAAGGTTTTTGATTAGGTGTGGGGTGAAAGAGATGGACCTATATTTGTTCTTCTGCATGAGAATTCACTTCTGTGGGAATGTAAACTGGTGCAGTCACTGTGGAAATCTATATTGAGGACTGTCAAAAGGTAAAGCTAGAACTACCCTATGACCCATCTATACCAGTCTTAAGTACACATGTGGTGATATATTTTATATTTAATAAAATCAATCTGGAATACTAGAGAACAGATCCACCCACAGTCAGTCCAGGAGGGTCAAAGAGTGGTAACTCATGCCTTTTATCCCAGCACAAAAATAGAGGCATGGTGATCTACACCTTTAATCCCATAATTCCAGAGACAGAGATCTTTCTGTGTTTCTGTGAGTTCAAGACCTAACAACCAAACACCTTCAATCCTGACTCTAAAATTATGAAGCAGAGTTGAACCTAGAAGTGAAACAACTGAGCAAAGAAGATATTTAAGGCAGGCGTAGGCAGACAGTGTGGTATTCTGTAGAATAATGAGTTAGGCTAAAGACTCTTAAAGATGGCTTTTACCTTGAGAAGTTACTTGGGTGAGATTTGACTGTGGTCTGTTTCCTTTCTCTGTTATTCTAGCTTTTCCCCAATATTTGGCTCTGAGTTTTTATTAAATACCAACTATAGTTCATGTTTTATATACAGTCAAAGAACTATATAAATGTCAGGCCAATAAGATGGTGGCTGCAGTGTACATTAAAGCTACAAAAATAGTTAAAGTTTTCTGTTAAAAAATGCCATATTACTACATTGTGGAATCTGTCAATTTTATTTTTTGTGTTTGGGATGGTTTTCACCCACTATTGATAGAATAGTTCCTGTGTCATGGAGTCTGTCTGTCACATCCACTTCAGGAAGGCATTTGTTTGGAAGAAAAAGATATGGTGGTGAACACGCCTTGCAAAACCTGTTTCCTAAGTGAACAGGTAGGGTGTGTCTGGGTTTTGGAGAAGTAAAAGTAAATGTCAGCTTCAGTGCCTTCCCAAGACACTACAGTGTGAGCTCTGGCACCTGTGTTACTGGTGTTCCTGGGGCTAAAATCTCCTGTGTTAATGCTCATCTACTGGTCTGTAGTAGTTAGGTGCCGAGCACCCATGACTCTCTAATCTTCCTCTAACCTGCAGAACTGCCCAGTTTACTTCATGGAGAGCCTTCTCTCATATCAAAACTAATATATTTTGATTTTTGCAAACAGATGTTACAAATATTGTCTGGTCTCCATACATGGTCACATCTGTTTATTTTATTTTTTAAAAATTATTTGTATTAAAGGAAAACAGAATATTGCTTTTTTATATCGGGCAGAATTTCTGAAAGTCTCTATCTTTTATGTATTTGCTTTCAATTTTTTCTATCAGGAGCCAATTGGTTTTTTAAAATAGTAGGAAATGAATATATGCGAAGGCTTGTTTTTATGACATTAATCCATTTATGAAACATGGGAAATGAAAGTTCAGATAGGCATTTTGGTATTGAATTGCAATTATTGTAACAGGGTTTTCTTGTAGCTGTCATACTTCATGGAAACTTTCAAGATCAGGATTTAGGGCAGCATTGTCCTGACCATAGTTCTTACTCAGAGTCACTATTGCTGTGAAGAACCAAATGAGCAAAGCAGGTCAGGAAAGAAAGGGTTTATTTCGCTTACACCTCCACATCTTAGCCCCTTGTTGAAAGAAGTCAGGACAGGAACTCAAACAAGGCAAGCACCATGGCAACAGAAGCTGATGAAGGGACCATGGAGGAGTGCTGCTTCCTGGATTACTCTTCCTGCTTTCTCATATCAGCTGAAGAGTGTTTAGAGGCTTCCCAGAGCTGTTCAGATAGGAGCTGCCAATAGAACTTAAAGAGGTGGGAAGAGGGGGTGGTTTCAGGTGGAGCTAGGCACCACATTTTAATATTTCCATGTGGCTTAGAGAAACACAGGTGGAATGTGGATGGCTTGTGATTATTTTTGCGCTGTTTTAACCCTATAAATTTTTATTTATTTTTGTGTGTATAATACAGGGTAAGTATGGAGGTCAGAGGGCAACTCTCTGGAGTTGGTTACTGCTTTTACCTTTCTGTGGGTTCTGGATACTATGCTCAGTTGTTGGGCTGGCATGGCAAGCATTTTGCCCATAGATTTTTCTTGCAAAGTTCCCATGTCATTCTTTGGAGCTCACAAGTATTTTTGCTTATCAAGAGGACCCAGAGAGGAAAATTGAAAAGATTATGGAAATTACAGCTAGAGAGATGACTCAGTGGTTAAGAGTACTTGCTGCTCTTGCAGAGGACCTGGGTTTGGTTCCCAGGAGACTGTACAACCTTAAATATGTCAGGACTTCTGTGGCCACACAACCTTCTCTTTGCAGGGTATATTAGTGGTTTTGAAATTTGGTTCTGTGTAGCCACTGGTGGAAAGAGAAGAACTCTTCTCTCTCTCTCTCTCTCTCTCTCTCTCTCTCTCTCTCTCTCTCTCTCTCTCTCTCTCTCTCTCTCTCTCTCTGTATGTTCTGGACTGTAAAAACCTATACTCTAAGTTAAATAAGGGGAGAGTCATATATTGTTCTCCCATATGTTGGATTTCAGAATTTTTCTTTAAAAAATAGTTTCTTGTTAGTCAGAGGCTGGAACATAAAGAGTTTAATATTTATCCTTAGCTACAGTTATAATAGCTCAGACCAGTTGGTCTACCTGAGACACTTTCTCAAAAAATTCCACACAAACAGAATTAGCCATCAAACAACTAACCAAGCAAACGTAAGAGAGTTTTTATGGCTGTTAACAGATCTGGGGAGCTATTGAGTTACATTTTGCTGAATAATCTTCATATTTTCACTTTCCACATTGAATCATTATTGCAATCATACTAGACATATACTCTCTCTCCACACACACACACACACACACACACACACACACACACATTGTGAGGGGGAAAACAGGGCTATAGAATCTTAAATTTGGGGCACATGTTTTATCTTCATCTTTTTTTCAATAATTTTTAAGCATGTTAGCTAAGGTACCAGTTCTTCTTCAAGAAAAGTGGCTCTCAGCCTTTGGAGAGTGGAATGAAAAATCTCAGATATTTACATTATGATTCATAACAGTAGAAAATTATAACAAGTAGCAACTAAAAATAATTTTAGGGTTGGGGTCATTAGAACATAAAGAATGGTATCAAAGGGTTGCAGCATTAAGAGGGCTGAGAATCACTGTTCTAGAAAGTACCTTTCTTAAGAAAAAAAGTTATCTCTTTGTGAGTCTATATTATTGTACCTGTCACTGACAATACACTTAAAAGATAAAATTTATCATTGTTAGAAATATATATTACATATCTATTAATTTGTTGGGTTCTTATGTTCATATTTGCTCACTGAGGCCAGAGGAGGATTCTGGGTGTCTTGTTCTGACCACTCTGTGCCATATTCCTTGATACACCTTTCACTAAACCTAGAGATAGGTTGGCAGTCAACAAGCCCCGGAAATTCTTCTATCTACACCCTGATATTGTGCTAAGGTTACTGGCGCATCCTGACATACCTCATGTTTAACGAAGGTCTTAAGATTTGAACCCACGTCCTGATGTTTGCACAGAAAGCACTCTTAACTATGGATCCATCCCCCAAGCCCTATTATACTGTTAGGTGAAATATTTAAAAGAGAAAGTAATTCCCATATCACTTAAGAGTAGAATATTGTGCTGATGGGCACCTGGTATATTTGCCTTACTAATCATAATGAAGAGAAACAGTGTTAGCAGTAGGAAAGATGTGGAAATAATCCATGCTAAGAGGTTTGAACAGAATAGTAAAGTCAAAGTATTGATTTTTTTCTGACATATCAAAATATCTGAGGTAATTTCCATAGATTAAAAATTTAGAATATTTGAGTGCTTGTTCATCTGGAAGCATCGTGGGGTGGATTCGAAAGAGATATACACTAGGTCCAGGTCATATTATCAGTGAATGTGTGTTTTATTTTTGAGTTTGGGGCTTTATGTTGAAGTTCTTGAAGGGCAAAATAAAGTCTGAAGCAGCTGAGTGAAGTGGTATACATTACATTAGCATTTTAGAAAAATTTAGCTGCAATCTAGATAATTATTTACAGGGAGGCAAGGTTTATAGCCTTTCAAATGTAATATTTAAAACTAAGTTGGAAGCATTTAAGGTGTGGGAAGAAGATAAAATGAATAAAAAGAGGTAGAGAGATGCACACAGTAGATGGTAAAGATAATGTGAAGTAGCTGAAGGAATGCTATATTTGGATCAGCCAACTGGACCCAAACCAAGAAGACAGTTGGTTTTGAAGGTGAATAACAAAAATTCCTATTTTGTAGTACAGATTTGAAGTTCAAATTTATATTATTCTCATAGTCTAGAAGCACATTGTGATACTTCATGTAGCAAGTGTCCTGTTTGAAGAGAATTGAAACCATTTCCAAACAGACACATGTTGAGCCCAAATATTCACAAACATGAACTCTTTTTTAAAAAAAAATGTATTTTATATGTGTGGGTATTTTACTTGAATGTATGTGTATGTGTAACACATGTGTGCCTGATGCCTGGGGAGATCCAAATTGGATTCCCTGGAACTGGAATTATAGATGGTCATGAGCCTCCATGTGTATACTGGGAAAAAAACCTCGGTCCTTTCTAAGACCAGCAAATGCTTTTAAAAGCTGAGCTGTCTCTCCAGCATACAAAAATGAGCTCTTAACAACCCAGACTTGCAAAGACAAAGGATGGAAAGAGTTGCTTTTAGTGGGAGTCAGTAGCTCCTTAGGCCATAAGGATTTTTATAAGAATGTCAGCTCTTATTCCAGTTGATGACTATTAAATAAGTGTGCAAAATTAATAAAACAATTAAAATAAGTAGAAAGCACAAGATAACTATTTGTCACTAGCCCTGTGATAAGGAACAAAACCATGTTACAAAATAGAACTTGAAACAATTTTTGTAATGTGTGAGTGTGTGTGTGTGTGTGTGTGTGTGTGTGTGCATGTGTACCTGTGTGTTATATATACATGTCTATGCAGGAACATATGTCTGTGTCTGTGTCTGGAAGCCAAAGGAATATTTCAGGTGTTTTCCTTGGTCACTCCCCATTTTACTTTTTGAGATGGGGTCTCTCAGTGGACATGAAGTTCTGCTTCAGCTATGTGCCTGCTTTGTGAGCTTCTGGGATCTGCCTGACTTTGCTGCTCAACATTGGGGTTACAGTATAGACAACACGGACATGCCTGGCTTTTATGTAAGTGCCGGGAATTTTAACTCAGGCTCACTTGCTTTCACAGAAAATGCTTTATCCACTGAACATCCTTCCACAAACTAGAACTTTTAAAGAGAATAATTAAGTCATTGAGATTAAAAACTCCCCAAGCAAGACTAAATATTAATGAGGTATAACAGAGAGAATCAAATCACTGAAAGACTAAAGGGAAGAAATTAGGAAAGTATAGCACAGAGATGGGAAGTATTTGACAGTTCAAAATATATTGAGACTATTACTTGAGTCCACACATGTACACACACACCACACACACACACACACACACACACACACACACACACACACACACCCCACAATAACATGTGAAAAGAATCAGTTTGCCAAAGGGAAAAAAAATGATGGCTGAGCCTTTGCCATAACTGACAAGGAGATTAGTGTTGATGTGTAGAAACCTTGTTTTCTAAGTAAAGCACATGAAATAAAATCTATATTTAAGCACTTGTGTACAGCTCTAGCATATAAGACAGAGAGGATATCATGCCATAAGAGGGAAGAGCCAGGCCATCTGTAGGGACAAGAGAAACTGGAAGGGTCAGAACTGGAAAGGCACAGTTTTTCCATTGGGCTATTTTACAAACACTTTTCAGTATCAATGCTGAAACAAAGACATTTACAAGCAACACCACAGGGCATTTATACAGGGCTTTCCCTGTAAAATGTTAGGATACAGTTTAGGAAGATGGAAACTGAAACAGCATATAGGAATAGCATGGAAGAGGCAATATTAAAGAGGTTGATAAGCATGTGAGTAATGTTTAGCAAGGGTTTGCTCTTGTGTCTTATAATAATCTAACCAAAATTTATACTAATAATTTGAGAGAATAAAATACATGATGGAACTAAACCTAAGGAAGTGGTAAATTTAGGTTAGAGGTGTGTATTAGGGTTCTCTAGAGGAACAGATCTCTCTATATATATTATATATGTGTGTTCTATACAGTGTACTTATGCAATATATGATAAGCATATAAAATATATAATTTATTAGAATGGTTTACAAGCTGTGGTCCATCTAGGCCAACAATAACTGTCCACCCACGGATGATCCAAGAATCCTGCACTAATCCTGTCCACAAGGCTGGATGTCTCAGCTGGTGTTCAATATACTTTGGAATCCCAAAAATGTAGCTCTAATGTCAGTGAAGGAATGAACTTGCCAGTGAGAGTGAGAACAAGCATGTAGAGTGCAAGCTTCTTCCTTCAGGTCTTTCATGTAGGCAGCCACTAGAAGGTATGGCCAAGATTAAAAGTGGAGCTTCCCACCTCAAAAGATCTGGATGTAAAAAAAAAAAAGATCCCTCACTGGTGTGCCCAGTCATTTGAGTCTGAGTTAATTCTAGATGTAGTCAAGTTGACAACCAAGAAGAGACATCACAAGGTGTATTGCAACGTCCTGGTGTAATACTGGTGTCAGAAAAATGTCTTCAGTGGAGTATAAAATTTATAGTCCAGCAATCAAAGACTATTTACAGTGAAAGTACCAAAAGTTTAGCATATAGAGTCATATGGATAGGTTAAGAGGGTTTCCAGAGCTGAGGAGTAGTGTGGAATAAGGAGATGCTGGCTACAGTTAGCAGGTATTGGTTAGACCAGAGGTGAAATAGACTGGAGTTCTGTTGTGCAGCATGATGCATGTAGTTAACAAGAATGTGTGTATCCTTAGGACTCATCACACACACACACAATGAGCAAGGTAGCAAATATGCTTATTAGCTAGACTCAATAATTTCTCAGTACATGTGCCAAAACAACATGTTGTAGTCCATAAGTATAATCATTTATTTGCATCATAATTCCATAAAACTCAAGGAAAATAAATCTCTAACATGACAAAATACACCAAAAGAAGGCACAAGATACTAACAAAACCATAGAAATTGTTTGTATACCTATAATCACCAAAGAATTAGTAACATGGAAATATAAGAGTTTATATAAAATAATGAGAGCATTCAAAAATTAAAACAATCCACCAGAAAATGAAGAACGAGATAATTCTTAAGGTCAGGAAGATAAATAATAAATGGGTAACTTAAAAAAAGTTGTATGAAAATGTCAACTATTACACACTGAGGTACAATTTTACACCCATCATATCATCAGCAGTAGATAAATCAAAGCCATCAAGTGTTGGCAGAATGTGAAGGAAAAAGGACTCCTACTCAAGAGAGAGGTAAATGGTCTGGTTGTTTTGAAGAGGACTTTGGAAAACTTTTCACTAAGTACTTTGCAAAATTTTGATGTCTGTTTTGGAGAACAGTAGAATGTTGGAGTAGATACCCAATAACTCAGCAATTCTCCCTCTGGATTTCTACTCCAAAATAATTTCTTGAACTTTTGTAGTAGAACACCATTGTGGCTTACTTATGATAGCTAAGCAGTGGAAATGAATTATTTGTCCCCACAAGAGAATGGATAAATAGAAAGTGGCTTAGTCATGTAGTTGGGTAGCAGTCAATATTAAACAATTCTATTCTATTTGTATACTACAGTTATCTCCAAAGAAAAACCATGGATGAAGTACCAACTCACCAACTCTGCCAATGATGCTATTGGCATTGTGCCACTATTTGCAAAAGAACAAAATGACACAGGAGACAGCGTATCTTGTTTCTGTGTACATGTGTATGTGTAATAATAGGATGTACACATAACTAACTTGAGTATGCCAGAAATTCCTTGGCAGGAATGATGAGGGAGAGGAGACCCTTGGTCCTATCCAGTTCTTCCCCAACCCTCAGAGTCTAAGAACTTCAAGGTTTGTCCTCAGCTCACGTGTCTCAGGCCTGCAGCTGTATCTTTGAGGAATGTCTGAATTATTTGCTAATTAGAAATTATTTTAAATTTTATTCCAGAAGCAGTTCTCCAACAATTCCACATGCTGATAATAGAAAAAAAAAGTCTGTTAGTTTGTTAGTTGTGTAATGACAGGTCAATTGTGGTTGGGAGATTCTGGCTCTTGGTGGCAGAGACAGGGCTAGATCTGAATCTTCGGGCCTTGATGATTTTGGTTTTGTCCTGATACTTTTCTACATGGTTGAAATCACATTACAGTTCTCCAAATCTTGCTAGAAAAGTTAAGGACAGAAAATACTGGTCATCCCTCTGAGACAGCAAGAGCAGGAGAGGAAGAAGGGGAGATGGGGAACTATGCAGAAACAGAGCCGGGAACCTTTAGAATGTAGCCTTGACATGAGCTGAAGCCTGAGTTTGGGTTGCTGACCATTACTTCTGAACAGGACTTCCCCAGGATTTCAGGTGGGGAGAGTTAAGGCCTAAATGGCAACAAAATGAAATTCAGTCTAAATTTCCCTTTGTTCTGGGTCATCACATTACTTTTAAGGCTTCCTTAAGGGAACAGTGTTGTTGCCTTGTCGCTTGGATCTCCATTCACCCTACCTGAAATAAACAGTGATTAGTTATATAAAGTGACAGGAAAGACACAGGTACAAATTAATGAAGAAGACTAGAGGTGCAGATGTGTCATTATGTGGGAGGAGCAGACCTCCTCCTCTCCAGGTTCTGATTGAAGAAAATGTCTGAGAAAGACTGGCTCAGCTTAGGCAGAACCCATCCTCCCACACATACCGGTTTCCTCCAAACCTCAGGATTTCACAGAATCCCTGACTTGCACCACTTAACTCAGGTATTAGATGCCTGGGTATATATTCCAATCCCAGATCTACTACTAGCTTACTCTGTGACCTTTAACACTGAACCTCTAAGTATCAGTTTTTCCAGCCTCTAGTGAAGGCGATGGGCACAAATGATTTTAAATTTCTTCTACTTCTGATGTACTTACTGTGCAGTTTAGTATCTTCCAGGCTGTTATTTAATCCTGTAGAATAATAGCTTTGGTTTATTTACTCACAGTCAATTATAATAATCTACTGCTGGTATTGTTAGGGGTAGCTCTAGTCATCCTGCTTTTAACCCTGATACAAAGCTACCTTCCAAGGACCAAGGCAGTGACATAAGCTCCTGCACAGGCAGCCAAGTGTGACACAATAGCCAGACCTGGGAACTCAGGAGAGCTACACAGTGTACGCATTCCCCAGAGGCACAGTCATCAAAATGTTCAAGCAATACTGGACTTCCAGTGGACACCTTACATAAGACATGAACATGTCTAATGAGTAGAGCAGCCATTGGAGTACTGCAGGGTACAAGCTGTAGGGACATACATTAACTCACTTGTTAGATCCCACATATTCACTTGGCTTCATAGAGATACAGCCTGTGGTGGCTCTTGCTACTCTCCCCATCCCCAAAAACACATTGGTAGAATTTAGTTACCTGTGTCTGGAGGCAAGTCTGCATCACCACATCCTCCTTTCCTATAGGAAAGTACCTTGGTAGCTAGGTTCTGACGTACTGTCTACATTTTGCATTCTCTGAAACTAAATACAAAGTGGCTTCAGGAGTCATTCAAAAGCCAAAATTAAAAAAAGAATCTGCCAAGTATAGCTCACAAATATCCATCAAATATTGTTTCAGGAGCCTAGAATTCTAGTGCTAATAGAATTACACAACATTTATTTGACAAATATTAGGTGCCAGCTCTGGCTCCAGGCATTGTTGTGACCTCTGGAATACAGCAACAAACAAGGCAGGAAAGTCTTCCGTCCTTCTGCAGAGCAGCAACAGGACTGTGAGAATATAAAACATAAGCTAGTGGCTTGTGTGAATTAAGAAGTGGGTAGCAGAAAAATTAAAAAGAGGAGCAATTAGAACTGTCTAGTATAAAACTCTGTAGCCAGGGACAAGATTGAGGAAATAAAAACAGAGTCGGACTTTCCAGGCAATGGTCTAGGTGATGGAGGGTATCAGGAAATGAGGTGACCATGAGAATAAGATTTGGAGAGGGACATATACTCTTACCCCTAGGCTGCTGGGAAAGAATGGGTCAATTTCCTCTAAGAGTGTAGCCCTAGAATATTTCAGGTGACACAAACTGACCTTTCAATTTGTTTTCTAAAAGACATGGAGTTGGGTAGATAAGAAAGAGGGATGGATTTAGGAAGAGTTGGGAGGGGTAATATGATCAAAACACATTACATGAAAGTTGAAAGTCTATCCATGAAAACAATATATGTGTGACATTATACAGACTGAACAAGTTATCTTTAGAAATATGTGCATCTATAAGTACATATGTGCATGCAATATAATTAGTGAAAAAAAAGGCTGCGATTTGAAGGATAGTGGGGAGAGGTATGTGGGACAGTTTGGAGGAAGGAAAGAAAGGAAGAATTGCAACTATATTATAATCTCAAAAACAAATTTTTAAAAAGAATAAGAAAAAAATGAATAAATGAATTAATGAATAAAACTAGGCAAAGGACCAAAATAAAAATTTTTCTAAAAATAAAATAGTTAATGAGCATAAGAAAATATGCTCAACATCATTATTCAAAGGGAAATGAGACCAGAAGCACCGTTAGATGATTGGTTGTTTTTAAAGACAGCAAGCACTGGTGAGGTTATGGAGAAATCAGAACACATGTGCTCTATTGATAAAAATAAAATTTCACAACAGTTATGAAGAATATGGAAGTTCCTTACTTTAAAGTAGGACTGTTGTAGAGTTCATTAATCTTGCTTTTGGATGGACATCTCAAAAAATTGAAATTAGGAGCTTGGAGGGACTGTTTGCATTTGGAACCAAGCCAAATATCCATTGATGAAAGAATGAGCAAAAAAAAATGTTACATACATACAATAAGATTTTTCAATTAATTTGATTCAATTATTTTTTAAAAAGAAAAGGCTCTGCTATTCTTCAACTTTACAGATGATTCTAGAAGAATTATGCTAGATGAACTAAGTCAGTCACAGGATAAGTCCTACATGGTTCCATCATATGAGACAGTTAAATAGTCAACAGTACAGAAGTAGGCAGTAGAATTGCTGGGGGAGTTTTCCAGTGAGTGTGAGTGAGTAAGCAAGACAACCGAGTTCTGGTATCTGCTGTACCGGTGGTGCCTGCCAACAGTTAGCAATGAAGTCTACTGTACTCTCAAGCTATTAATAAGATAGATCTTGCTAGAAGTGAAAATGGTGATTTAGGAAATAGATTTATTGCTGGGATTTGTGGTGTTGTATGTGAATATAAACATGTATCCAAACCCACAAAATTATGCAAATAGTTACTGGAAAATTTTGTGATGAGATTGTTATCTCAGTGAAACCAGGGGATAGATTTCTTTTTTGAAGAATGTAATGAGATAAGAGAAGCAGAGAGCTGATCTGGAATTGCCCAGCAACGTCTGTTGCTCACCTTACTCAGCTTTTCTTGGGTGGGTGAGCACCATTTCCCATGGTTATAGTTTCTTTTCTCTTGCTGAAGAAAACCCAAACCAAACCAAAAATGCTTAATGGGAGAAAGTGTTTTATTTCATCTTAAAACATTCAGGTCACTATCTACCCTTCTCTGTGGCGAATCAGAGCTGAGGCTATGAGGCAATGCTGACTATAGGACTTGATCACTGAATGACTCTAGAAATTGTGCTGAGCCTTCCCACATCAATCATCAGTCAAGACATTCTTGCAGAGACATGGCTATGGGGCTATTGGAGTTCCCTCTTTGCAGGTTTCTCCAGCTGGGTAGTATCTAGCTCACCATGTGAACAAACCAAGATACTCAGCCTAGTCATAGGTGAGACCCATGAAGCCAAAGTGAGTTGTTGTGAGTAGAAGACTTTAATACTGTCTACTTACATTTTCTGTTCCCCGAGTTCATGCTTAATTTTCTAGCTATTTAGTCAGGTACTGATCTTGGTACTTCAGTGAGAGAATTTACCATTATACTTTATTTTTTTTACAACCCCAATTACCTCTCATCTCCAGTTCTACTTTATCCCTTCCTCCTTCAGAATAATCTCCCTTCTGGCCAGGTGCATGCCTTTAATCCCAAGAATCTGGAGGCAGAGGCATGCAGATCTCAGTGACCTTGTGGCCAGCCTGGTCTATAAAGAAATTTCCAGGACAGCTAGGAGTGTTACAAAGAAACCCTTTTTCCAGAAATAAAGAAAAAAGGGAGAAAGAAAGAAAGAACTAAAAGAAAGAAGGAAGAAGAATACCCTTTCTGTTTCCAGGTTTTATATTAGATGAATAGATAGAAAAATAGATAGATAGATAGATAGATGGTGATAGATATTTCAAGTTACTTGGTGCAAATAAAACAAGGTCACCATTTAGATATGAATTTAGAGTTAGTCCTGAGAACTATAAGGAAAAGAAATTTTCTGCAAGTTTCATATTCTATGTAAAAGCCAGCAAAACTATCATCAGAATGAAGTAGAGAGCTAGAAAGAGGAAAAGGCTGTTCATGTCCCTCAGGTTTAATTTAAAAAAGAATGAGGATCTATGAATATTCAATGTATTCCTCTAGTTGACAAATTACCTTGGCAGCAGCTCATAGCTATGGATAATTTGAAAGTCCTCCTTTAGGTTGGGAAGAGTACATCAATTGGTTACCCAATACCTAATGGTTAGCCCTGAAAACATACACACAGGTAGCAGTGTACAGACTGAGAAGGTTGCATTTAAGAACAAGTATGTATGCATGCATGCATGTATGTAACAATAATTAATGGAAAAAAAGCCATGAATGTGGAACAGAACAAATAAGAGTATATAGGAGTTTAGAAAACAGAAAGGGAAGAAGAAATGATTTAATTATTGCACATGTTCTATTTGGTATTGTAATAAAAACCCAGAGCCAGATATTAATGAAAAGCTGAAATATCAGACAGAGAAACAAGCCACAGGTAGTTCTCACCTAGCTAACTCCTTAGGCCATAAAAGATAAGTCCTGTCTCCACAATACTCAGAATGAATGAATCAGAGCCTCAGTGGGAAAGGAGCACAGGCAGTGACAAGAACTTCTGCCTTCTCCTCCTTATCTTTGGTTCCCTGCTCAATTATCTCAATTTCTGGTTCAACTTTCCTAGTGCTAGGATTAAAAGTGAGTGTCACGACACCTGGGTCTGTTTCCCAACTGTTGGGATTAAAGGTGTGGGCCACCACTCTTTGACCTTCATGGCTTGGCTCTGTGCTTGGTCTATCCTCTGATACTTTAGATTGTCTTTATTAAATATACAGTATGTGATTGTATTTTAATTTACCATATCAAGAATTAATTCTTTCCTATTCAGCAGACCTTAATAGACACTTGTTGGTTACTCTCAGGATATAAGTGCCACTTATTGTACCTTTCAGAATATCTCACCATTCTGGTCATTGGGGTTTGTATGCTTTACACCAGATGGGATTATTGCTTGCTTTTCTCTCTTGGCTGTTCGCATAGCTCCTTCTGGTACTATAAGTTGTAGTACCCGGGGAAGAGCCTTTCAGATTGGTTCCAGCTCAATTTGTGCAAATACTCTGTTCAAAAAGTATGTTATCATCAATTTCTGGTAGGCAACCAAGTGCCATGCCACCAGCCTATGTTGGGGATGGGTCTCTTCAACTCCCTGATCAACAAATTCAAAGGGCATTTTCCATGACGGACACCTATTTATATATTACATACACACACTCACACACACATGTACATATGTACTCATACATGTAATGGTTAATAAATATAAAATAGTAAGATTTCTCATCCTCATGGCTTTTTAGGACGCCTTTAGATTATTTATACATCTTCACTTACTCTGTGTTTGTCTCTCTTCCCATCCCAAAGTAGGCAAGTCAAGTCTTCTTCTCTCATCTGCTTTTCCCATTTCTCTATTCATATTCATATTAGTTTAGGTAGAATGTAGAATGCTTGTTTTCATAATATTGATTCTATAAGTCCATAAGCATGGGAGATCTTTCCGTATTCTAGTATTTTGTGGATGGTAAAGCCAAAGACTCTAGGGGAGAATGTATTACTCTTTACTGCCTTCCAGGCAGCAGGACCTGGGAGAATGGAGCCAATCAATGAACTAAAAACTCATGCAATGGCCAACTTTATTCAGAGCATCAGACAATTTATTCTCTGAGGGTACCATGAATAAGGTGTACAATCAAAAGGGCAAGCCATACCTGGTGGATAATCTACACACTGCAAAAACATAGAGGCATATAAGTAAATAACAATATCCAATTGTAATGAATAATCTGAAATAAATCCACTCCTGTCTGCTATACCTAGGAGCGGCATAATCCAAGAACAATTCAATGTTTTTGGAGAAACTGACTCTTCATGTTACAGGACCCGTGGCTTGGTTTCTGAGTTTTCCCTCAAGCCCTCAGAAGTATCCTCACATAACTCCCTTCTTGGACCATGTTTCAACATGCTACTACCACTTTCTCAAGACAGTATACTTTACAGCTACACACTAAATACTCATTCTCATATCCACAGAAAAGTATAGATTCTCCACCCTGTAGCCAAAAGTTTTCCTGTGTCCCATAACCACTTGGTCCCAAATAAACACACAGAGGCTTATATTAATTATAAACTGTTTGATCTATGGCTCAGACTATTACTAGCTAGCTCATGCACCTTAAATTAACCCATTTCTATTCATCTTTGTATTGTCATGTGGCCAGTGGCTTTCTGGTACTTTCACATCTTGCTTCTTGAGTGGTTGGATCACAACTCCCAGACTGCCCTTCTTTTCCTATCTCTCTGTTGAGATTTCCCACTTGGCTAAAAGCTATCTTGCTGTAGGCCAAACCAGTTTCTTTATTAACCAGTGGTAGCAACACATATTCACAATGTACAGAAAGACCATCTCATAGCAAACCCCACCCCCATTAAAGAAGATTCTTTGTATGCAGCAGAAAGTGACCATCAAGGAAAACCACAACTGGTAACTATGTGCAGAACAACTGACCATGGGTTCAATAACTGATTATCCCTAGTTGATACATCTGCAACACTTCTGAAAATTGCAAGAAGGTAACACTATGACATTGGAGAGGGTTTTGTGACCACTAAATAAAGTAAAAGAAAATACAAAAGGAAACTATGCTAGGCATAGAAACACAGGTTTCTCTTCAGATCATGTAAATCTTTTGCCTTTTGGCCATCATTCTTAAATAATGTTTAATATACTCCAAAAAAATTTAAAATTGCTTCCAGAAGTTGCTTTATTGAACAGGATTGTTTTGCCAGTCCTGGATTTTTCTTTTTCCATATGAAGTTGAGTATTGTTTTTTGAGGCCTATAAAGAATTGTGTTGGGATTTTGAAAGGATTGCATTGAATCTGTAGATTACTTTTGGTAAAATTGGCATTTTTATTATGTTAATCCTATCTATCCAAGAGCATGGGAGATCTTTCCATTTTCTGATATCTTCTTCAATTTCTTTCTTCAAAGACTTAATGTTCTTGTCACACAGGTCTTTCATGTGCTTGATTAAAGTTATTTCAAGGTATTTTATGTTATTTGTGGCTATTGTAATGGTGATGTTCTCTGATCTCTTTCTCAGCCCATTTATCATGTGTATACAGAGGAGCTACAGGACTCTAGTCAAAGAGAGTGAAGAGGGATTATATCATCAATGGTGTGTGTGTGTGTGTGTGTGTGTGTGTGTGTGTGTGTGTGTGTGTGAAGATCATGATGGGGAAATCTAAAGACACAACTGAACCACAATATTGGGAACACATGAACTTCAGACCAATAGCTGTGAAGCTTGCATGGGACTAGACTATGCCAACTACATATGGGAGACAGTTATATAGCTTGGCTGGTTTAAGGAGCTCCTGTCAATGGAATTAGGATCTATCCCTGGTACATGAACTGGCTCTTTGGAAACCCATTTCCATGGAGGAACACCTTCCACAGCCTTGATGCAGGGAGGAGGGTCTTTGACCTGCCTCAAATGAATGTACCAGGCTTTGCTGACTCCCTATGGGAGGCCTTATCTTTTCAGAGGAGGTGATGGGGGTGGATGGGAGAGAGGGAGGAGGGATGAGAGGAGAATTTGTGGTTGGCATATAAAATGAATTTAAACAATCTTAAATAAAAAAGAAACTGAGGCAAATTTAAAAAGAGGAATTAAAAAATGCACAGGAATAAGATAACCTCTCTGTGTGGGGTGCAATTACCTCTGTTGAGAAAGTGGATGGCTATAAACAGAAGGGTGAATATAAACAGAAGGAGGACACTTATTGTCCAAACTGTATGATGTGACCTAATTTAGATGCAACCTCAATAATCTATGAAAATAATGTAAGCATTTGAAAGAAACCTGAACTTCACCTTGACCACCCTCCAACACCTAATTTCAGGCTTGTTGTCTATTGTTATTGGTCATTAGATACACACAAACCCAGAGAGAGAGAGAGAGGGAGGG